>JAQMRL010000019.1:4739138-5339138 GCA_035578175.1 Catonia carolina | reverse complement strand
ACCTCTTCTGTTGTTTAATGTTTCAGACATATAGTTGGGTGACCATGTGATTTTCAGAGGGCATGCTGATAATCATACTTTTCAATTCAGTGAAGAAAGCAATTATAAACCACCTCACTCCTCGTTTTACTTAGTAAAGCCTCTAGGGGTTCAAACCAGCCTTTCAGCTGATGACCTAAACAACAGCAACACAATTTTAGTTTTCTTCTTTATTACTAAATACGTATTTAAAATCTCTGAGTTATAAATAACATTTTTATGCATCATAATCTGTTTTCTGTAATGCTAATCATGACCCATAATTGCTTCCGTAATTCTTGAAACATGGAAACCTGCCAAGAATATAAAAAATCTATTGATATCAAACCAAACTTTTTTTATTGATGATTATTTTTAATTATTATTATGCACTGCTGAAATGAGAAGAAATTATCGTATTAAATAATTAGTATAAATACGTAATTAATAATAATGGTCATGATCTTTCTGGCTAGTTTTCTATTGAAGTTTATTTCAGCCAATTTAAGGCAGATTCTCGAACTTTTCCACCCACCGCCCATATTGAGAAAAAAGTTATCTAGCGCCCCCAACTTTTTTTTAATAAGATGTAATTCTTTTGCAATTAATTTTCTTAAATATAAATACAACTACGCCGGCCGCATTGGCGTAGTTGGTAACGTGCTCGCCTCTCATAATGCGGTCCTGGGTTCGAATTCCCACTCAGGCACGGCATATTTTCATAAGTTACAAAAAATCATTTCATCCTCATTACGCACAGTTACATCCTAACGTCGCCGCTAATGAACTTGCAGTTGATGCGACGTTAAATAAATTACCTTTTCTGTTAATGTTATTCATCTTTTATCTTGTTAATATTTTTAAAATTATACTTAATTTTTTTTCGTTTCGTAAGACAATACCATTGGGTATTGTCTTCGTCATGTGAACCCGTTCATGCTGTCAGATTGCTTAACGGTAGGGATTACCACAGAAGATATATGCAATAGAGAGGTTTTTCGGGGTAAAGTTGAGAGAGTGACCTTTAGGGAGGAAAGTGAGAGGAGGAGGTGTGAACCTCACAATATGGACCAGCTGAGGATGGATAGATCGAGAAGGATGAGGGAGGTGTGGGTGAGGAAGAGAATGGAGCAGCGTAGGACATGAAGAAACACCCCAAATATTGATTTAGCGTGCTCTCGTTAAAGAGCTATTCGAAAAAAAAAGTCCGATTAAGAACTTTCTATGATTTAAATATAAACACTAAGTAGCGCGTTTGAAAAACTAAAATCTGTACAAAAAAACTAAACTAAATTGTTATATCGACGACGACAACGTTGTTGGTCAGGTCATCAGCCGAAAAGCTGGTTTACCTTTAATTTCCTCACAGAGTGGAAAAGTCAGCTTATCAGCTATCCAGGCCCACTGAAAAAAATCTACTTTCCAACCTGCAAATGACACCTTCACTTCATTCATCACAGGGTCTGGCTGGATAATAAAATTCGTTACTCTCAGAGGAGATAACTGTGACTAGTGTCTTTTACACCTCTACAGTATTCAGATGATTTGAAGTCCCCTAGCCGTGGGAGTGAGAGAATGGATAACGCTCTCACTCGCACAATCCATACGCGCCGTTCCAATAACATTGTCGTATAATTTTACTCATTGTTGCGAGCAAGCGTTTATGCATGCAGTAAACTAACAAGCAAGATAATGACTGTAGTATGTTTTCAGATTTGGATTATAACGGTAAAGACCTTTGAGCGCATGCGTAGTTATGCCACATATCTCCCTCTCACTGGCTCGACTATGGGACATTAGTTCGTCTGATACCAATACCTCTTCTGTTCTTAAATAGTTCATTCATATAATTGTATAACCATATGATAAGAAACATAAGTATTTTTTATAGCCCTGGAACTAACAAATCAAGTGCAATTAATTTAACACTCCATCTGCCTGTTATGAGCACAAGACAAATTAATGAAGAGAAAAAAACCGGTTCATTCAATGACAATCAAAATTTTAGAAGTTCAAACTAGAATTTCAACTGATCATCTAAACAACAATTACTATTTTTTAACACCAAATATTAAAAATAAAAATTTCAAAATTGAATCCTGAACATCATAAGGATGAAATTGATGTATTAGGATGTTAAGATTTGATGTAAGGATGAATTGATGTATTATAATACATCTAAAAAAAATTGTCAATAGTTTATAAATGAACGGAAACGGATAAAAAATTGATTAGATTCGTTCATTATGTTTGCCTTATATGGTGAAATCTACTAATCTATTCAAGTAGTTATTCACATGAAACGTTAGCTTATAGGCTTGCTGTATTTCTTTTTGTTACCCTATTTTTAACGGTACCACTTGATTTAAAATAGAGGTTATCAATACACGATGTACTTATTCCCTTACACAAAATTAATATATATAATAGTCATCTTATTATATAGGGTGATTCAAAAAGAGCGCCGGTTTTTAAACGGCTGGTAAATTTTTGTTTATCGGTTGGCAACATTGTTTGACCTCATTTCTATTTTGGAGAACATTCCGATTGACGATTCAGTTGTAATTTCTCTTGTATGCACAGCGAGTGACAGTTTGGTGCGGCTTTTGGTCGGGCGGTGTCATCGGCCCTTACTTTTTTGAAAATCAAGAAGGACAAGCCGTGACAGTAAATGGAGACCGATACCGTACGATGATTAGGGAGTTTTTATGGCGTCACTTGGATGGAATGGACATTGACGAGTTGTGGTTTCAGCAGGATGGTGCCACCTGTCACGCTGCACGAGAAACAATGTTGTTGCTCCGTGAACGGTTCCAGGATCGCATCATTTCTCGTAATTCCGACCATCAATGGCCACCAAGGTCGTGTGACTTGACGCCTTGTGACTTTCCTCTTTGGGGTCATCTGAAGTCATTGGTGTATGCCAATAAACCCCGAAACATCAATTACTTGAAGGAGGAAATTCGACGGGTTATCGGGCAAATGGAAGTCGAAACTTGTCGTGCAGTAATATCCAATTTCATGGACAGAGTTGATGCGTGCCAGCGCAGTAGAGGAGGACACATGCATGACATCATTTTTCATACATAAAATCGGAAGGTAAGATGAACTTGTTGATGTATTTATTTTCAGTTTTTCAATAAAATAAATCACTTAATTTGATATATCAAAACCGGCGCTCTTTTTGAATCACCCTATACATCTATAATACGTATATATATGATAATGGGTGTTCCAAACCAGTGTTCACCATTGATATGCACGATTTTCCTTGTTTCCCACAGATAGGCTTCAACGTAAATTGTCAAAATCGTTATCTTCCAAAAAAAAGGGTTGATAAAGTTAAATATTTAGTACTCTACCTTGATCGTCGTTTGTCATGGAGGAAACATATTTCCACAAAACGAAAACAGCTAGATTTGAAAGTTAAAAAAATTTACTGGCTGCTTGGCCGTAAATCGAAATTGTCCACTTCTAATAAAATTCTCATGTATAAAACGATTTTGAAGCCCGTATGGACATACGGCATTCAGCTCTGGGGATCTGCGAAAAGAACCAATTTAAATATTGTTGTTTAGGTCATCAGCCAAAAAGCTGGTTTGAACCTGTAGAGGTTTTACTAAGTAAAACGAGGAGTGAGGTGGTTTACCATTGCCTTCCTCAATTTAAATATAATAGAGCGATTTCAGACAAAAACGTTGCGACAGTTACTCAATATACCTTGGTATATTTCTAATAAACACATATATAAAGATTTAAAGATGAATTCTATTCAACAAGAAATTAAAAACTTCAGTGTTCGGTATCAAAGACGGCTTGAGGTCCATCCAAATTATTTATCAGTGAACTTATTAGACAATAGTGTAAATAATTTTGTGAGACTGAAAAGATTTAACGTTTTATACCTTGTACATAAATTTAGTGTGTAAAATATTAAACATTTACGTATTAAGAGTGGTTGCGTGAGTGTGTGTGTGTGTGTGTGTGTGTGTGTGTGTGTGGGCGTGTTTGACGTTACTAATGTTATTGTAAATGATAGTATACTTATAAATTATTGGCTAACTTATCACTGGATTGCTGATGTGAATAACTGTTTCTTTCTACTCATCGTAATTACTTATTGTTCATGATTGAATATATTGTAATTTTGCAGAATGTCAAAAAAAATGTAAATAATGTTTTTGAACACCGGTTAGAGATAATTAAAACAAAGAATCAGGTTACTTCGTTTTACCGGATGTGAGTAGAATTTATTTGCTAATAACAAATTAATTATTAATTATATATATCAAAGAATGGCAAGAAATAAATAAATCTACAATGCAAGCGCTATCAGAATGATATACAAGAATACGGTAGAATATTTATTTATTTAGTAACAATACTAACGGGCTCTACTAATACTAATACTAACAAAAAAACAAGTTTTATTAAAATCGTTAACTTCAGCGATATTTTTCAAACGAACGTTGTTATCTTGTGCGTGCAACGTATGCAAATAACAAGCGTTCACAATGAACGCAAGTAAAGTGAAGTATATACGTACTATATATTACATGGTAACCTACATAAACAATTCAGATTTTCCAGGGCAAAACTAAAACGTACAACTTAGGTTATATTGTACGTCGTAACAATAAAGCATGTTAAGTAAAAAGTTGTACTTTAGTTATTTTTTCAGTTATTTTAATATTTTCATAGTTTATTTGAATAGTTTACTTTTTTTACTTGTTCTCGTATTCATTGTTCTTGATTTTTTTTAATATTATTTATTATGTTTACTTACTGGAATACATTTCATGTTACCGTTTTTGACATTTCCCCCAAATAATGCTACTTAAAATTACTTATAACTTACAAAGTAAACAACTGTGTAAAATTACTTAATTTATATAAAAATATAAAGTATGGGTACAACCGATTGACGAATTTTTAAGATACAGTAATAGATCTAAGGTGTCGGGTAAATGATTTAAAGAAGTCAGAAAAGATATTGAGAAAACCGGAGATAACCGAGGAAACTTAATGAACCGAACCAAATTCAGACAACTCATTATAAAATCAAAGGGCTTCCATGAAGAGCAAAAACAGTAACCGGATGGACAGAAGAAAGGAAAAACAGATTTTTTAAGACAATAAACCGAGCCAAAATCAAGCAACTAATTATAAACTTTAAGGGCTTCCATAAAGAGCAAAAACGGTAACCGGGTTAAGAAGAAAGGAAAAACAGATTTTTAAGACGATAAAGAATAACTACGGTGTCGGATAATTGATATAAAGAAGTCAGATAGTATATTGAGAGAACCGGAATAAATCCAGAAAACTCAATGAACCGAACCAAATTCAGGTAAACTAATTACGAACTTTAAGGGCTTCCATGAAGAGCAAAAACAGTAACCGGATGGACAAAAGAAAGGAGAAACAGATTTTTAATTAAGACGATAAAGAATAACTACGGTGTCGGATAATTGATATAAAGAAGTCAGATATTGAGAGGACCGGAATAAATCCAGAAAACTTATTGAACCGAACCAAATTCAGACAACTAATTACGAACTTTAAGGGCTTCCATGAAGAGCAAAAACAGTAACCGGATGGACAGAAGAAAGGAGAATCAGATTTTTTAGACTATAAAGAATATAACTACGGATAAATTATTTAAAGAAGCCAGAAAGTACATTGAGAGAACCGGAATAAATCCAGAAAACTTAATGAACCGAACCAAATTCAAGCAACGAATTACGAACTTTAAGGGCTTTCATGGAGAGCAAAAACAGTAACCTGATGGACAAAAGAAAGGAGAAACAGATTTTTAATTAAGACGATAAAGAATAACTACGGTGTCGGATAATTGATATAAAGAAGTCAGATATTGAGAGGACCGGAATAAATCCAGAAAACTTATTGAACCGAACCAAATTCAGACAACTAATTACGAACTTTAAGGGCTTCCATGAAGAGCAAAAACAGTAACCGGATGGACAGAAGAAAGGAGAATCAGATTTTTTAGACTATAAAGAATATAACTACGGATAAATTATTTAAAGAAGCCAGAAAGTACATTGAGAGAACCGGAATAAATCCAGAAAACTTAATGAACCGAACCAAATTCAAGCAACGAATTACGAACTTTAAGGGCTTTCATGGAGAGCAAAAACAGTAACCTGATGGACAAAAGAAAGGAGAAACAGATTTTTAATTAAGACGATAAAGAATAACTACGGTGTCGGATAATTGATATAAAGAAGTCAGAAAGGATATTGAGAGGACCGGAATAAATCCAGAAAACTTATTGAACCGAACCAAATTCAGACAACTAATTACGAACTTTAAGGGCTTCCATGAAGAGAAAAAACAGTAAATCAGCCACACCAGATTTTTAATTGTATGAAAATGGTATCAATTTGTAATTGACTGGTACTGTAGTATGCTACTGTCTTAATTATTTGCACATATCAGAGTGCGTCTTTGAAAAAATAAGTTCATATTATTATTATTATTATTATTATTATTTTTATTATTATAATTATTATACATAGGCCTACGCTATGTTTGGGAAAAGATTTTTGGAAATGATGTTAAATTACGTTTACGAATGAGGATGTAATTTGTAGTAATAATTAAATTTTTATTATTTTTGTTTGAGGCGTATAGCTACTAATGCGTGTGTGTTTTTGTTTGTTTGTTACAGTGAAACAATGTAGTTCAACGTTAAAAAAGAACAAAACAAAAAACCGCATCGAATAGGAGCACCAATATAATTTACAGCGAAGAATGGTTTTTGTGGAAGGAGTGGCATTATTTTGGGTCACTACATTAACCCTAATGATTTTCCATTGTTCATTAGGGTGGTCGGCATCACTTTGCGATTTAAAGGCGTGTTCGTGCCATGCGGGCGGACAAGGGAAACTAGCGTGCGATTGTCGAAATTCTGGATTAGAGGTAAGGCCAAAAAAATTTTATCACAATGTTTGAGAGTCGTTAATATTCGTTATACTACATTATGACGGTTGTAGATTTGGTTTTTATGTACCAAATCGATCCGACCGTCTCTTTTGCCGTTACCCTTTAGTTTAATCCCTTTCAAAAATTTATGTGGGCATGTTCCACCAATTCGTAATTAAATTGAAATTGCTTCATAAAGTGTACTTTCGTAAAATGACCGTGCAGTATATTTATAATTCTTTATTTTTTATTTTTATTTTATTTTCCTTTTTTTTATTTATTCTATTATTATTATTATTATTCTTTTATTTATTTTATTTTTATTTTTTCCTTATTTTTTTTATTTTTTTATATTTCCTTATTTTCCCATAACAGACAGGTGGAGTGTCAAATTAATTTACACTCAATCTGTTCGTTGCAGGGCTAAAATAAATAGTTCTGTTTCTTATCACATGGTCAGCCAATTAAATGACTGAATCATTTAAGAACAGAAGAAGTAGAGGTGTAAAAGACACTAATCAGAGTTATCTCCTCTGAAAGTAATGAATTTCATTATACAGCCAGACCCTGTGGTGAATGAAGTGAAGGTATCATTTGCAGAGTGGAAAATATATGCTTTTCAGAGGGCCTGGCATGCTGATAGTGTACTTTTTCACTCAGTGAGGAAGGCAATGGTAAACCACCTCACCCCTCGTTTCACTTAGTAAAACCTCTACAGGTTAAAACCAGCCTTTTAGCTGATGACCTAAACAACAACATATTTCCTTATGCAGTATTAACGAAACTTATCAATCGATTGTATATACGATCGATAAAAATAGGATAATGTGAAACATTCACACAACTTTTTCTTGCCAATGCAAATAATATTAACAATATAACCTAACATTAGGAATAAAACATTAGATATAAACAAAAACACTAACCTCAATAAACATAACATAATTTTTATCATGAGTAAAAGACGCAAAATGAAATCAACCTCAGTTTGGCTTAAAAATACGGAAAATCACACTTTCACACTAAACTAGGCTCTGTACAGAAAAATGCTTTAAATAAAAGTTGTAGATAAATTTGATTATATACACTTATGTCGTAAAATGCAGACTAAGGCTGAAATCTTTTAAAAAATCGATTTTTATACACAATTTCGAGAAAAAAAAAACAGAAAATCGCTAATTACCGCTAAACTTAACGTTTTAAAAAAAAAATTGAAATAAAAGTTGTAGATTTTTAATTTGTTTATAACTTTTGCTATTATTATACACGTTGTAGACCCTTATGGATCACGTGAAGCTTCTACGGTTCTTCCTGCGGGTTCTCCATGACATCTGCAACTTCTCACTCATGGCTCTCTTCCTCTCCTCTGTCCACGAAGTGCCGGTCTTCTTGGCTCTGATCTCTGGCTGCACTTCCCACTCGTCTATTCTTTTTCTATACGTATCGCGGTCTGTCGCGTCTTCAGAAGTGAGTTGAGCTTTGTCAAGGTCTCTTCTTACTTGTTCGGCCCATGTCATGCCTTTAAGATTTTCTGTAGCAAAAAGAATCTGGTGGGTAACTCTGTGTTCAGGAAGTCGTTGTATGTGTCCATAGAATTTAAGTCGTCTTTTTCTAATATCTGCTGAAAAGTTTGAAATTTTCTCTGTGGTTCTGTTGGTTTGTAGCCGGTATCCATCGTCAGTTTTTCGTGGTCCAAGTATTTTCCTGATGATTTTACGTTTTTCTTTTTTCAAGTGAAAACTTGATTTCGAAAAATCTACATGAAAACAATACTTTTCTTCCTATATTTTCATATAGGCAAGAGAAAGTATAAGATACTTTTCTTCTTTATAGTAGCTACATTCATATGGGCTAGAGTAAGTTATAACAGATTTAGCCATAAATTATCATCAATTAAGCAAATATATGAGTATACACAATTTAAAAACCGAGTAGAAAAGGGAAAAGGCTAATTTAGAGATATTTTTTTGAATAAAAGATAAGTCTATAAACACGGATAAGATAAAGAAGAATCATTGAATGGAATGGTGTACCAGAAACGGTATGGAAATTTAGAGACGCGAATGCGTATGGAAAATATACAGAAAAGGAATTTTATACGGTCGAATGAAAATTACGTACATACTTTTCCCCGAGTAGATAATATAGATACGGTATCGTATTCGGATGGGTAAGTATCGCGGGCTAAACATACGTGTGCGTATTTTCATGAAACGAAACCGTCAGTATTGCTTCAGTGTGTACCTACGCATTGTTAAGCAAATACACAAACGCTGATGGCAAACGCGCCTTTAAATGGATTAACCTCTTCATCATACCTCCCTGGCTTTATATTTTAACCTTGTCTTGTTTGTTGAAACGATTAAAACAAGCTTATTTCAGCAAAAATAAAATAAAGCTACTATGTATATTTCTATCTAATACCACTTATTCTGTTATTATTATTTTATTATTAAGGTAGATAATTTCAAAGTCCACGATCAATGTTTATTTGCTTTAAAAAAAATACCTACGAATATCTAAAACAAACATTTTGAACCGGCCGCATTGGCGCAGTTGGTAACGTGCTTGCCTTTCATCATGCGGTCCTGGGTTCAAATCCCACTCAGGCACGTCAATATTTTCATAAGTTACAAAAAATCATTTCATCCGCCATTGTACAGTAGTTACACCCCGTTGTTGTTAAGGTCATCAGCCGAAAGGGTGGTTTGAACCTCTAGAGGTTTTACTAAGTAAAACGAGGAGTGAGGTGGTTTACCATTGCCACAACTCACTGAGTGGAAAAGTACGCTTATCAGCATGCCGGGCCCTCTGAAAAACACATATTTTCCACTCTGCAAATGACACCTTCACTTCATTCACCACAGGGTCTGGCTGTACAATGAAATTCATTACTTTCAGAGAAGATAACTCTAATTAGTGTCTTTTACACCTCTACCTCTTCTGTTCTTAAATGATTCAGTCATTTAATTGACTGACCATGTGATAAGAAACAGAACTATTTATTTTAGCCCTGCAACGAACAGATTGAGTGTAAATAATTTGACACTCCACCTGTCTGTTATGGGCAAAGTTACACCTCAATGTCGCCGATAATGACCGTTGTAGTTGATGCGACGTTAAATAAATAAAAAAAATATAAAAAAAAATTTGAAGTTTTAACTTTCTTTTGCCTATATTAATATATAGGAACGAAAGTATTGTTTTCATGTCGATTTTTCACCGGATCTACACGTTTTCAGACCCCCTGAACCCAAAAAACATGTTTTTAGCGATTGGTCTATGAGTGTGTGTGTGAACAGAATATCTCAAGAACTGAACCTTGTACGGACTTGAAACATAAAACTTAAGTTAGACACTACTATCGGACCCGACACGAACAATTTCATCAAAATCGGTCAACCGGAAATAGTAGTTTATTCGTATCATTTTTCAATTTTTTGTGATTTTCTCAAAAACTGGTCATACGATTTTGTTTAAAATCGCTTGGTTTACTAAATTTTCTATGCTCTACAAGATAGGATAGGCGTCATGTCTGCTGAAATTCTTGGAAAGGCTGTTTTTACGTAAAAAAATAGTTTTTTTAAAGATTGAAAATATTTTTTTCAAAAAGATAATAAAATACTTTTTTTTAAAAGATTGAAATTTTTTAAAAAATTTACATAATAAAAGTTGTAGACAATTTAAAATCCTAAAACTTTAATTTTTCACATTTTTGTTTATAACGCTTAGTTTAGCGGTAATTAGCGATTTTCTGTTTTTTTTCTCACGAAAACCGTGTGAAAAAATCGATTTTTAAAAAAGATTTCAGCCTTAGTATGCATTTTACGACAAAAGTGTAATAGGCTAATCAAATTTATAGGAAATTAAAAGATCTACAACTTTTATTTAGAGCGTTTTTCTCTAAAGAGCCTAGTTTAGCGTGAAAGAGTGATTTTATGTATTTTTTTATTATCAAGGTAGATAATTTCAAAGTCCACGATCAACGTTTATCTGCTTATTAAAATACCTACGAATATCTAAAACAAACATTTTGAAGGTTTTTTAATCTACAAAAATAAATTTATTCTTTGTTGTATTGCACAAAGAATCACGAGCGTTGTTCAAAGAGTAACGTCGTTTGTTATTTTTTCTAGCCCTATAGTAGAAATTTAAGAAAGAAATTATTTTCATGTCGATTTTTTATTAATCGAGTTTTTACCCGAATAGGTTTTTTCAGGTCTCTTGAAGTCAAAACAAAACCATGTTTTTACCGATTATTTTGTGCGTGTGTTTGTGTGTGAATAAAATATCTGGAGAACGGAATTTCGTACAAAGTTTAAACTTGGTACTTAAGTACCGTATGGGGACCTGACACGAACATTCATCAAAATCGGTTAACCGAAAGTTTATTTGTGCAATTTTTCACTTTTTTGCAATCTTTTATAAAAAAAAAAACTTTATCATACCTTTTAAAATATCGTGTTCACGCCATCGCATAAAACAAAAGCCTAGGCTCTAAATAAGAAACGCTTTTGAAACTAGTCATTTGTGTGAAACACTCGCACAACTTTCTCTTGCCAATGCAAATAATGACCAATATAACCTAACATTAGTAATAAAACATTAGAAATAAACAAAAAACTAACCTCGAAAAAAATAACCTTAGTTTAATCATGAGTGAAAGACACAAAAGGAAAATCAACCTCAGTTTGGCTTAAAAATACAGAAAATCACTCTTTCACACTAAACTAGGCTCTGTATAGAAAAATGCTTTAAATAAAAGATGTAGAGCTTTTAATTTCCTACAAATATATACACTTTAGATTAGATTATATACACTTTTGTCGTAAAATGCATACCAAGGCCGAAATCTTTAAAAAAATCGATTTTCACACGTTTTCGTGAGAAAAAAACAGAAAATTGCTAATTACCGCTAAACTAAACGTTATACAAAAAAATATTTGAAATAAAAGTTGTAGGTTTTTAAATTCTCTACAACTTTTATTATATACCTAAATTTTTGCGCTAAAATGTATAAAGCCGTAATCTTAAGAAAACAATGTTTTTACGTGAAAACAGCCTCACCAAAAATTTCAGCAAACATGGCGCCTACCCTATCTTGTAGAGCATAAAAAATTTAGTAAACCAAGCAATTTTAAAAAAAATCGTAAGACCAGTTTTTGTGAAAATCGCAAAAAAGTGAAAAATTACACGAATAAACTACTACTTCCGGTTGACCGATTTTGATAAAAAATGTTCGTGTCGGGTCCGGTAGTAGTATGTAACTTAAGTTTCAAGTTTCAAGTTCGTAGGATGTTCCGTTCTCGAGATATTCTGTTCACACACACACACACACACACACACGCGCGCGCGCGCACACACACACACATACCCACACAGACCAATCGCTAAAAACATGTTTTTTGGGTTCAGGGGGTCTGAAAACGTATAGATCCGGTGAAAACTCGATTTCGAAAAATCGACATGAAAACAATACTTTCCTTCCTATATATTCATATAGGCAAGAGAAAGTAAAAATACAAATAAAATACTCAGGAATTTCATAGGAATTTCGATAAAATGCAGAGCGCCAGACAACGACGGTCGTAAAAAAAGGTACATTCCTTTCAAGTAGTCTACAAAAAATACTATAAAATATTTTTAAGCCAATCGATTAGATATATTTCTTTCTACCTATTTTATTTCTTTGGTTAGGGATATTATTTAATATCAAATTTATTCGCACTCCATGTGGGTGAAATTGCTAAATATGAATCGGTTGTACAAACAGAATTTTTTTTTCTAATTCCTACTTAATGTGTGTAGCCTACGTAGCAATCTGTTCAATTCACAACAATAAGCAACCCGATGACCCAATGAGATGAGGATGATATGTATGACGAATAAATGAGGTGTAGTCTTTTACAAACTCAGGCCGACCATTGCTGAGAGAGTATGGTTAATTGAACCCCAACCATCAAAGTACACCGGTAACCACTGTGTACCATTCAAAGCCGTATAAAAGTAACTACCTTTACTAGGATTTGAACCAGGAACCATCGTCTCCGAAAATCAGCTGTGTAACAGCTGATTTTGGCGACAACGTTACCTCTAGACCAATCTGGTGGGTCAACAGAAAATTGATCAAAAATTTATAAACTACACTTAAGAAGCAACTCCTATTTTCTAAATACAATAATATATTTTATTAAATAAAATATTCTAATCAAATTAATACACTACCGTACAATTGGAAACCCAGATGATATGATATGGTTCAGAATGTATCTTTAATCGAAAGGAATTTTAAAAATCTGGTGTAAAACACTCACACAACTTTCTCTTGCCAATGCAAATAATGACCAATATAACCTAACATTAGTAATAAAACATTAGAAATAAACAAAAACTAACCTCAAAAAACATAACCATATTCTAATCATGAGTGAAAGACGCAAAACGAAAATCCACCTCAGTTTGGCTTAAAAATACTGAAAATCACTCTTTCACGCTAATCTACGCTCTGTAGAGAAAAATCCTTTAAATAAAAGTTGTAGATCTTTTAACTTTCTATAAATTTAATTATATACACTTTTGTCGTAAAATGCACTAAGGCCGAAATGTAAAAAAAAACAATTTTTCACACGTTTTCATGAAAAAAAACAGAAAATCGCTAATTACCGCTAAACTAAGCGTTATACAAAAAAATGTGAAAAATTAAAATTGTAGCCTAGGATTTTAAATAGTCTACAACTTTTATTATGTAAATTTTTGCGCTAAAATGCATATTAAAGCCGCAATCTTAAAAAAAACTATTTTTTTTACGTAAAAAACAGCCTTTCCAAGAATTTCAGCAGACTTTTGTCGTAAAATGCGTACTAAGGCCGAAATATTTAAAAACCTAAAATCTTTAAAATTATAAAAATCTAAAACTTAAATTTCAAGCATTTTTTCTTAAGAGCTTAGTTTTGCGTCAAAAACTTAGTGACTTCCCATATTTGTAAGTTTTACAACGGTTCATTTCATTTTACGTCATTCACTTATGATTAAAATTAAGTTATGTTTTTCATATTACATTCATGGTTAAAAATTAGGTGGTTATATTGTTAATTATTTAAGTTGGCAAAAGAAAGTCGTGTAAGCGTTTCGTGTAACCATATTATTTAAAAAAAAAAATGTTTTTATTTTAAGAATTAAAGAGAGGAATAAATGTTTAACTAATATTTAAACAAAATTAAGTACGTACTCGTACTTTACATTTATATGAATGAGTACTTATTTTAAAACTTATTTTTCTGTTTGTGATAGTTTTTAGAATTCTGCACTTAAAAGCAATTATATTATTACAGTTTATTTACTCGGAGCTTTGAGTGGATATTTATTTAAATTCTCTTTTGCATTTCTGTTTGAACAGAATTTTCGTTCTATTTTTAGAAAAATACAACAGTAATAAAAATTAATTTCGATCTTGACCGAGATATTAGACTAAAATAATCTTTAAATAAATTCACCGGCTGAAATTTATCCTTACTTTATCATTATTCTTTTGGTTCTTTTACAATTTTTTTGAAGTATTTAGATGACGAAAAAACTGAATGGTTTTCACGCCAAGGGTTCCGGGTTCGATAATTGGTTAGTTTTTATTAATTCATTTTCATATGTTAGTATTATTATTATTATTATTAGTCGTAAAGCTCCCGAAGTGGAAGACGCTAAGTAAATCTGGTTTGTTTTTGGGATTTCTCGTCATTTTTATCTGCCCACCAGTTTTTCATTCTTTGTGAGAATCAGCTTTTCTTTGTTCACTCCATTTTGTTCCGGTTCTTGGAGCTTTTGTCTCTGGTTTAACCTCCCATTTTTTAACTTTTGTTCTAAAATTGTCTCTTATAAGAATTTCTTCTTTGGTGATCTTGGCCAATTCTAAATCTTTTTTAACACTTTGAATCCATTCCCCCCCCCCCCATTAACAAGTGATGATACATATTTTACTATTCTTTTTGTGAGTCTATTGTCAGGAAGCCTCATTATGTGGCCATAAAATTGAAGGTGTCTTTTCCTCATGTCTGTCTCTATGTTGGACACATATTAACTCATATTATTATTATTATATTATATACACCATACTTTAATTAAAATACATTTTGCTGTAACTGCAAACAAATTCACAAATTATATGTTCGGCATTATTTTCACGTTAAATTTTCTTTTTTTTTTGTTAACTTATATTATTTTATTTTCAACTATATAAATACAACCAGAAAAAAACTGTTAGTGGTGTGTTCAAACCAGCCTTTCGGCTGATGACCAAAATGATGATTAACAAAAATTTTGGTAATATGTAGGTAGTAAATTATATGAATAAATGAGGAAAGAGTCTCATAATTACAGAAAGCGTACAAACTCACCTGGTCTCACTACAATAAAAAAATGCATCTCCACAGCTGCAAAGTTACGACACTACAATACGGTGGTCCTACCAGAAGCCTTAAGTTATATGCATCAGAAACCACAAGTACCAAGGGAATGGCAAAAATTAAAGACATTGAAAAGCAAGAAGGGAAAATTCTGAGGCAAATACACGGTGCAGTTTTCAGAGAAAACGTCTGCCAAAAAAGACCCACAGAAGAACTATACAAGCATACTGAAACCATCACGACCTTCATCAGAAAACGCAGAGTGAGGTTTTTTACACATATAGACAGAATGAATGACACCAGACTGACAAAAAGAATATTAAACATAACTTCCACTTCAAAGTTGGGCACCTATTGGTACAAAGAAACTATGGAAGACCTGCAAAAATTATGCATTACAATGGAAGACATTCACGACCGCAAAATTTATAGAGAAAAAATCAGAAACCAGAATTTTGTTAGATCGCAAGCCAAAAGAAGTGGGCAAAAATGAACAGACGAAGAGAAAAAGGCGCAAAGTGAGAGGATGAAAGATTTTTGGGAAGCTAAAAGAAGGAACAGAGCCACCACCAAGAGCTAAATTTTTGTGTTTTTAGCGCTCTCCTTAAGGGGAATATACGCAAATAATAATAATAATTATATATATATATATATTACTTTCTCTTGCCTATATGAATATATAGGAAGGAAAGTATTGTTTTCATGTCGATTTTTCGAAATCGAGTTTTCACCGGATCAATACGTTTTCAGACCCCCTGAACCCAAAAAACATGTTTTTAGCGATTGGTCTGTGTGTGTGTGTCTGTGTGTGTGTGTGTGTGTGTGTGTGTGTGTGTGTGTGTCTGTGTGTCTGTGTGTGTGTGTGTGTGTCTGTGTGTGAACAGAATATCTCAAGAACGGAACATCGTACGAACTTGAAACTTGAAACTTAAGTTACATACCACTACCGGACGCGACACGAACATTTTCATCAAAATCGGTCAACCGGAAGTAGTAGTTTATTCGTATAATTTTTCAGTTTTTTGCGATTTTCTCAAAAACTGGTCCTACGATTTTTTTAAAATCGCCTCATTTACTCAATTTTTTATTCTCTACAAGATAGGGTAGGCGCCATGTTTGCTGAAATTCTCGGTGAGGCTGTTTTCACGTAAAAACGTTGTTTTTTTAAGATTACGGCTTTAATATAAATTTTAGCGCAAAAACTTATATAATAAAAGTTGTAGAAAATTTAAAAACCTACAACTTCTGTTTCAAACATTTTTTTGTATAACGCTTAGTTTAGCGGTAATTTGCGATTTTCTGTTTTTTTCTCACGAAAACGTGAGAAAAATCGATTTTTTTAACATTTCGGTCTTAGTATGCATTTTACGACAAAAGTGTATATAATTAAATTTATAGAAAATTAAAAGATCTACAACTTTTGTTTAGAGCATTTTTCTCTACAGAGCCTAGTTTAGCGTGAAAGCGTGATTTTCCGTATTTTTAAGCCAAACTGAGTTCGATTGTAATTTTGCGTCATTCACTCATGATTAAAATAAGGTTATGTTTTTGAGGTTAGTTTTTGTTCATTTCTAAGTTTTAATACTAATGTTAGGTTTATTGTTAATTATTTGCATTGGCAAGAGAAAGTTGTGTGAGTGTTTCACACCAGATTTTTTTTTTATCAAACATCCTATGTAGGATTTTAAACAGCCGTATTATTTAAAATTGAAATATATTTATTTCTAACCATCAGAATACGGTAACATAAAACACTTACCAATGTTTATAGCGCTTTCGTGTATCTTGTACACATCTTCAGTAAATTAAAATTTTTTATATCAAAATTTAAAACTTCCTGCTCCTACCATGGTACCATGCACCTACCATGGTAGGAGCAGGAAGTTTTAAATTTTGACGTAAAAAAATTTATTTTACTGAAGATGTGTACTAGTTACACGAAAGCGCTATAAACATTGGTATGTTACCGTATTCTGGTGGATAGAAATAAATATATTTCAATATATATATATACATACGAGGGGGTACCCAAAAGTATCCGGAATAGCTCTGCTGTGGGCGGAGCTTGTGCAGTACAAATTCCCGCCACTAGGCTGCTTGTAGCGCTACTCATTGCCAGTTCAATGCCATTTTGTTCGTTGATCTAGCTTGTTCTGTTCTCGTGCAGTGATTGTTCTCGCTAGTGCTGTTTTGTGCTCGTGTCGTTTTTCATGATGGCAAGTTTTAATGAACAACGTGCGGCTGTGAAATTTTGCTTCTTGCTCCGTAAAAACGCCGCGGAAACAGTTGTAATGTTGAACACAGCTTACAAAGACGACGCTATTGGAAAAACCCAAGTGTACGAGTGGTTTTTGCGCTTTAAAAATGGCGACATGTCGATTGAGAACACACCTCGTTCTGGACGACCGTCGACTTCCCGAACAGACGAAAATGTTGTGAAAGTGAAAGAAATTGTACGAACAGACCGACGACAGACCATTGACCAAATATCACAGGTTAGTGGGTTATCTTGGAGCTCAGTCCAACGCATTTTAACAGAAGACTTGACAATGAAAAGAGTCGCTGCCAAGTTTGTGCCTCGGGTTCTGACAGACACTCAAAAGGAACGTCGAATTGAAACGTGTAGTGATTTGAAACAACAGCTTGAAACTGATCCAGATTTCATGTCAAAGATCATTACGGGTGACGAGTCTTGGTGCTATGGGTACGACCCAGAAACCAAACAACAATCCAGTCAATGGAAGACTTCATTATCACTCCGACCAAAAAAAAGTCGTCAAGTCAGATCGAACATCAAAACAATGCTGATTTGTTTTTTTGATGTGAGGGGAATGGTCCATTCAGAGTTCGTTCCACCAGGCCAGACGGTAAATCAAGCTTTTTATCTTGAAGTGTTAAGAAGACTGCGAAACAGCATTCGTCGTAAAAGACCTCATTTGTGGCAGACAGGGGACTGGTTTTTCCACCACGTCAACGCGCCTGCACACACGGCAATCTCGGTTACCCAGTTTTTGGCGAAAAACGGCATGGTTTTGCTACCACACGCACCGTACTCACCCGATCTGGCTCCGTGTGATTTTTTCTTGTTCCCACGCATGAAAAGGGGCATGAAAGGTCTCCGATTTAACAACGTTGATGATGTCAAGAAAAAAACGACGGATGAGCTGGCAGCCATCACTGAAGAGGAGTACAAAAAATATTTTGAACAGTGGAAGCACCGGTGGGACAAATGTATTAGTTGTAATGGAGAGTATTTTGAAGGGGATAAGGTTCTTTTGTAAAAAAATTAAAAATAAATAGTTTTAAAAAATAATTCCGGTGTCTTTTGGGTACCCCCTCGTATATACATATTTTGTTTTTATAAATCGATTATGTTAGTTAGTAGACTTAAGGATGATGGTAATGTATTCCCTTTGTAGATGCAAAATGTACCAAATTAAAATGTACGTCGACAGCATTTACTGTATTTAAGCTTACTTAAACAGAGGCCCGTAAAACCTCTTCTTCTATTTTAATATAATTCACCTTTATTATGTACGCCTATAGTATATGCGTGCGCGTGTACGTGCGTTTACTTAAATATACATTAGTGAACGTAAATGAATACATTAAATTTTAATGAATAAATGGACAGTTTTTTTTATTCATTTTTTTTTAAAATTCTGTCTGTGTTTTGATAAAGAGTGAGAGAGTTAGATAATTAGGCGTGTTTAATATTATGTATTTTACCTGTAGGGTTATCACAAATGGGTTTTTGTTCAAAGTTGAAATTATAAATGCTCGCCTACATTTTGTGGACATAAAAATCATTCACTAAATAACTGCTCCTGCTAACTCCGGTAACTTTGCAATAATAGGCTAACGGATTTTGTTCATTTTATAATCTCCTACCAACCCACCCCCCGTTCGGTGAGTAATGATAAAAGATAAAACAATAAAAAAAAAATCCGTTGTGAAACACTCACACAACTTTCTCTTGTCAATGCAAATAATGACCAATATAACCTAACATTAGTAATGAAACATTAAAAATAAACAAAAAACTAACCTCAATAAACATAACCTAATTTTAATCATGAGCGAATTGATGGAAAATGAAAATCAACTTCAGTTTGGTTTAAAAATAGAAAATCACTCTTTCACGCTAAACTAGGCTCTATAGAGAAAAATGCTTTAAATAACAAAACCTTTCAACCAATATAACCTAACATTAGAAATAAAACATTAAAAATAAACAAAAAAACTAACCTCAATAAACACAACCTAATTTTAATCATGAGCGAATTGATGGAAAATGAAAATCAACTTCAGTTTGGCTTAAAAATACGGAAAATCACTCTTTTACGCTAAAATAGGCTCTGTAGAGAAAAATGCTTTCAATAAAACTTGTAGATCTTTTAATTTTCTATAAATTTGATTGTATACACTTTTGTCGTAAAATGCATACTAAGGCTAAATCTTAAAAAAAAATCGATTATTTTGCAAGTTTTTGTGTGATAAAAACAGAAAATCGCTAATTACCGCTAAACTAAGCGTTATATAAAAAAGTTTGAAATAAAAGTTGTAGGATTTTAAATTATCCACCACTTTTATTATATACATCTTTGCGCTTAAATGCATATCAAAGTCGCAATCTTAAAAAAAACATTGTTTTTTATAGAAAACCTCTCTGAGAATTTCACCAGACATGGCGCCTACCGTATCTTGTAACGCATAAAAAATTTAGTAAACGAGGCGATTTAAAAAAAAAATCGTCGGAGCCGTTTTTGAAATAATTGAAAAAAGTGAAAAATTACACGATTAAACTACTACTTTCAGTTGACCGATTTTGATGAAAATGTTCGTGTCGAGTCAGGTAATGGTGTGTAACTTAAGTTTCAAGTTTCATTTCGTAAGATGTTCCGTTCTTGAGATATTCCACACACACACACACACACGCACGCACGCACGCGCACACACACACACACACACACACACACAATAAAAGTTGTAGAGAATTTAAAATCCTACAACTTTTATTTCAATTATTTTTTTGCATAACGTTTAGTTTAGCGGTAATTACCGATTTTTTGTAATTTTCTCACGAAAACGTGTGAAAAATTGATTTTTTAAGATTTCGGCCTTAGTATGCATTTTACGACAAGAGTTTAAAAATAAAATTTATAGGAAATTAACAGATCTACAACTTTTATTTAGAGCATTTTTCTCTACAGAGCCTAGTTTTGAAGAGTGATTTTCCGTATTTTTAAGCCAAACTCAGGTCGATTTTCATTTTGCGTCTTACACTCATGATTAAAATTAGGTTATGTTTATTGAGGTTAGTTTTTTGTTTATTTCTAATGTTTTATTACTAATGTTAGGATATATTGGTCATTATTTGCCTTGGCACGAGAAAGTTGTGTGAGTGTTTCGCACCAGATTTTTTTAAATTTTTTTGTCATCAGTCTGTCGATTGGTTTGATGCAGTTCTCCAAGCTGTTCTATCTTGTGCAAGTTGTTTCATATCTACATACCTGTAACACCCTACATCTTTTGTAATTTACCACATTTCAAAAGCTTCTATCTTCTTCTTTTCTACAGCCCCTATCACCCACGTTTCGCTCCCGTATAATGCAACACTCCAAACATAATGTTTTTAAGAAATTTTTCCCAATCAAAAAATAAACAATATAAGACTTAAATCTATTAACGTAGCAGAAATATTCGCAATCTTTGCCAGAGCTGAAGCAACTGCGTTTCAACTTGCGATGATAGTCACCGTGACTAATTCTGCCGTGAAAAATTCGGCGTGAGTCACCCTGCGTCACCTCACGGATCTGTAACTCATTTTGCCCCCGCCCTTAAGGAGAGATTGCGTGATGGTTTTAACTCAAAATTTCGATTTTTGGTTTTTTATGTTTTTCAATAGGTTTGGTGGGCCTATATCTACCAAAAAAAAAACATTAAATTACGTCAAAAAAAATATTTTTTCATGAAAAAATTAAGTTTTATCAGGTTTATACAGAAAAATTATCATGTTACAAAGAACGAATATGTTTTCATAATTTGATACTGCTCGTTTTAGTGCAAAGAGAATTTTAGTTCTTAAAATATCTGCATCACGGTTTTTAATACTCTCAGCTGTTGGTGCAGCTTTCTAAACAACTGTTGATGGGAAATTTACTTGTGCACATATTGTTTTTGGTTTGTGCCTTCTTGTTTCTTACCTTTTCCCGTAAATTTAGATTTTTAACACTAAGGTACATTTTTCTCAGAAACTAATAAACCTACCAGGATAAAATTTTTACCACTTAATTATCTTGTATAGCCAAACACACCGAAATTTTTATTACTTCTTCAGGTGCTCAAAATTTAGTAATACGCAAAACACGTGGAAAACAATTTGTAAAATTTTTATGTTATTCGTAATTTAAAAAAAAATGGTATGGTCCAAAGATTCAATTGAAAATATCAGTAGCTCAAGAAGAAACCCGACACCTATGGTGTGTAGTTTCATTTTCCTATCTTTTACCAATCCTATGAAAAATGTACCTGAAAATAGGAAATTTAACATTGACGGGATACAAAGTACAGTCTCCCCTTCAAAGTATTTCTACCAGGTACAAAACAAAATTTTTCTACGACTCGTCTCATAATTGCAGCGGTTCATTGACAACGATTTTCTACAGACTAACGCTCGGAGGCGAATGGAATTTAAAACGAGTTACAAATTAAATTGAAAAAAAAGTTTTAATGACAAGATAGTGTTGCGTTCAATAATTACAATACACTTTAACATAGTGTGAACAATGTTGTGTTACCCGCGTACCTAATAAACAATTCACAGTTGAGTTAATAATCATATGTAGTAATTTAGATATGTGTGTGTGTGTTTATATTTGTTGGGTGGATGTATTGTAATCGATTAAACACGGTTGGATACCGTACGAACGCATTACACTAGTTATATAAACATGGATGAGTGGTGAGTTCGTATTACATATCACGTTGTATGTATGAGGAATGGAGGATGGAATGGATGTGGGGATGATATGAAGAGTGGATTGGATGGCATCTCCAATAATGAATTAAACGTACCGAGTGGTATTTTGACTGTTGGTATGCGATGCGATGCAATGCAATGCAATGCCTGTTTGATATCCACTATTACATGTTGTTGGTGTGGTCTACAAATATTATCTTCATACAAACACAGTAACACTTTATACACGAAAAACGTTTCGTATATACGGTGTTACATTGAGTACAGGACGTCAGAAAAGTTATTACAACTTAACAATGTTATGTTACTTAACCCTTTATAGGTCTTTGGTACGTATACTTACCACTGGCAATAATTAATTTTATTAAAGAATAAGCTATGCAGTTGAACCCTCCTAATGGCATTTTATGGTTTTATAGATGTTCTCTTCTGCCCATGACGGACAGGTGGAGTGTCAAATTATTTACATTCAATCTGTTCGTTGCAGGGCTAAAATAAATAGTTCTGTTTCTTATCACATGGTCAGCCAATTAAATGACTGAATCATTTAAGAACAGAAGAGGTATAGGTGCAAAAGACACTAATCAGAGTTATCTCCTCTGAAAGTAATGAATTTCATTATACAGCCAGACCCTGTGGTGAATGAAGTGAAGGTGTCGTTTGCAGAGTGGAAAATATGTGCTTTTCAGAGGGCCCGGCATGCTGATAAGCGTACTTTTCCACTCAGTGAGGAAGGCAACGGTAAACCACCTCACTCCTTGTTTTACTTAGTAAAACCTCTACAGGTTCAAACCAGCCTTTCGGCTGATGACCTAAACAACAACAGATGTTCTCTGTTAAAGAGACTATCCACATTTTGGAATTAGTGCGCAGCGACCATTTGCTTCATGAGTTACACGAATTTGATAAGGATTCATACCAGCGTACGCAATCATGTTGTTTTCTTGTTACTTTTGTACAGTGCTTAGAAAATTTGAGTTTTTTATGGGAAAGCAAGCATTCATGCTAATATAAAGCTGAGATAAGTTATTCTACACATTTTTTCTGTTATACAGGACTACAAGTTGTTTTAATAAGCATGCTTACCACTGAACATTATGCGATTCCCATTTCAATAGATGTTCCTTGGTGAGTATACTTACCAGGGCTTAACATAAAAAAAAGAAATATCTTACTGTTCTGGCACTAGAAGTACATTATTCAAGTCCCTACAAAACAAAATTTAACTTTTTACAACATGTATATTCCCCCCCCCCCCGTTGTAGTACTGCCCTATAAAGGGTTGAGAAATTTAAAAATTTGGTGTGAAACACTCACACAAATTTCTCTTACCAATGCAAATAATGAAAAATACAACCTAACATTAGTAATAAAACTTAAGAAATAAACAAAAAACTAACTTCAAAAGTCAGAGTCCTAAAAGATGTGAGCTTGCGCTCGGGATGACGACGTTGTAGCTAAGTTACAGGTATCAGACGAACTAATGTCCCATAGCCGAGCGAGTGAAAGGGAGATATGTGGCATAACTACGCATGCACTCAAAGGTCTTTACCGTTATAATCCAAAACTGAAAACATAATACAGTCGTTATCTTGCTTGTTAGTTTACTGCATGCATAAACGCTTGCTCACAACTTTAAAATTATACGACAATGTTATTGGAACGGCGCGTATGGCTTGAGCGAGTGAGAGCGTTATGCATTCTCTCACTCCTTTGGCTAGGGGACATTAGTTCATCTGAATACTGTACCTTGTCGTTTGGAGAATTGGATGAAAGGAACTTTTATTGGAATTTTCCTTTATTTGGAATTACAGATGGTTAAATTGGGGAAACTGTACTCATTTATGGTCATGAGGGATGGATATTGACTAAGTCCTTGGAAAGGAAATTGGAGGCGTTTGAGATGTGGACTTACCGGCGGATGCTCCGCATCTCATGGAAGGATAAAATTAAAAATGGGGAAGTTCTAAGCCGTTTGAACAAAAATACAGAACTTCTTTTCAATATCAAAAGATGGAAACTGCAATATTTTGGCCATATAGTACGGAATAAAAATACCACCTACTGCAGTGCATCATGGAGGGCAAAATTGAGGGTAAACGAAGACCGGGGAGAAGGAGAATTTCTTGGATGGGGAACCTGCGGGGGTGGTTTGGGACCACCTCAGTTCAACTCTTCAGAGCGACTGGTTCCAAGGTTAGAATCATGATGATGATCGCCAATCTCCGACGCGGAGCAGGCATATAGAAGAAGAAGAAGAAGAAGAAGAATTTGGGGAAAGATGGGCTCGGAATCGGGATAACAGCGAGAACATGACTTGGGAAGGAAAGTTTAAAAAAATAATTTTTTTAAGATTGCGGCTTTAATATGCATTTTAGCGCAAAAATTTAACCAATAACAGTTGTAGAAAATTAAAAATGCTACAACATTTATTTCAAACATTTTTTTTGTATAACGCTTAGTTTAGCGGTAATTAGCGATTTTCTGTTTTTCCTCACGAAAACGTATGAAAAATCGATTTTTTTAAAGATTTCGGCCTTAGTACTCTATGCATTTTACGACAAAAGTGTTTAATCAAATTTATAGAAAGTTAAAGGATCTACAACTTTTAATAGAAGCATTTTCTCTACAGAGCCTAGTTTAGCGTGAAAGAGTGATTTTCCGTAGCCAAACTGAGGTTGATTTTCATTTTGCGTCTTTCACTTATGATTAAAATTAGGTTATGTTTATTAAGGTTAGTTTTTTGTTTATTTCTAATGTTTTATAACTAATGTTAGGTTATATTGTTCAATATTTACACTGGCAAGAGAAAGTCGTGTGAATGTTTCACACCAGATTTTATTTTTCAATAGTTTCGAATTTCCGGAGTTTTAGTTAACCATGAGTCTACTGTAATTTGCTTGAAGTCAGTCGGTTAGTATTAAAATCCATTACAATTTTATGTGTGAATACTTCGTAGAAGTGTTGGGCGCGCATGTTGAGTTAAAACATTTATACTGAATTAAACAATGCTTCTTTTATATGCATTTATCAACATTAACACTTCCCCCTTCTCCCTTTAACTAACTAAACTATAAGTATTACTGTTAACATAATCGAATGCAGTACTTTATAATAAGCCTGCATTCCTACTTTAAAGTTCATTGACGTATGCATACTTAACTTAAATTAAGATGTAATTTACTTCTTAACAATATGTCATATTAACGGGTGTTTTATTAAGGACGCAACCCTGATTATAAGAAGATAGAAGTAATACATCGGTAAATTTTCTGTCTCCCAATCGGTATGTAGGGAACAGTGTACTCAAGGCCAACTACCTAAGACAGTTAAAATGTTCCAGTCAAGCATTAGTGTGGTGACAGCAGTCGTTTCGTTATATTGTTTCAGCAATGGTTTTTTCCAAGAAAGAACGCGTGTATATTGTAGAGACTTACATAGCGAGAAATCTTACAAATGTGTGCAGCAAGATAAGTTTCAGCTGAATTTCCCCGTTCTGCCGTTCCGAATAAATCGTCGTTATTGGGTTTGATAAATAAATTCCGTAGAACTGGGAGTGTACTCGATGAGAAACCACCTCACCAGCCAACAAAATAAACCGCGAAAGTTCACGAAGATTTGAAAAATCGTTTGACTCAATCACCTAAAAAATCGTTTTAACTAAGGATGAAAATCTTTTTTTTTCGTAGCTCTGAAAACGTAGTTAATAATTTTATTAGCCCAGCTTGCGATGATAATCTTGTAAGCGATTTTTTAGATGATTGAGTCAAACGATTTTTCAAATTTTCGATAATGCATATTATGGCCCGGAATCTTAAAAAAAAAACAATTTTTTTTGTACAAGAGTACAGCCTTTCCAAGAATTTCAGCAAACATGGCGTTTACCATATCTTGTAGAGCATTAAAAATTTAGTTAATCAGATGATTAAAAAAAAACAATCGTAAAATCCGTTTTTGAGAAAATCGCAAAAAAAGTGAAAATTGTATTAATAAACACTACTTCCGGTTGACCAATTTTGATGAAAATGTTGGTGTTGGGTCCCGTAATGGTGGTACCTAATTAGTTTCAAAGTTTCAAGCTTCAACTTTGTAAGATGTTCCTTTCTTGAGATATTTTGTTTACACACACACGCACGCACACACACTCACACGCACACACACGCGCGCGCGCACACACACACACGCGCGCGCGCGCGCACACACACACGCGCGCGCGCGCGCGCACACACACACACACACACACACACACACACACACACATGCAGCTAAAAACATGTTTTTGGGTTTCGGCTGGGTAAAAATGTGTACATCCGATGAAAACTCGATTTCGAAAAATCAACACGAAAAGAATACTTTCCTTCCCAATGTATTAAAATAGGGCAAGAGAAACTAAAAACAATCCGAAAAAAGTAGATACATACGGAACTAAAGATTTTTGAGAGGATTGTTTAAAGAAATTCATAAACGCGTCCAAATCATACAATCTAAATAAACATTCAAGTACATTAATTAAGTGACATTTTAAGTGACATAGAAGGGGATTGGATAACTTAAATGATCTTTACAGTCAATTGAAGATAACCTCTTTAACAAAATATATTATAACATAATGTGACACATTCACACGTAGCGACCTCTACATCTTATCTCTGCATTTTAAATCTAATTTTATATCAATCAGTTTTTACTTTCTCTTGCCCATATGAATATATAGGAAGGAAAGTATTGTTTTCATGTCAATTTAAGAAATCGAGTTTTCACCGGATTACACGTTTTCAGACCCCCTGAACCCAAAAAACATGTTTTTAGCGATTGGTCTGTGTGTGTGTGTGTGTGTGTGTGCGCGTGTGTGTGTGCGTGTGCGTGTGCGTGTGCGTGCGTGCGTGCGTGCGTGTGTGTGTGTGTGTATGTGTGTGTGTGTGTGTGTGTGTGTGTGTGTGTGTGTGTGTGAACAGAATATCTCAAGAACGAAACATCGTACGAACTTGAAAGTTGAACTCAAGTAACATACCACTACCGGACCCGACACGAACAATATTTTTCATCAAAATCGGTAAATCGGAAGTAGTAGTTAATTCGTGTAATTTTTCACTTCTTTGCGATTTTCTCAAAAACTGGTCCTACGATTTTTTTAAAAATCGCCTGGTTTACTCAATTTTTTATGCTCTACAAGATAGGGTAGGCGACATGTTTACTAAAATTCTTAGTGAGGCTGTTTTCACGTAAAAAAAACTGTTCTTTTAAGATCGCGGCTTTAATATGCATTTTAGCGCAAAAATTTATACAAAAAAGTTTTAGAGAATTTAAAATCCTACAACCTTTATTTTATAAAATTTTTTGTATAACGCTTAATTTAGCGGTAATTAGCGATTTTCTGTTTTTTTCTCACGAAAACGTGTGAAAAATAGGTTTTTTAAAGATTTCAGCCTTAGTATGCATTTTACCACAAAAGTGTATATAGGCATAATCAAATTTATAGGAAATTAAAAGATCTACAACTTTTATTTAAAGCATTTTTCTCTACAAAGCCTAGTTTAGCGTGAAAGAGTGATTTTCCGTATTTTTAAGCCAAACTGAGGTCGATTTTCATTTTGCGTCTTTCACTCATGATTAAAACAAGGTTATGTTTTTGAGGTTAGTTTTTTGTTTATTTCTAATGTTTAATTACTAATGTTAGGTTTATTGTTAATTATTTGTATTTGCAAGAGAAAGTTGTGTGAGTGTTTTACACCAGATTTTTTATTTAAAAAAAAATCTTCAAATATAGGCCTAAAGTTTTAAAAATTAACTCAAACTTATTATTATAGAAATCAAATTGTAATATTGTAATCGTAATTGTTATCATAATTGTAATCAAATCTTAATATTCTAGAAATAAAATTGTATGTAATATGTGGTTTAGGTGACGAGGCGAAAGGCTGGTTTCAACCTCTAGAGGCTTTCCTAAGTAAAACGAGAGTGCGGTGGGTTAACTATTTCTTCCTCACTGAGTTGAAAAATATGCTTATCAGCATGCCCGGCCCTCTGAAAACCATCTATTTTCCACCCTACAAATGACAACTTCACTTCATTCACCATAAAGTCTAGCTGTATAAATAAATGCATTACTCTCACAGGAGATAACTGTGACTAGTGTCTTTTACACCTCTACCTCTTCTGTTCTTAAATGCTTCAGTCATATAATTGGCTGATCATGTGATAAGAAACAGAACTATTTATTGTAGCCCTGGAACTAGCAGATCAAGTGCAAACAATTTTTTTTCTCTCTTTAATTCTTTATTTACAACTGTAAAGTTTTACAACAAGGAAATTTGATGATTATGTATAATGTAAATGATATGATAGGCATGAGAGGGGTAGGGTCCCCATTGGTGCCTTCCCAAGAATGAAATTTGTATATCAAATTAGCAGGTCTCTACTCCAGCGTCTTTTAAGGCGTCTAGGGGGATTATCAGGTAAATGGAAGGTGGAAAGTGAACGCACCAAGGGTTCTTGTATTCGTGTGACTTTGTCATGAGAGCGTTTGTATAGGTATTCGATGGAATTTTGTTCAAGTGGTGTTTTCAAATCTGTATGTAGGGTTTTGTTGCTAACGTAAAGAAGTGCTTTTGCTATAAGGCGTAATTTTTTTGACTGGAATGCTTGAATTCGTTGCAAGTTCGAGGGTTTGGTTGAACAGTAAATTTGGGACCCGTAGGTCCATATAGGTTTCAAAAGAGAACAATATATGCGTAATTTTTGTGCCATTGGCAAACAATTTAACAAAAAAATTAAAAGAAAATTATATATTATTTGACAGTAGCAAATTTATAACCTTGATTAAATAATTAAAAATTTTAATGCAAAATTGCATTAACAAATAAATTAATTGCGGTAATAAAAATAAAAAAAATAATCAAAATTTTTTTATAATAAAATATGAGATCATAAATAAAATTACTAATTAAAAATAGAAATGGAGATTATAAAAAATTTTTTAACATCTTAAAATGACCAAAAATAATTAATTTTATTAACAGAGGCATAATTATTGATCCGTAACTGATAACAATAATTTTTTATTACCTACAAAATGAGACGACTGTTTAAACATAGACAACAAAAATATGTTAATCTGTTCGATAATATAAAATTAATGAAAATAGGTCAAGAAATAGAAAAATTTTATCTTTATTATTTTATAATTGACGAACGTATTGAATTCGACAATTAATCAAATCATTAATAATCGTCATTAATTTTTTATTGCATTTTAATGGGTCTGACATTCCATTACTCTTTATTTCGAGTTTATTGTTTTATTACTTTCTTTTGCCTATATGAATATGCGTTTAGGTCAACAGCCGAAAGGCTGGTTTGGTTTGAACCTCTAAAGGTTTTACTAAGTAAAAACGTGGAATGAGGTTGTTTACTATTACCTTTCTCTCTGAGTTGAAAGAGTATGTTTATCAGCATGCCAGGTCCTCTGAAAAGCACTCACTTTCCACCCTGCAAATGACACTTTCACTTCATTCACCACTGGGTCTGGCTGTATAGTAAAATTCATTACTCTCAGAGGAGATAACTCTTAATTAGTGTCTTTTATACCTCTACCTCTTCTGTTCTTAAATAGTTCAGTCATATAATTTGCTTAATAATACGGAAAATCACTCTGACGCTCTATTTCGAGTTTATTGTTTTATTACTTTCTCTTGCCTATATGAATATGAGTTTAGGTCAACAGTCGAAAAGCTGGTTTGAACCTCTAAAGGTTTTACTACGTAAAAACGTGGAATGAGGTGGTTTACTATTACCTTTCTCTCTGAGTTGAAAGAGTATGTTTATCAGCATGCCAGGTCCTCCGAAAAGCACTCACTTTCCACCCTGCAAATGACACTTTCACTTCATTCACCACTGGGGCTGGCTGTATAGTAAAATTCATTACTCTCAGAGGAGATAACTCTTAACTAGTGTCTTTTATACCTCTACCTCTTCTGTTCTTAAATAGTTCAGTCATATAATTTGCTTAATAATACGGAAAATCACTCTGACGCTAAACCAGGCTCTATAGAGAAAAATTCTTAAAATAAAAGTTATAGATCTTTTAATTCCCTATAAATTTGGTTATACACTTATGTCGTAATATGCATACTAAGGCCGAAATCTTAAAAATTCACTTTTTTCACAGATTTCCATGAAAAAAAAAACAGAAACTCGCTAATAACCGCTAAACTAAGAGTTATATAAAAAAATGTTTGAAATAAAAATTGTAGGTTTTCAAATTTTCTACAACTTTTATAATACATTTATGCCCTAAAATAACATTTTAAGGCTGCAACCTTAAAAAAACAATTTTTTTCTACGAGAGCACAAACTCCCGAAGAATTTCAGCAGACATGGCGCCTACCTTATCTTGTACAGCATAAAAAATATAGTAAATGAGGCGATTTTAAAACAAATCGTAAGAGCCGTTTTTGAGAAAATCGCAAAAAAGTGAAAAATTACACGAATAAACTACTACTTTCGGTTAACCGATTTTGATGAAAATATTCGTGACGGGTCCTCTAGTGGTACTTTACTTAAGTTCCAAATTTCAACTTCGTATAATGTTCCGTTCTTAAGATATTTTGTTCAAACGAACTCACAGACCAATCGCTAAAAACATGTTTTTTGAGTTTAGGGGTCTGAAAACGTGTAGATCCGACAAAAACTCGATTTCGAAAAATCGACATTAAAAAACTACTTTCCTTCCTATATTATTTATTATATATATAGGCAAGAGAAAGTAAAAAAAAAATGTAAATAGTGTGTGGGGCCGTGATAGTGTGTTTTCTGTTGTCCGTGATATTTTAGTAACATTATTGTACAATAGTATCAAACGAGGTGAGCTTCTACGTTGTATTTAGTTAGTTAATATTTTCATAAGTACTAAGGCGTGTTTAGTTTTTAAATAAGTATTTAACCATTAAACTGGAATGCAGGTGAAATGTTATTTGAACAAGATGTGAAAACACCTTGGTCGCATCACTGCTACCAATATTTACACATGAGATAGAACGCCAGTTAAGTTATTATAATACTAATAGAAAAATAAAATAATATCTAGCGTGGTAACGGAATGTTTGTTTGTTTTTTTGTTTGTCTGTTTGTTTGTTCTCGAAGCTGCAAGGCGTACAAACACACCTACATTCAAATTGAAGCTTTAGTAGGGATTTTTTTAATATTTTACACAATTTTCTAAACTAATACCTACTATTATAATACAGTAGGTACTAGCAAATATCGGGTGAGAACTAAACGTACCTTAACTCAATTTTTTTAAATTTAAAGGAAAACAAAAAGAAAACACATAAATCTGGCGTGAAACACTCACACAACTTTCTGATATCGGTGCAAATAATGAAAAACATAACGCAATTTAAATCGTGAGTGAATGACGCAAAATGAAAATAAACAACTGTAGAACTTAAACGTTGTAGATTTTTAATCTATATATATATATATATATATATAATTCGATGTATGTGTGTGTGTGTATGTTCCCCTTTATCTCCTAAATTACTGAACCAATTTTCATTCAGTTTTTTTATGTTATAACTAAGATGCCGATGCAGGTTTTAGGCTATTGAAACCCTTAAAAAGTTAGCCCTAAAGGGTTGAAAATAATGTTTATGTCCTACATTAAGGCTTTTATGAGGTTAGATAATCTGCTGCTTTTAAACCAGCTGATGTGATTCAAATAAAGATTTGTCATAGATAAAGTCATATGATTTAGCAAATAGAGACAGACGTGGTGCTAAGGATCAGCTGGTGAAAACATCCATGATAATTTTATTGTATTTTATTATGTAGATAGGATTTTGTATTGTTGAGTATTTTATAAAAGTAAAGTTCCGTGTTTCTTTAATTTGTTTTAATTTTCTTTTAATTGATCAATTGCTTTGATATTTTATTTTGACTTTTATTTTATTCAACAACGTAGATTAAAAGTTTTTGGTTTTGACAATTCTTTTTGTGGTTGTTTTTTTTGTTTTTTACTTTCTCTTGCCTATATGAATATATAGGAAGGAAAGTATTGTTTTCATGTCGATTTTTCGAAATCGAGTTTTCACCGGATCTATACGTTTTCAGACCCCCTGAACCCAAAAAACATGTTTCTAGCGATTGGTCTGTGTGTGTGTGTGTGTGTGTGTGTGTGTGTCTGTGTGTGAACAGAATATCTCAAGAACGGAACATCGTACGAACTTGAAACTTGAAACTTAAGTTACATACCACTACCGGACGCGACACGAACATTTTCATCAAAATCGGTCAACCGGAAGTAGTAGTTTATTCGTATAATTTTTCAGTTTTTTGCGATTTTCTCAAAAACTGGTCTACGATTTTTTTTAAAATCGCCTATTTTACTCAATTTTTTATTCTCTACAAGATAGGGTAGGCACCATGTTTGCTGAAATTCTCGGTGAGGCTTTTCCTATCCTATTTACTATCTTACTTACTATCCTACTCCTATCTTACTTTTTCCTATCCTAAAGAAACTTTTCCTATCCTACTTACTATCTTACTTACTATCCTACTCCTATCTTACTTTTTCCTATCCTTAGGAAACTTTTCCTATCCTACTTACTATCTTACTTACTATCCTACTCCTATCTTACTTTTCCTATCCTAAGGAAACTTTTCCTATCCTACTTACTATCTTACTTACTATCCTACTCCTATCTTACTTTTCCTATCCTACTTACTATCTTACTTACTATCCTACTCCTATCTTACTTTTTCCTATCCTAAGGAAACTTTTCCTATCCTACTTACTATCTTACTTACTATCCTACTCCTATCTTACTTTTTCCTATCCTAAGGAAACTTTTCCTATCCTACTTACTATCTTACTTACTATCCTACTCCTATCTTACTTTTTCCTATCCTAAGGAAACTTTTCCTATCCTACTTACTATCTTACTTACTATCCTACTCCTATCTTACTTTTTCCTATGCTAAGGAAACTTTTCCTATCCTACTTACTATCCTACTCCTATCTTACTTTTTCCTATCCTTAGGAAACTTTTCCTATCCTACTTACTATTTTACTTACTATCCTACTCCTATCTTACTTTTTCCTATCCTAAGGAAACTTTTCCTATCCTATTTACTATCTTACTATCCTACTCCTATCTTACTTTTTCCTATCCTAAGGAAACTTTTCCTATCCTATTTACTATCTTACTTACTATCCTACTCCTATCTTACTTTTTCCTATCCTAAAGAAACTTTTCCTATCCTACTTACTATCTTACTTACTATCCTACTCCTATCTTACTTTTTCCTATCCTTAGGAAACTTTTCCTATCCTACTTACTATCTTACTTACTATCCTACTCCTATCTTACTTTTTCCTATCCTAAGGAAACTTTTCCTATCCTACTTACTATCTTACTTACTATCCTACTCCTATCTTACTTTTTCCTATCCTAAGGAAACTTTTCCTATCCTACTTACTATCCTACTCCTATCTTACTTTTTCCTATCCTAAGGAAACTTTCCCTATCCTACTTACTATCTTACTTACTATTCTACTCCTATCTTACTTTTCCTATCATAAGGAAACAAAATTGACCGATTGAAAATTTCTTGTACAAGAAATGCAACAAACAAAAGTTACGAAAATATCTGTGTAGTAGTTTACAGTAAATACAATTATGAAAACAAATTTATAACACAATTTCTATCCGTCAGATTTTTATAAATTATACATAATTTTCAAATGTTCCAATAAATTTGAATTAAGTTTACCCACAAATTGCTAAACACTTCAATTAATGACTTAATTTCAAATGTTCCAATAAATTTGAATTAAGTTTACCCACAAATTAAGAAAAAATTCTGGGCAATGTATATTTTTTTTGCAAAAAATATTTTTTTCTCCAAAATGCAGACTCCCCATTATTAACGGGACTAGGCCTCCGATTCGTATTAACAAAAACTTCATATAAACCGAATTTTCAATTTTTCAAACATAATTTTGTGAAAAGATTTGTTACATTTCAAATCTATATTGTCATTGAATTGGTGCACGACTTTATTCATGGGCGACTAACTACCGGGTGATTTTTTAGTCCTGTTACCCAATTGTTAATGTCTGGTAATTTTTTTCTAAGAAAGGGATATTTTGTTTTGTGACACAAAGTTGGTAGCCCTACTCAACCGGTATAGATACGACAGTTTTAGTTGATTCTCCTTGAGTTGCGTAAAATTTTGTGCTGTTTCCGGTTGTGTTACGAACAGAATGTCTTTTACCCTAGAACAACGGGTTTTTATTCTTGAACAATATTTTGCTACAAAATCGTATGCGAGTGTAAAAGAATCATTTCAAATTAAATTTTTTGGTGTTCCTCCACTCTATTCTAGTCAATTTCTAGGCTAACTAACTGATTTTTAGAGGCAGGTATTGTTTGCAGCAGAAAACGTAGTGGTCGACCAACTCTCTTGACAGATGACGTTAAGAGAATGTGAAAACAAGATTGCTCAATTCTCCATGGAAAAGTTTACAAAAACTTTCCTCGCATGTTGATTTGTCATGTTCGAGTGCTCAGAAAGCTGCTAAAAAATTGAAATTGTATCCGTATCACATACGATTAGTTCTAGAGCTTCAGCCTCCAGATTTAAACAAAAGATTGTTTTAGGATAAAAGACATTCTGTTCGTAGCACGACGGGAAATGGCACAACATTTTACACAGCTCAAGGAGAATCAACTCACACTGCTATGTCTATACTGGTTGAGTAGGGCTACTAACTTATTGTCACAAAACAAAATTTATTTTTTTTTAGAAAAATATTACCAGACATTAACAATTGGGTAACAGGACTAAAAAATCACTCTGTATTAATAATTATTAATCGGATTAATCGATTATTAAAACTATCGAATCGTTCGAATGTTCTTGAAAATTAGTCGAATAGCCACGCAAGTTTTCGCAAAAAAGTGAAAATTTGCACGAATAAACCACTACTTCCGGTTAACCGATTTTGATAAAAATATTCGTGTCAGGTCTCCCCGTAGTAGCACCTGACTTAAAGTTTTAACTTTGTATAATATTCCGTTCTTCAGATATTTTGTTCACACACAGACACACCAATCAATCACTAAATGCATGTTTTCTTTTGTGGATCAGGTGGCCCTAAACGTGTATTTCTGATGAAAACTCAATGGTTTGGAAAAATCGACATGAAAACAATACTTTCCTTATATTCATACAAAGCAAGAGAAAGTAAAACCAACAAAATATTATTAGTCCTAATTAACACATTATTGATTCAAGTCAATAATATTAATTACGTTCATAATGACTCAACGAATAGGATTGCATGCATGTAGTACAAAACATATTCTATAGTCACTCTAATAAGAATAGGCGGGCGACCATAACCAAGACATCTACATGTTGTTGTTTATGTCATCAGCCGAAACGCTAATTATAGCCTCTAGAAGCTTTACTAAGTAAAATGAGGAGTGAAGTAGTTTATCTAGCCTTCGTCACTGAGTAGAAAAATGTGCTAATCAGCATACCCGGCCCTCTGAAAAGCATCTAATTTCCACCTTGTAAGTGTACTTCCTGCCCATAACAGACAGGTGGAGTGTCAAATTATTTACACTCAATCTGTTCATTGCAGGGCTAAAATAAATAGTTCTGTTTCTTATTACATGGTCAGTCAATTAAATGACTGAATCGTTTAAGAAAAGAAGAGGTATAGGTGTAAAAGACACTAATCAGAGTTATCTCCTCTGAAAGTAATGAATTTCATTATACAGCCAGACCCTGTGGTGAATGAAGTGAAGGTGTCATTTGCAGAGTGGAAAATATGTGCTTTTTAGAGGGCCTGGCATGCTGATAAGCATACTTTTCCATTCAGTGAGGAAGGCAATGGTAAACCACCTCACTCCTTGTTTTACTTAGTAAAACCTCTACAGGTTCAAACCAGCCTACAGGCTGATCACCTAAACAACAACAAGTGTACTTCATTTGCACTCTTGCATTTGCTTTACTTCATTTGCTGCAAGGTCTGATTGTACTATAATGAAATTCATTACTTTCAGAAGAGATAATTCTGATTAGTGTTTTTTACACCTCTACTTCTTCTATTCTTAAATGATTCAGTCATTTAATTGGCTGACTAAGAAACACAACTATTTTTTAATGTAGTCCTAGAACTAGCAGATCGAGTGCACATATAAAACATATTCTACAAAGTGTAATAAAAGTGGAAACAATAAAACAAACTGCGTATTAAATTTACAATGACTTTACCATAGTATTGTTTAGGTGACTAACACCAAAAGTAATTCAATTTATCATTTCTAAGATACTTAAGTAATTAACATTGCAATAATAATATTCTATTAGTCATTTTAAGTAGAGAATTAACTACCTAATCAAAAGCGAACGTTTCAATTAACTTATAAATTAATCACATTTGTTGATTGCATTTACTAGTTTAAACTATGCGTAACTTAATAAATTTAGTTTTAAAAATTCTTCTTCTTTGTTGGTTAATCGTGTTAAATATATCGCATTGTCTTTTTACTCTCTCTTGCCCTGTATGAAAATATTGGGAAGGAAAGTAATTATTGTTTTCATGTCGAATGTTTCCAAATTGAGTTTTCGTCGAAAATACATGTTTTCAGCCCCACTGAACCCAAAACAAAATGTTTTAGCGATTGTTCTGTGCGTGTGAACAAAATATCTTATAATGGAATATTATTCGAAGTTGAAACTTTGAACTTAAATTAAAAAATCTGGTGTGAAACACTCACAAAACTTTCTCTTGCCAATAAAACATTAGAAATAAACAAAAAACTAACCTCAAAAAACATATCCTTATTTTAATCATCTTTGAAAGACGCAAAATGAAAATCGATCTTAGTTTGGCTTAAAAGTACGGAAAATTACTCTTTCACGCTAATCTAGGCTCTGTATAGAAAAATGCTCTAAATAAAAGTTGTAGATCTTTTAATTTCATATAAATTTGATTATATATGTACACTTTTGTCGTAAAATGCATACTAAGGCTGAAATCTTAAAAAAATATGTTTTTCACACATTTCGTAAGAAAAATAACAGAAAATCGCTAATTACCGCTAAATTAAGCGTTATACAAAATTATGTTTGAAATAAAAGTTGTAGGGTTTTAAATTCTCTACAACTTTATTACTATATAAATTTTTGTGCTTAAATGCATATTGAAGCCGCAATCTTAAAAAACAATTTTTTTACGTGAAAACAGCCTCACCAAGAATTTCAGCAAACATGGCGTCTACCCTATCTTGTAGAGCATAAAAAATTTAGTAAATTAGGCGATTTTTTTAAAAAAGACCAGTTTTTGAGAAAATCGCAAAAAAGTGAAAAATTACACCAATAAACTACTACTTCCGGTTGACCGATTTTGATGAAATTGTTGGTGTCGGGTCCGGTAGTGGTATGTAACTTAAGTTTTAAGTTTCAAGTCCGTACGATGTTCTGTTCACACACACACACACACACGCACGCGCGCGCACGCACGCACGCACACACACACACACACAGACCAATCGCTAGAAACATATTTTTTGGGTTCAGGGGGTCTGAAAACGTGTAGATCCGGTGAAAACTCGATTTCTTAAAATGGACGTGAAAATAATACTGTCCTTTTTCTATAATATTCATATAGGCAAGAGAAAATTTAAAAATTGCGAACAACAAAATGGTGCTAAATTCGGACTGTGGAAAATTTCAGGACGCTAATCTTTGCGGAAGTAGAGAAAATGGGATTTAATTTTAGTGAATTTAAAATTAATGAGATACATGGTACAAAGTCCCTGTAAGTGCTCAAAGAAAAATACAGGTAGCACTTAATATTCAATTATATTTACACAGTACTTAAAATACATTTTTGAATAAAGAATAAAATTCTTCCTAATATTCGACAAAAATTACTAAATTATACCGGAAATAATGAGAAAATACGTTAAAAAATCTATAAACTAAGAGATAACGTTAAATAATTGTTTAAATAATATTAAGTTAGCACTTAACATTTATTTGTAAATTTGGGTTGGGTTTTCTACGTTCTATGTGAACAACTGATTAAGCAATAGGTTATTGAATTTTTTTTATCTATGTAAAAATAAAAATAGATTGTTCCGTGTTTGCTCAGGTGTGGTTTTGTGTTAAAAGGTGACACATGATCGTAAAACACACCCAAATACTTCAGAAAATAGGCCTTGCTACTAATATGATGTCATAATGAAGTAATAAAAAAAAGAACTAATATGTACTGCATGAGTTTTGTGTTGATATGTGTCATCATAATCTTGGGTATTTCATATTTTAAAAAATCTGGTGTGGAACACTCATACGACTTTCTCTTGCCAATATACTGCAATTGCATGTTGTGCAATTACTGCTAATGCAGACGGTGAAGGATGAAACGATTTTTTGTAACGTATGAAAATATGCCGTGTCTGAATAGGATTCGAACCCAAGACCCAGATTCAATGTTCCTTATTTGGTGGGAGCTTAGGTAGAGATAAAGAGATGAAACTTTGCAGACACCTAATTATTTTATACCTCTACAAAAAGATCAAACAGTTTTTAAATTTGTTTAGTACTTCTAAAATTATTCTCAAAAATGTCCATCAAACGGATTGAAAAAATTTTTTAAAATGTTGAAAATATCTAACAAAAATGTAATGAAAATGATGAAAAAAATCTTTCCATGAAATTGTAAAGAAAAGCGTACCCTTGCTAATAAAAAGAAAAACAACTGTAAAGTCCTATCTGCAACTAGAAGTTTAAAAAAAAACATTAAAAATATGCTAAATTTAACACTGGAGGTATAGGTTCTTCCGACTTCCCTTATTAACTTTGGATAAACAAAGGTTTATTGTTGTTCAGGTCAACAGCCGCAGGTTTAATTTAAACCTCTAGAGGTTTTACTCAGTAAAAACGAGGAGTGAGGTGGTTTACTATTGCCTTCCTCACTAAGTTGAAAGATTATGCTTATCAGCATGCCAGGCCCTCCAAAAACCATCTACTTTCCACCCTGAAAAGGATACTTTCACTTCATTCACCATAGAGTCTGGCTGTATAATGATGAAATTTATTACTCTCAGAGGAGATAACTCTGACTAGTGTCTTTTACACCTGTACCTCTTATGTTCTTACTTAGTTCAGTAATATAATTGGCTGACAACGTGATAAGAAACAGAACTATTTTTTGTAGCTCTAGAATCAACAGATCGAGTGAAATTAATTTGACACTATACTTTCACATTATGGGTGATGCCCATAACAGACAGGTGGAGTGTCAAATTATTTACGCTCAATCTGTTCATTGCAGGGCTAAAATAAATAGTTCTGTTTCTTATCACATGGTCAGCCAATTAAATGACTGAATCGTTTAAGAACAGAAGAGGTAGAGGTGTTAAAGACACTAGTCAGAGTTATCTCGTCTGAAAGTAATGAATTTCACTATACAGCCAGATCCTGTGGTGAATGAAGTGAAGGTGTCATTTGCAGAGTGGAAAATATGTGCTTTTCAGAGGGCCCGGCATGCTGATAAGCGTACTTCTGCACTCAGTGAGGAAGGCATGGTAAACCACCTCACTCCTCGTTTTACTTAGTAAAACCTCTACAGGTTCAAACCAGCCTTTCGGCTGATGACCTGAACATTATGGGTGAAAGGTTTTATTGTATATTTTAATTATCTGTTTTTTGTTTTTGTTACAGGAAATAATCCTACAAAAATCCGGACAGGGATCCATTCCGACGATGATAAGTTCAGTAACGATAGAAAACTGTGATAAAGTACACATAAAAGAGAATGCGTTCAGCGAACTGAGCGGTTTACAGAGCATCAATCTATTGAACATAAACAATTTAGATTTGGACGAACATTCATTCAACTGGCACCACGCGGTAGACGAACTGAGACAACATCCAGGAATCAAGATCACCATAATTAATTCAATATTAGAAGAGATACCGAGTTATTCATTCCGTGGAATGATCCATGCGATATTGATAAAAAATTGTACCATCGAAGATGTATTCGTTTTTTCATTCGCATCGTTAATAAATATCGAAAGAATCGATATAATCGATACAAGAATCGATAACATACAACCACAATCGTTCAAGAAATTTTCATTGAATACTTTAACATTATATAATAATAGATTACCGATATTTCCGACAAGAACGATGATCGATATTGAAATTACCAACGAATTAAGAATCGAAAAGAATGAATTCGATGTGATAAGAACATTATCGATTAAAGCGTACGGTATGCAAATATTTCGATTGTTGAACAACCGAATAAATCGATTGGAAAAAGAATCGTTCTATATATCGACAAAAGGTTCGGTTATAATACAGAACAATTTTATCAACGATGTTATGACAGATTCGATCAAACAAATAGAAGTGGACAATCGATATTTAAAGGAGGAAGGCAAACAAGATTTCACGTTTACCAACAACACGATCATATCGTTCGAAACCGATCCGTTCACATTCAACAAAACCAATTTCACACCTAGAATCGAACAATTAAATATATTAAAAGCGTGCGTATGCGATGACATTAAAAAATGGTTAACAAAATCGATAATTAAATTTCACGAGAACGAAAAAACTAAAAATACTAATATGAACCAATTAAAAATGTCGCTGAATCATTTAGATGAAATAACAAACGTCATATATTGTAAATTATACGTGAATAATAACAATCACAATAAGAAATTCATGAATATCGTAGAAAATATGGTTTCGTTGAAAGCATACCAAAGAAATAATTGCCAAGAGATTAGTTATAAAAGATATATAATCTACATTGTATTAATAACCGGTTCAATATTATTGATAATAGGTTTAATATATATAATATATAGAAACCGGTTAAAAAGGTATATAAATGTACCAACATCAAACGGTGATAGTAAAATGTCATATAAACATAATAAAAATCCAATAATGATAGTACCGGACGGTAAAACATACCGTGAGACTGAATTACAAGTGATCGTGGAACAAGTGGAACCGATTGTAGAATATATACCGGCGCATAAGTATGAAAATAAATAAATTTTTTTCTCTTATAGTTACTTGAGTCACGAGTTTGCCCTTGTTTGCAACAAGGGGTAAAGGGGGAAAAGCATCAGTGCGCATGCGCGATTGCTTTAATTTCTGTACAACAAACATCTGCCCATAACAGACAGGTGGAGTGTCAAATTATTTACACTCAATCTGTTTGTTGCAGGGCTAAAATAAATAGTTCTGTTTCTTATCACATGGTCAGCCAATTAAATGACTGAATCATTTAAGAACAGAAGAAGTAGAGGTGTAAAAGACACTAGTCAGAGTTATCTTCTCTGAAAGTAATGAATTTCACTATACAGCCAGACCCTGTGGTGAATGAAGTGAAGGTGTCATTTGCAGAGTGGAAAATATGTGCTTTTCAGAGGGCCCGGCATGCTGTTAAGCGTACTTTTCCACTCAGTGAGGAAGGCAATGGTAAACCACCTGACTCCTCGTTTTACTTAGTAAAACCTCTAGAGGTTCAAACCAGCCTTTCGGCTGTTGACCTAAACAACAACAACACAACAAACATAATAATATTGTTTAGGTCAACAGCCGAAAGGCTGGTTTGAACCTCAAGAAGTTTTACTAAGTAAAAACGAGGAATGAGGTGGTTTACTATTACCTTCCTCAACGAGTTGAAAGAGACTGCTTATCAGCATGCCAGGCCCTCCGAAAAGCACACACTTTCCACCCTGCACAGGGGGGGTTTCAGGGAAGGGGCCATGGGTGCCATGCCCCCCCCCCGAAATACTAGGAAAACTTAGTTTAATATTTTCTATAAGCTATTATTTCTAACAAAACTGAATCCCAATACTCGTACTTTGTTAATCAATTAACAATAATTATTTTAGTATAAAAATAAGTCAAACAGAAAGTATCTATTTTTAAATAGTATTAAGATAACAATCAAGTGTCAGTAGTCAAAAGCCATTCGCATCCAGTCAGCATCTTGAAAATTTCTCTATGAATTAAAATTGTGGTTACAGCAATACAGCATAAAAGAGTACTTTTCAATGACTCAATTACAAACTATGTATTACAAATTATGTAGTAAGAGCTACATAAAAACAAGATAGCCCCCCCCCCCGAAAATCAGCCCTGGAACTGCCCCTGACGCTGCAAATGACACCTTCATTTCATTCACCACAGGGTCTCTGGCTGTATAGTGAAATTCATTACTCTCAGAGGAGATAACTCTGATTAGTGTCTTTTACACCTCTACCTCTTCTGTTCTTAAACAGTTCAGTCATGCAATTGACTGACTGTGTGATAAAAAACAGAACTATCTTTTGTAGCCCTGGAACCAACAGATCGAGTGCAATTAATTTAACACGCCACCTGCTTGTTATGGGCAACAATGATGGGTAAAGGGGGAAAGCATCAGTGCGCATGCACGACTGCTTTAATTTTAGTGCAACAAACATAACAACTTATACTATACCCAGAGCATAGCCTATACAACATATCGCGGAACCTTTTATAGGTTAACTGTACGAATATAACAGTTTGTTACCGTAAACAGAAATGTTAGTTTCTCGAAAACGCGGGTAGACAATTCACAGTGCTGAAGGAAATCTACTACGCAGTGTTATAAAATACTGTGAAGTTAAAGCTAAACAAAAAATACCTTTCCCCTGCCTCTTAACAAAAGCCATGAGCGAGTGGCTAACAACTGTTATGTTTCTCTTTCCACAATTCGAAAAATAAAGAAGGTAATTAAAGACGTGAAGAAGCTATTTTTCAACAGTTTTTTCGACACCTCGTAAAAAAGAAAACGGATAGGTGATACTAGAGAAACTGATAATGAAGACGCCGGTGACAGTGATAGTAAACAAGGCGATCCATTCGTAGAAAATTTTGTTCCAATGTAATAAGGTAGATGGTAGCCTAATTACAGTAAATCAAACATTTCTAGTCATATAATTAAGCTATAGGCAATATTACAGGTCACATTTATTTCTTATAAGGTTTATAAAAAAAAACATTTTCTCGGAATAAACCACAGCTTCAAAACGTATGTAAAAACTGTACATTAGTGAAATGTATAAGTAGTGTCTCACTGTTGAGGTTGGTAGCACTGTCAATTATTCTCTTCCCCTTCTGACAGCCCATCCACAAGCAAAAGGCAATCTCGTGACTACAGTATCTATAAAATGTGAATTTTTTGTTGGTCAGTAATTATGTATGAAACTGGTTACTGATTGTTATAATTAAAAATGCCTCCCTGTTTAATAATAATCGGGGGTAGATGTATGTTTTGTTCTTTAAATTATGATGAATTTATTTAAATGTCGATTTGTTTTATACCATAACAATATATTTTGTTATATTATTATATTCAGACAGGTGGAGTGTCAATTTATTTACACTCAATCTGTCCGTTACAGGGCTAAAATAAATAGTTCTGCTTCTTATCACATGGTCAGCCAATTAAATGACTGAATAATTTAAAAACAGAAGAGGTAGAGGTGTAAAAGACACTAATCAGAGTTGTTTCCTCTGAAAGTAATGAATTTCATTATACAGCCAGACCCTGTGGTGAATGAAGTGAAGGTGTCATTTGCAGAGTGGAAAATATGTGCTTTTCAGAGGGCCTGGCATGCTGATAAGCGTCATTTTTCACTTAGTGAGGAAGGCAATGGTAAACCACCTCATTCCTCGTTTTTATTTAGTAAAACCTCTAGAGGTTCAAACCAGCCTTTTGGCTGATGACCTAAACAAAAACAATATATTTTGTTATTCCGATTTCAATGAAATTTATATTGGCCATCTTTTGGTAGTATTATTTCTTTTTTAATAATCGACAACTACGATTATAAGCTTTAGTTATTATTTTTTTATAACTGTATCCAGGAGACTCCAAAGAGTAGTATAGGACATGTCAAGATAAAACTGATAAGTTAAAATTTTAACACATGACAAATTCATTACTTACAAATAATTTATTACCACTACTATACAATTTTTGAAGGGTGATGAGCTCTGAACGTATTCATTGCTTCCTACCAACTTTATAGCTAGCCAATCACTTCCCAGCAACGTTGCCAATACGCCTTGCTTTTGAAACTCTGTTAAATATTTCGTCAGCCATTTTTTTGGTCTTTCAATAACAATCGAAGAGTTTAGTGGATGAAGGTGGTAAGTAACAAAAATATAGTTTAGTGGAAATTGCTATGAAAGTCCTAAGGGGCCTTTCCCTTCATGAAAATTGTGGCTTATAAACGTTCTTAAAACTTTACTTTTCATTGTTACTTTTTTATTAAATTTATTGAGCATAGACTACAATTATCATAAAACACCTTACGACACTTACTCTTACGCATACAACACTTTCATCAACTAAAAGTCTTTATTGTACATCTGCAATGGATTAATTTGCCAATAACAGACAGGTGGAGTGTCAAATTATTTACACTCAATCTGTTAGTTGCAGGGCTAAAATAAATAGTTCTGTTTCTTATCAGATGGTCAGCCAATTAAATGACTGAATCATTTAAGAACAGAAGAGGTAGAGGTGTAAAAGACACTAATCAGAGTTATCTCCTCTGAAAGTAATGGATTTCATTTTACAGCCAGACCCTGTGGTGAATGAAGTGAAAGTGTCTTTTGCAGAGTGGAAAATATATGCTTTTCAGAGGGCCTGGCATGCTGATAAGTGTACTTTTCCACTCAGTGAGGAAGGCAATGGTAAACCACCTCACTCCTCGATTTACTTAGTAAAACCTCTATAGGTTCAAACCAGCCTTTCGGCTGATGACCTAAACAACACAATGGATTAATGGTAATTTAATAATACAAAATACTTGTAAAAATCTTTATTAGAGATATTTTTAAAGGAAGACACAATGCATATCAATGATGATGATGATGATGATGATGTTGATGATGATAGGTGTTCATTACTACATTTAACTGTTATTACTATAAAAAGATGTCTATTAGGTTGTACCCACCGGGTTGGTCTAGAGGTAAAGTCGTTGCCAAAATCAGCTGTTTAACAGCTGATTTTCGGAGACGAAGGTTCCGGGTTCAAATCCTAGTAAAGGTAGTTACTTTTATACGGATTTGAATACTAGACAGTGGTTACCGGTGTACTTTGATGGTTGGGGATTAATTAACCATACTCTCTCAGGAATGGTCGGCCTGGGTCTGTACAAGACTACACCTCATTTACACGTCATACACATCATCCTCATCTCATTGGGTCATGGGGTTGCTTATTGTTCTAAATTGAACAGATTGCAACGTACACAAATTAGGAATAAAAAAAAAAAAAAAAAAAAAATTAGGTTGTAGTGAATTCTGGAAGAAGAAGAAGAAGAAGTCAAATGATCTTGAACTTCTTAATCCTCTACAAACCTTAAAATTAAGCAGTACATAGTCCGTTCATCCCCTAGTATTTCCGTAAACAGTAGATAAACAGCGTTCTATGTCATCTACGTAACTAACTATGCACTTAACACATTCAGCAATCACAAAAATTAAATTCTGAAAAAATGTTACATAGCACCTTCATCCACTCAGCTCTTCAATTATAACCTATAAACATACAATCAGCTGAAGATTAAATTGCTAATTAGATTATCAGCTATATTATAAGTATTGCATGTTAACGCGCTCTATAATCGATGTGTTCAATACGAGATGCAAGACGAGAGAGTGAACTATTGCGCCTCTTATACGCGTACGTAGAAACACGAGTGATATCAAGAGTAGAATTGCTCAAGCTAGAAAAGCCTTTGAAAGGAAAAACAGCTTACTGACTACAAACATTGATTTACATATTAGGAAAAATTTCTTAAACCATTATGTTTGGAGTGTAGTAGCATTATACGGAAGTGAAACGTGGGTGATAGGGGCTGTAGAAAGGAAGAGGATAGAAGCTTTTGAAATGTGGTGTTATAGGAAAATGTTAAAGATTAGGTGGGTGGACAAAATAAGTAATTTAGAGGTTCTTAGGCGAGTGGATGAAAAAAGAAGTATATGGAAGCATCTTACCAAAAGAAGGGATAGACTAGTGGGGCATATCCTAAGACATCCAGGTATTGGGCTATCAATAATGGAGGGTAACATTGTGGGAGTAAATTGTAGAGGGAGGCAAAGATTAGAATATATAAAGCAAATTACAAAAGATGTAGGGTGTTACAGGTATGTAGATATGAAACGACTTGCGCAAGATAGAACAGGTTGGAGAACTGCATCAAACCAGTCGAGAGACTGATGACAAAAAAAAAAAAAATACGCATACGCTCTTAATATTTGTCAGGTACAATCTGTTAACGCTGGCAAACGTTCTGATTGGTCTAAACAAGTGGAACAGCAGAGCTCATCAACCGTGAAAAGCACATAAATAAATAGGCGTGACTACACATATTACCACAGAATTTTTAGTCCAATTTCTGAATGAATATTAATGTTAACAGATAATGGGGAAAAAGTATCAGTACTTAAAGTTCAAAAACAAACACAATGTAAGGGAAAACAGAGAAGTTTCTAGGAGTGTCACTCGATAGGAGTCTTTCGTGGGATTATTAAACCGATCAAATTTGTGGTAAAATATCATCTGGGGTATTTGCATTAAAACAAATTTCCAGATTAAGTGATAAAAAATTGCTAATAGCAGCTTATAATGGTTTAATTTTATCTTATATCAAGTATGCCATATTAGTATGGGGTAATTCATCACAGTGTAACATGGAAAGAGTTTCTAAATTACAGAAAAAAGCTGTTAGGTGTATGATGGGAGTCAATCACCTTACCTCATGCAGATCACTATTTAAAGAGCTGCAATTGCTCACAGTTCCTTCTTTGTACATTTTTGAAGTGATAATGTATGTAAAGCAAAATACCTTTTTACAGAATTTAGATGTTCACAACCACTTCACAAGAAACAGAATCGATTATTATGTTGCTAATCACAACACTAAATTGTTTGAACAAAAACCAACTTATGCAGGTAGAAAATACATCAATAAATTGCCACAAGGTTTAAAAAGTTGTGACAATTTAAGTTATTTAAAAAAAAAGCTAAAACAATATTTGATTGATGAAACATTTTACAGTGTGCACGAATTCCTTTCTAAATAGTTTTGGTTGAAAAGTATTAACTTCTAATTAAACAAATGTGCACTATTTGATACAAAGGGGTTCATGACAAGCCTACTGAAGTTAGCAGTAGCAGAAACAAATGTTTGGTGGTAAGTGATGAATTTATCATTTTGATAAACTTTTGTTTATCAGTTTTATCTTGGCATGTCCTATACTCCCTTTTGGAGTCTCCTGGATGCAAAAAAAATTATTAACTTGGTTACTTCAATAAGCATGTCATCAACCCCTTTATATAAAATAATACACAATATTTGTCTCTACATCTAATTAGAAGTTAAATATTTTTCAACCAAACACTATTTAGAAATAAATTTGTGTACCCTGTAAAATGTCCACAACAACGATGGACAAAGTGCGTTGAAAAGCAAAGGGACTATGTCGAAAATGATGTACAGTTGAGCCGTTGAAAAGCAAGGGGACTATGTCGAAAATGATGTGCAGTTGAGCCGTTGAAAAGCAAGGGGACTATGTCGAAAATGATGTACAGTTGAGCCGTTGAAAAGCAAGGGGACTATGTCGAAAATGATGTACAGTTGAGCCGTTCTTAGTTTGCTCCTACATTCAACAAACAAAAGCCACCTGCTACAGGGTGCACGCTAGAGTCTGCCACTTTACGGATGTCCTATTCCTATTAAGTTAACTATTTTTTAAATTATAACTACTTAAAGTACTAAAAACATTAGTCATGATATGATGTAGGCCTAGCAATTTCATTTAAAGAAATACTTTTAAAAGTATTTTGTATTTAAATACTTTTGAAAGTATTTTTTGTTACTTTTTAATCAGCGTGCACACTTTTTGATACAATGCGCATGCTCAGTGACGTCATTATTTGTTTACATTAGGAGCAAACTAACAGAGGCTGGACTATACACTTGTAAGTTTCCTATTTGATTACAATAAAATTTTATAACTACATTGGGGATAATAAGTGACTTAACCTCATCTGGCTAAAAATATAATATCTTTTGCAAATTTGAATTAAAAATTTTTAGTTTCAAATGATATTTTGTACTCTGATGATGGTGGATCGACCGAAACATGTGTAAGTGACAGATACTAGAAATCAAAGCAGCTAAAAACGGTTCGTGAAATTTATTGTATAAATTTATTTTATAAAATAAAATATATTTCATTGAAATTGGAAAAACCAATTAAAAAAATCTGTTTTTTTTCAACAAATAAATTTTTCTACGTAATAACTACATTTCTATATATTCATCTTAATTATTAAAAAAAGGTTATAGGCGTAATTCCTAAAAAGTAATTATGTAAAATTATAATTATAAAATTTATTAAATAAAATTTGTGATTGTTAAATATTTAGGTTAAGTGTATAAATAAAACCATACAACTTCAAATTAAAAATTTTTTAAAAAGTATTATGAAGATAAATAATTTATGTATTATGAAATCAGTATTACAGTAATTTATGAAATAAATACAACAAATTTGTATTTGAATATTATTATTACCTATATTAAATTTTAAATGAATTTTTCAACTCCCAAAATAAGCTACTCATTCATAAATTATGCAACACCCTATCCGCTTATTAATAAAACAAGCATATTTACATATCTACTTTCTTACACATTTATGTGTATTAGGTTTTTTCTTGTATATAGCCAATTTTAGACCACATGAAGTGACTTCAGGCATTTCTGAAAGCTCTTTTCATAGCCAACATTCATTTTACTGTAGGTTTTCTCCTTTTTTCTGCTTTACCTTAAGACTTTCTGACTAAACTTAAACCGCGATTTGTCAAAAAATAAGGCCCTTATTGCATGACACCATGAGATGTACTTTTGAAAACTTGTACACTCCCAGGCTCAAAAAATTTATTTTTACAAATGTACGATTGCCAGCTTATTCGGAACAGTATAATTGAGAAATATTAACTGAAACTCTTTTGTAAAATTTATAAGCGAAATAAGTTTCACAAATAAACACATGTTTGTCTTTGGAAAGCAACATAGTATTTCATTTGACAGTACTTAATTTAATGATTAAATGTAAAATTATTTATGTAAAAACAAAAAACAAAAAATTACTCTTTCTTAAAATTTTTAAAACTGAACAGATGAAAATAAATTAAAGTAGTAAACAAATTCTTATTTACACAATTTTTAATTTAATTTTCATCCCAAAAAAAATATGATGAATTAAATAATAGTATTAGTACGAAGAAATATGTAGGGAAAGTCGTAACAGACACTCCAGTGTTACAACCATCCCTGGGCTTCGTGTTACAACCAACCCCGTACGACGCCATTACATAAAAATCTGGTGTGAAACACTCACACAACTTTCTCTTGCCAATGCAAATAATTTACAATATAATTTAACATTAGTAATAAAATATTAGAAATAAACAAAAAACTAACCTCAAAAACATAACCTTATTTTAATCATGAGTGAATGACGCAAAATGACAATCGAACTCAGTTTGGCTTAAAAATACGGAAAATCACGCTTTCACGCTAAACTAGGCTCTGTAGAGAAAAATGCTCTAAACAAAAGTTGTAGATCTTTTAATTTTCTATAAATTTAATTATATACACTTTTGTCGTAAAATGCATACTAAGACCGAAATGTTAAAAAATCGATTTTTCTCACGTTTTCGTGAGAAAAAAAACAGAAAATCGCAAATTACCGCTAAACTAAGCGTTATACAAAAAAATGTTTGAAATAAAAGTTGTAGAATTTTACATTCTCTACAACTTTTAATGTATAACGTTTTGCGCTAAAATGCATATTAAAGCCGCAATCTTAAAAAGAAAATGTTTTTACGTAACAACAGCCTCAAGCAGAATTTCAGCAAACATGGCGCCTACCCTATATTGTAGAGCATAAAAAATATAGTAAACCAGGCGATTTAAAAAAAATCGTAGGACTAGTTTTTGAGAAAATCGCAAAAAAGTGAAAAATTATACGAATAAACTACTACTTCCGGTTGACCGATTTTGATGAAAATGTTCGTGTCGGGTCCGGTAGTGATATGTAACTTAAGTTTGAAGTTTCAAGTTCGTACGATGTTCCGTTCTTGAGATATTCTATTCACACACAGACACACACACACACACAGACCAATCGCTAAAAACATGTTTTTTGGCTTCAGGGGGTCTGAAAACGTATAGATCCGGTGAAAACTCGATTTCGAAAAATCGACATGAAAACAATACTTTCCTTCCTATATATTCATATAGGCAAGAGAAAGTAAAATATGTCTAAATGACGCTAACAAAACTTGACTGAATAATCAGACATATATAGCTAGAAAGGTGATATTTTGTTGGGTATATTAAATTATCATTGCATTTCATAACTTATAATGAACATTTAAAAATAATGAGGAAACAAAATTCTCGAAAATTTACTCATCATTGTAAAAAGTAGGTATTTCCTTCTTAATTTTTTTCCACCAAAAATTGGTCAAAAACACTAAACTCACAATGCCAAGTAGTACAAGTGTTCTTCTTCTCTGGAATCACAATTAATTCTACCGACAGTTACTCGATTTATGAATGGTGTTACGACCAACCCCTTGTTACAACCTTCCCCGGTCTCCCCTACAGTGTTTCCAAATGACACATAAGGAGATATGAAATGTTAATATTGTGCATCGTTTTTGAAACACCCGTTACATTAGAGAATATTATGTTCTGTAGTGTATAAAGGTATAAAGGCTCACTTGATATCTTCTACAAGAATACCCTGCACTCTTATGAGCATTATCTTTTTAGATTTTTACTGGATGAAAGGGTTTATCCATAAAAAAAGTTATAAGAAGAGTAATATTGAAAAGTAAAGTTTTAAAAACTTTTAATATTGCATAATATACATTTTTATAAGGCGGTAATATTTAGAGTACTCAAAGAAAAGAAATCAGACAACTCAGAAATAGATGGAACCCTTAGAACTTAGATCGCATTTTTCTCAAAAATATATTTTTATTACATAGCACCTTCACCCATTTAGCTCTTCAATTTTATGAGATTTAAGTGAGAGGGTTTAACAGATCCCAAAAGTTGAACGCTGTATGTTCCAATATTTCTTATGGCTGTCTTTGTAAAATGTTAATTTAATGTTGTGTTTTTTTATGTATAAATAAAAAACTTTTCGTTTACCTTATACTGCTTCTTACACTTTTCTCCTTACAAGCAGTTTACAGATTTATAAGCATTTATTTATAAATATTGCAAACAGTGAATCCAATATTTATGAAAAAGCAGGTGTGTATAAGATCAAGTGTGGTTCAAGGATAGTAATGAATTTTATAACAGCATAACCTTTCTAGATCTTTTAAAAACCGATATCAAGAACATTTATAAGCTTACAAATATGGAAAACAAAAATCTAATTATGCAGAACAATTTCAAATAAATATCCACAAATTTTCTAAATTAGAAAACATTACTGTTCCGGCAATGAACGACAATAAATATAACATTCAAACTTTGAAAAAAATGCTTGTATTAAAAAATATTAGTAATAATAACTTAATAAACAAACTGGTACAATTTTTTTTTTATCCCTAATTTGTGTACGTAGCAATCTGTTCAATTCAGAACAATAAGCAACCCCATGGCCCAATGAGATGAGGGTGATGTGTATGATGTGTTAATGAGATGTAGTCTTGTACAGACCCAGGCCAACCATTCCTGGGACAGTATGGTTAATTAAACCCCAACCATCAAAGAACACCAGTAACAACTGTCTATTATTCAAATCCGCATAAAAGTAACAACCTTTACTAGGATTTGAACTAGGAACCTTCGGCTCCGAAAATCAGCTGTTAAACAGGTGACTCACGGCGACGACTTTACCTCTAGACCAACCCGGTGGGTCTGGTACAATTTGACACTGATACTTAAATCATAAATTTAGTTCCAATTCATGACAGATAAGTAAAAGTAAATTTTTCCATTTTATAATCAGTTTGAATCAAACCATTGACAAAGGAAGATGCAATCTTCGTTAACAATTTCTAGAAGCTATTATTATATAACCTGAAGAAGCGGTGCACACCACGAAAGTGCTTGTAAGGGGAAAAGTATAAAAAGCAGTATATGGTAAACAAATGAAAAGTCTTTTTATGTTTACATAAAAAACAAAACATTAATACGGATTCTCCTGTTATGATACTAACTAGTACTTTAAATAATTATAATTAATTGTTAATTTATAAATTTGCCCATAACAGACAGGTGGAGTGTCAAATTTTTTACACTCAATCTGTTAGTTGCAGGGCTAAAATAAATAGTTCTGTTTCTTGTCACATGGTCAGCCAATTAAATGACTGAATCATTTAAGAACAGAAGAGGTAGAGGTGTAAAAGACACTAATCAGAGTTATTTCCTCTGAAAGTAATGAATTTCATTATACAGCCAGACCCTGTGGTGAATGAAGTGAAGGTGTTATTTGCAGAGTGGAAGATATGTGCTTTTCAGAGGGCCCGGCATGCTGATAAGCATACTTTTCCACTCAGTGAGGAAGGCAATTATAAACCACCTCACTCCTCGTTTTTACTGAGTAAAACCTCTACAGGTTCAAACCAGCTTTTTGGCTGATGACCTAAACAACAACAATTTATAAATATTTTCAAAATTATTTTATTTTCCCTGACTTTTTGGGTTGAACCCACCAGGTTGGTGTAGAGGTAAAGTCGCCACCTCCACACATAAAACTAATTGGTGAAAATATATTTTTTGGATTCAGGGACCTGAAAACACGTACATTTCCGGTGAAAACTCTACTTCTGAAAATTGACATAAAACAATACTTTACTTCCCTATAAATTTTAGCACGATTATTTCATTACAAATATACTATATTAAAAATCTTCAAGATATATTTAAAATTCCAAACTTTGGCTAATTAAATGTAATTTAATAAAATACGGTAATGATCTCTTTGTAATTAATTAATTAATGTAGTAAGTATTGATAATCCTAAATAAAAAGACTTTATAATGTGTAATAAAAGCAATTTATTAAGTGATTTGTTAGTGATAATTAGAAATATTTTAGAGATAATGAATGTTTTAGCGATTATACCTAGACTATATGAATGTAGATATTATCATTTTAACAATACATGTATTTAAGTGTTAATAAAAATGTGTTTACTATGATGAAACTGTTAATTCCCACGTCTTTGTAAAATAAATTTAAATGACAATTTAGTTTTTAAACTAATTTTGATTTTTCCTTTACTGTATCAAGTAACTTATTAATATGGGAGTCTATAGTCCAGCCTCTCTTAGTTTGCTCCTAATGTAAACAAATAATGACGTCACTGAGCATGCGCATTTTATCAAAATGTGTACACGCTGATTAAAAAGTAACAACAAAATACTTTCAAAAGTATTTAAATACAAAATACTTTTAAAAGTATTTTTTTAAATGAAATAGTTAGGCCTACATCATATCAAGACTGATGTTTTTAGTACTTTAAGTACTTATAATTTAAAAAATAGTTAACTTAATAGGAATACAACATCCGTAAAAGTCGCAGACTCTAGCGTGCACCCTGTAGTAGCTGGCTTTGGTTTGTTGACAGTAGGAGCAAACTAAGAACGGCTGAACTGTAGAAGAAAAGTCATCGCCCCGAATCAGCTGTTTAACAGCTGATTTTCGAAGACAACGGTTCCTGGTTCAAATCCTAGTAAAGATTGTTACTTTTAAATGAATTTGAGTACGTACGAGACGGTGGTACCGGTGTACTTTGATCATAGGAGCTGTTTTTGAGAAAATCATACAAACGAATAAACTACTACAGTCCATTCGAAATAGTACGATAGTATTACTTAAATGGAATAAAGAACAGAGAGAATTTTGTAATGTACTCATGTGTCAGTGCTTAAGAGATTCAACTTAAAAGATTAAGTTAAAAGATTTTAAGGGAGTAGTCAACCCGGAAAATGAAAATGAAAACTTCTGGCTATAATGTATCATTATTTATTTTAAATGAAAGAGTAATTTACTAGTAATGATCTACCATTTAAACCAAGCCAAAAAATTAATTACAGCTCCTAATATAAGGGTTAGTTTGGAAAAGCGGGCTTTTACGGGGAATCAAACATCTAAGGAACCAAGAAATATATCAACATAATTCTTATGCTACAAAAAACGGAAAATTGCTGTCTATTATCTGTTGTATGCGCTTGTATGTAATTTTTCTTACAAGAAATTCATTGAAGAAAAACCATATTTTCAAAAACATTTATTTTATGTATTCACCAATTATTTTTTAACTAAATCCCTATTAAGGTTTTTGTAATAATCATTCCACAGATAATAGAGCAAGAAATTATGAACATTTGAAAAACCATCATCCAAATATCTCCAATACAAACCAAAATATTTAATTCCTAAGAATGTACAATCATGCAAAAACTACATTTCCAGAAAACTTAAAAGTTGAAGGAATAATTCCACTCGCCTTGCTAGTGAGCTTTATTTTAAACAGATATTTTTATAACTTTTTGTCAATGTACAAAGTAAACAAATGTTGTCATTCAGAAAATTTTAAACTTCAAATAAATCCAAAAAACAATCAAAATTTAAAAAAAAATCATCTTCTTGAGTTAACTACCCCCTTAAGACACTTAAGGGGAGTGTGAATGAAAAAATTATCAATTTTTCGTTTTTCGTTAAAAATATGCACTTTAAAAAGGCGTTAGAATCATGTTGCTATGCCAAATAGAAAATATTTTATTAATTTTTTTATGGTCTGTCTTTGTTTCACTCGTAAACGTTGTAATCTCAAAACATCATTTTTAGAACTTTATGTACCTTTTTCTCAGCTTCCACAAAAAGTACAAGACTGAAATTAAAATGGAGTATGTTTTAATCATCCAGTTCTATTGATTGAAAGTGCCGTTTTTAAATATATTGACAATTGTGGGAGAAAAAAAATTTTTTCGGTGAGTTTTCGATGAAAAAAATGGTCTCTTTTTAAAAAAATTATGCAAATCAAAATTCCATACCATAATTAAATACTACATAAGCGTTATAAAAATCAAGTTTAGCAAAGACTAATATTGTCATTTAGATAGAATAAAATCTATAGATTGGATACTAACGGTTTATTCATTGTAAAATATATATTACTTACAATAAAACATTATATTTGGAACAAAATAAGTACCTAAAATTTCTAAGTCACATATGAACAGTGCTAAAGTAATTTGTAAGTAAACCACAAATACTATTTTACATGTAAGTAAAATTTTAAATATATATATATATATATATATATATATATATATATATATATATTCTTCTGTCTTACTTATTTATGTTCAAATACTGATGTTGTATTTCTATGTAGGTTATTTAATAAAGAATGTTAAAAATATTGTAAATAAAAAAAATATTTGTATTAATATATGGAGATATAGATGTAAATAAACTATGTGAAATTTTAGTTACTATTAATATAAGTTGTAAATAGTTTAATTAAATTAAATTATATTGTATCTAATACAGGGTGATTCATTTAAAAGTAGCCCGCCGCTCGAGTAATTTTCATATGCTGTATTGGCAGCACTGATCACGATGTGATCGACTGGCCTTTATAGTACAATTTATATTATTATTTAATTATTATATTATTATAGAGTACAATTTTTTCCAGCAAGATGGTGCAACATGTCACACGTCTTGCCAGTCCCTATCTCATATCAATCAGGCTTTTCCCATGCGAGTTGTTAGTAAAGATTTGTGGCCTCCTCGTTCACCCGATTTGAGTATGTGCGATTTTTTTTTATGGGGTTATTTAAAAGGAACTGTTTACCAAACAAACCCCCGCAGTATACATGAGCTAAAGAATAACATCGTGGCAGCCATTCAAGCTATAGACGTTTCTGTATTGCATCACGTGTGCATTAATAACATTGAACGAGCGCAAAAATGTGTAAGTGTTCAAGGACGCCACTTTCAGCATCTACTGTAAAGGTGAAGTTGAAATTTGTATATAAATTTTAAATAAACATCTAAAATTATGTATTAAGTAATTCTATTTATTCATTTTCTATTTGAATCCAATTGAGTGCCAAAGGCCACTGTTAAATGCAGCGGGCTACTTTCAAATGAATCACCCTGTATATAGTTATTTGAGTCACGAGTTTCCCTTTGGTTTTAATAAGGAGTAAAGGGGGGAAAGCATCAGTGCGCACGTTCGACTGCTTTGGTATCAGTTCGCCACCACAACAACATAAACTATACTTAGAGGACATACAGTATATTGCGAACCTTTTCTGGGTTAACTGTACGAATGTAACTGTTTGTTACCATAAACAGAAATGTCGGTTATGTCGAAAACACAGTCGAACTGTTCACAAAGCTGAACGAAATCTAATATGCAATGTAATAAAATACTGTGAAGTTGAAGCTAAACAAAAAAACCTTGTGTTGCCTCTTAACAAAAGTCGTGAGCGAGGGGCTAACTACTGTGATGTTTCTCTTTCCACAATCAAATATAAAGAAGGAAGTTAAAGACAGTGAAGAAGATTCATCAACAGTTATTTTGACACCTGGTATAAAAAGGAAATGGTTATATCGATAAGAACGTGATGCCAACATGTGAAAAGTTTACCGGTTTTGAAAGAAAGGCTAAATTTTGGTTGGAAACTTTGTACGTTTAGAAAATTTTTTAAAGAAAATGTGGTTAACAAACGGTTTAATTGCATAGTAGTAAAATATAGTGTCTCACTGTTGAGGTTGGCAGTACTGTTAGATTTCTATTATCTTCCTCGCAGTCCATCCATACGCAAAAGTCATTCTCGTGACTCTATCTATATGTATAAGAAAATCTAGTGAACAGAGAATATCCAAAGATAGGCCTATATGAGTACAAACATGTTATCAAGGATTCATAAAAATTTAAAAAATAAAATAAAATAGTTTTATTTGATTGTCATTACTTTACTACAATTTTCTGTTATCATGTATTATAATATAATACATTTTTTTTGTATAATTTTTTTTTTTTTTTTTTTTGTTTAACGTCCGACTGTTCTGCAATTACTGCTAATGCAGACGGTGAATGATGAAATGATTTTTTGTAACGTATGAAAAAATGCCGTGCCTGAATGGGATTCGAACCCAAGACCGCAAGATGAGAGGCGAGCACGTTACCAACTTCGCCAATGCGGCCGGCATTTTTGTATAAGATGTATTTTGGTGGTATAGTTGATAATTTGCCCATAATAAACAGGTGGAGTGTCAGATTATTTTCACTCAATCTGTTTGTTGCAGGGCTAAAATAAAAATAGTTCTGTTTCTTATCACATGGTCAGCCAATTAAATGACTGAATCATTTAAGAACAGAAGAGGTAGAGGTGTACTGTGACACTAATCAGAGTTACCTCCTCTGAAAGTAATGAATTTTACTATACAGCTAGACCCTGTGGTGAATGAAGTGAAGGTGTCATTTGCAGAGTAGAAAATATGTGCTTTTCAGAGGGCCTGGCATGCTGATAAGCATACTTTTCCACTCAGTGAGGAAGGCAATGGTAAACCACCTCACTCCTCGTTTTACTTAGTAAAACCTCTACGGATTCAAACCAGCCTTTTGGCTGATGACCTAAACAACAGTTGATAATGTACCGGTTGTCCCGCGAAGAGGTATATGCATTTGATTTTCTAATATTTGCTCATTCCTCCATCGATCATTTTTATACTTTACACATGTTTTAATGAAGGTACCGAAAATGTTCTGTAAAAATTATATCTTGCTAATGTTTGTAGAAACAAAACGGTGATCGAAAGAGAATAAGTACAATACTGCTTTTGTTAGGTTTGTTAAATAAAATTTTATTGTCACAAATTTAATAGATACAAACTAATTAAAAGAAAACTAAATAGCAATGAAAATTTTATTATAAAATAAATTACTCAAAATGGAACCCATCCACAGTGCTACACTGATAACAATGACAAACAAATGACTTGTACGCTCTTGAAAATAACTCCTGAGGAATCAGAAGAAGTTCCTCTTCGATAAAGTGTTTCAAATCATCATCATTGTTGAAACTTATGACTGTACACTTGTTCCTTTAAGTATTCCATAAGAAAAAGTCACACATGTAGTTAAATCGTAACTTTCACACTCCGTCATGGTGATTGCCCACCAGTATACATAGACAATGAACCTCTCACAAAAACAGATACAGTCAAGTATCTCGGTCTGACTTTTTATAAACGACTAACTTGGAGCACACATATCAAACGGAAACGTTTATTACTGAATTCCCGACTTAAACTTCTATATTCCCTACTTCACAAATGATCAAAATTACCAATGGCACAAAAATTATGCATATATTGTTCTCTTTTGAAACCTATATGGACCTATGGGTCCCAAATTTACGATTCAACCAAACCCTCTAACTTGCAACGAATTCAAGCATTCCAGTCAAAAACATTACGCCTTATAGCAAAAGCACCTCTTTACGTTAGCAACAAAACCCTACATACAGATTTGAAAACACCACTTGTACAAAATTCCTTCGAATACCTATACAAACGCTTTCACGACAAGTCACACGAACACAAGTACCCACTGGTGCGTTCACTTTCCACCTTCCATTTACCTGATAATCCCCCTAGACGCCTTAAAAGACGCTGGAGTAGAGACCTCCTAATTTGATACACGAATTTCATTCTTGGGGACGCACTAATGGGGGCCCTACCCTTCTCATGCCTGTCATGTCATTTACATTATTATCATAATCATCACATTTGCTTGTTGTAAAATTTTACAGTAGTAAATAAAGAATTAAAGAGAGAGAAAAAAGTAGTTAAATCAGGTGATCAGAGTGGCCAATCCAAAATATTACTTCCACGACCAATCCAACATCCATGAAGGATATCATTCAGTAACTGTTTGACTGAGTTAGCATAGTGAGACAGAGCGCCATCTTGTTGAAAATTGTTTGGACCACTTTAAGAACCTTGGAATTTTCCAACTTTGAATTTGAATTTCAGAACTTGAACCATTTCAGCAATCAATTTTAATACTGCAATACAGTGAGTATTGTAAGAGAGATAGAATTTTTCTTTCTTTCATCTGCCATATTGTTTCTACAAATCTTCTTCTTCTTCTTCTTCTTTATCTGCCCCTTCTGCCTCTCAGCGTAGGGTGTGCCATTGCCTCGATCCATCCTCTCCAGATACCTCGGTCCATCATCATATTCCTCATCTGCTGCCAGTCTTTTCCTCGAGCCTCCCCCAACCGCTCCATGTACTCCTGATAGCTCTGTCGTGGTCTGCCCCTCGGTCGGCGTCCTTCTGGTTTTGCTTCCAGGAATTGTTTTATTTTCTTCGATTCATCCGCTCTACTAGCATGTCCCAGCCACTTCAATTGTTTTTCCTCTGTCAGTGTATTCACAGGTCGTACTCCCAGGTCCCCTCTTATTGTTTCATTCCTAATTCGGTCTCTCTTATTCCTGCCCACTATTCTTCTGAGGTACCGCATTTCTGCCGCAGTGGCTCTACTCCTATGCTTGTCCAAAGTAACCCAGCTTTCTGCTCCATACATCAGTGTGGGCAAGAACACTGCTTTATTCTACAAATCAATATGATATAATTTTCACAGAACATTTTTGGTACCTTCATTAAAAAGTGTGTAAAGTATCAAAATGATCGATGGCGGAATGAACAAGTATTAGAAAATAAAATGGGCATACCTTCTTTATGGGACACCAGGTAAGAAATCTAGTTCAAATCTCAATTTTAATGCTGACAATTATTACATTATTGGATGTACGATTACATATTATATTTAATATTTAAAATAAAAGGTGTTTGAAATGTTTCAAGTAAGTCTAACATCTCATTAATAAGCTCTTAGCTACGCCTCTGTGGCCTATTGGTTAAAACATTAGACTCTGTGGCTCATTGAAAAACAGAAGGAAAATCACTCTTTCACACTAAACTAACCTTTGTAGAGAACAATGCTTTAAATAAAAGTTGTAGATCTTCTAATTTCCTATAAATTTGATTTATTATACACTTTTGTCGTAAAATGGATACTAAGGCTGAAATCTTTAAAAAAATAAATTTTTCACACGTTTTTGTGAGAAAAAAAAAAACAGAAATCGCTACGTACCGATAAACTAAGCGTTATACAAAAAAATGCTTGAAATAAAAGTTGTACGATTTTACATTCTCTATACTTTTATTATATAAATTTTTGCACTTATTAAAGCCGTAATCTAAAAAAAAAAACAATTTTTTACGTAAAAACAGCCTCACCAAGAATTTCAGCAAACGTTGCGCCTGCCCTATCTTTTAGAGCATAAAAAATTTAGTAAACCAGGCAATTTTTAAAAAAATCGTAGGACTAGTTTTTGAGAAAATGGCAAAAAAGTGAAAAATTACATGAATTAACTACTACTTCCGGTTGACCAATTTTGATGAAAATGTTCGTGTCGAGTCCGGTAGTAGTACCTAACTTAAGTTTCAAGTTTCAAGTTCGTACGATGTTCCGTTCTTGAGATATTCCGTTAACACACACACTCACAGACACATCGCTAAAAACATGTTTATTGGATTCAGGGGGTCTGAAAACGTGTAGATCCAGTGAAAACTCAATTTCGAAAAATCGACATGAAAACAATACTTTCCTTCCTATATATTCATATAGGCAAAAGAAAGTAAAAAACGGGTTACAGAATGTATCTCACAGTCAACGAGTTCATCGATTGTTTTAAATGACTACAGTAAACATAAAACACTAGATAAATCAACTATTATGGTGTCAACACGGAGCTCATGAACTAGGGAAAGTAGAATGTATGCACACAGTACCAACTGAAGTGCTGCGGAGGGTTAAGAACGAAATGGTACTTACTTTTTGAACACTCTTTATATATATATATACCTAATAACTATTGGTAATTATTACAAAATTGTAATCTGATTATAAATGTTATATTATAGAATTTTAATCATTCCACATTATTGTATTTAAATAATAATAAATTACATAAAATTTACTGGTAATTAAATCTGTGTTATTTTATTTCTACCCAACTAATTTTTATAGTATTTGTATGAAATATTAATAAAGTAAAACCTCCTCAAAACGACCACGTACGGTGAACTCAATAAGTGGTTGGTTTGGACAATACCCAAATTAAAATAACTTCATAATTATGAAAAGGTGTGGCTATTAATTAACGAGACTGGCGTTGTAAAAAATATTATTTTTATTTTATACATAACCTCTTATTGTCACCTTCAATATACACCCTTCTCTATTCCTACAACGCTCCATGCAAATTTTCCATTGGTGGAAACAGTGCTGGAAATCATCTTCTGTCAGCTCGTTAAGGACTCGTGCCGCTTTCTCCTTTACAGCTTCCTCAGACTCAAATCTTGTCCCTTTTAATGCAGATTTCACCTTAGGGAACAGGTAGAAAATAATAACATTTGATGAAACATGGATTTTTTACTTATGATCCAGAAACGAAGTGCCAATCCATGCACTGGAAGAGCCGAACTTCACAGAGAGCCAAAAGAGCTCGAATGAGCAAGTCAAAATTTAAAGCAATGATGATTGTTTTTTTTTTATATCCATGGGATTGTGTACCTTCACTGGGTTCTTGAAGGTCAAACAATTAATCAATATTACTACCCTGAGGTACTTTCTAAACTACGTCAAAGAATAAGGAAAAACGCCCCGAAATGTGGAAGGACAAATCATGCGTTCTCCACCAAGACAATGCGCCAGCTCATTCCGCATTATCTGTCAAGAGGTTCCTAGCCAAGTACAGCATCTCAAAGTTAGAGCATTCATGTAATTCACTAGATCTTGCACCATGTGACTTCTACCTGTTCCCTAAGGTTAAATCTGCATTAAAAGGGACAAGATTTGAGTCCGTGGAAGCTGTAAAAGAGAAAGTGGCACGTATCCTGAAGGAGCTGACAGAAGATGACTTCCAGCACTGTTTTCAACAATGGAAAATTCGCATGGAGCGTTGTAGGGATAGAGAAGGAGCGTATATTGAAGGTGACAATAAGTGATTATGTATAAGATTAAAATTAAATATTTTACAATGTCAGTCTCGTTATCTAATAGCCACACCTCGTAGGACAAAATTCTTAGATTAAAGGTTGTGGTTTGTAATTTTCTGTTACTTCTGTTTATCTATATTAAAGAATAAAATTCTGTTGTAAAAAGCATACTAAAGCTGCTATCTTAGAAAACCCATATTTTTCACCAATTCTAATGAGAAAATACGGAAAAGCACTAATTTACACTGAATTAAGCGCTGTAGCAAAGAATGCATGAAATCAAAGTTGTAGGTATGATTATAAACAATTTTGCCCTAAAATGCATATTAACGCTGTAATCTTAAAAAAAATCATTCTTTACTAAAAGAGCACAGCCTCTCTATGGATTTCAGTAGACATGCCACTTACCGCATAAAACCGTATATGAGTAATAATAGTAAATGAGGCGATTTTAATAAAAATCCTAAGAACCATTTATGAAAAAATCGCAGAAAAATGAAAAATTGCTTCACCATTAAGGTTTTCGACATTACAACAGCAAAGAATTATTGATTTTATGCAGCCAAGCAGTTTAGTAAAAAAGTATAATTCCTAATGAATGTTATTCTTTTTTATCCCTAATGTATGCACATTGCAATCAGTTCAACTTAAGAACAATAAGCGACCCCATAAGCCAATGAGATGAGGGTGATGTGTATGACATGTATGTGTATGTGTATGAGTCGACCTTCTATCACCAAATGCCATCACAACTGAGCACTCTACATTGCAGCGGCTGGTTTTGCTATATTAGTACAATAAGTAAGTACTGTTATATATCATTTTATAGCACTTAAAAAGGACTAAATGTTTTGTTATAAAAATTTCTGTGTAAAATGTAGGTGTAAATAGTAGTAAACAAAAAGTAAAATTACGTAATTAAATATATAATATTTACAAATTTTATTAAACATCCTATGTAGGATTTTTAAACAGCCGTATTATTTAAAATTGAAATATATATTTTCTCTTTTCTAACCTTTCTAAAATTTATTTTACAAAAACATAATATTAAAGCAAATGTAAATGATAAAGGAAAAGAAAATAATCAATTTAATTCATGTGGAATTTATAAAATTAAATGTAATGAATGTAATGAAATATATATCGGTAAAACCACCAGATCTTTTAAAAAACGGTTTACAGAACACTATTCTAACTATAAAAAAGGAAAATTGAAAATTCTCCAATGTAACTGAACACATGATAAAAAATAAACACAATATGTCGAATATAAAAAATAATCTAGAAATATTAGAAATAAATAACAAATAAAATGAAACTGAAATTCTGGAAAAATATTATATTTATAAATACAATAGCAGGGAGAAATTAATGAACACACAAATTGAATACGACAATCAACTGATTAAGTTGGCAAGACTGTTTTAAATATAAGAATCGACTATTCCTTATCTACCATGGTAGGAGCAGGAAGTTTTAAATTTTGACTTGTAATAAATGTTAATTTACTGAAGATGTGTACAAGATACACGAAAGCGCTATAAACATTGGTAAGTGTTTTATGTTACCGTATTCTGGTGGTTAGAAAAGAGAAAATATATATTTCAATATTTACAAAATGTTACTAAAACCAGTCTGGTTGTACGGCGTTCAACTTTGGGGAACTACCAGCAGAAGTAACATCGAGATAATTCAAAGGTTCCAAAATAAGGTTCTTCGGGCTATAACAAGGGCACCATGGTTTGCAAGGAATGCAGAAATACAACATTATTGCAACCTTCCTGATGTAATGGACGAGGTCAGGCGTTTTAATAGAAAATATCAGGCAAGACTTGAAAACCACGAAAACGAATTAGCCATAAATCTTCTAAATAATGCAGAAGAAGTTAGGCGCCTGAAACGTTACCATGTTTTGGACTTGTCTGAAAGAGTTTAAATGTATATAAAATTTTAGTGAAAAGTATTCTATATTGTAAAATGTAAATATCTTTGTACATAGTAATTTTCTCTTTGAACACATGAATAATTGTTGTAATGAGAGGTACTCAGGGTAATGAGGCTTCAACTTGTGATTTGTACATTCAAAAGATTTGCTTATAGTTTATTTTTAAAAAACTGATTGCAAATAATGTTATTTTGAAAAAAAAAATATATATAATATTTTTTCAGCTTCTTTATGAATAACTACCGAACGGTAAAAGATACGATAAAAATGATAAGGACATTAATTGTAGGAAATATTATAAGACAGCAAAAAAAAAAAAAATATAATCCAATACCTTTTTTAGTTTTTGAGATAAACGCGATTTACGAAACCCTTGCAATTTGTAACTTTGGGGGGGGTCACTGGGGGGTGGGTGAGCAAGGGGGTAGGTGTGGGGACTTTTGGTAATACACTTATCTAAACTATAGTAATCGATGGAAAAAAAATTAGCTTTATACTATTTTTTACCTCTAAAAAACACAGGTTGACTGGACTGTAAGGTGTGATATTATACAGACCCAGGCCCACTATTCCTGAGAGAGTATGGTTAATTGAACCGGAACCATCAAAGTACACCAGAAACCTCTGTCTAGTATTCATACCCATATAAAAGTAACTACTTTCAATAGGATTTGATCACGAAACCTTTATCTCCGAAATTCAGCTGATAATCAATAATATTCCATAACATCTATTTATTGTTCCACGGTGAACAGATTGTAGATCTTTTCTGTTTGAATAAAAAATTAAAATTTAAAAGTAAATGTCGTAACTTTTTTTTTAAATTACCGATTTAATTAATTTTTGGTTCCTGTAATTGCAATTCATAATTTTATATCTAATAAGAAATAATTACAAAACGTACATCAAAATATTTCTAAAGAAGAAGCATTTCTAAAAAAAAAAAATTTAATATCGAAGGTATTGTGGAAGTGGAGGGAATGATTCAGAAAACCATAGTGTAAAATTTTCCCATCTAAACAAAATACGAGAGCCGTCCAGAAAGTCTGTCACGTTTTGATATAAAAAAAACTAAGTACAAGAAAAATATTTTATTACATACATTTGAAAGTGCAACTAAAATGCTATTTTTCTACATAATCACCAAATAAATTAAGAAACTTATCATAGCGGTGAACTAATTTTGAAATGCCGGCGTCATAAAAGTCTATCGCCTGTGGTTTTAACCAGTTAGTCACACCCTCCTGCAGCTCCGCGTCGTCGTCAAAGCGCTGTGTCGCAAGCCATGTCTTCATTGTCGGAAACAAGTGATAATCGCTGGGCGCAAGGTCTGGACTGAATGGCGGATGTGGGAAAACCACCCATTTGAAAGCATCCAGGACTTCTCGTGTTCAATTTGCCGTGTGTGGTCGGGCGTTGTCATGCAAAAAGATAATTTTTCCAGTCAACTTTCCTCTGCGCTTGTTTTGGATCGCTCTTCTTAACTTTTCAAGTGTTTCACAAAACCTCGCAGAGGTTATTGTTGTGCCACGTTTCAAGAAATCGATAAGAAGAAAACCGTATTACCGACCGTACTTCACAACAGGCGGGATTTTGAATTGTTGTTGAAAAACAACAAAGAGCGACACAGACCTCTCGCTAGCACGGCTGGATAGCCACTGAACGGAGAAACGCCGCGGCACCAAAATGGCCGCGATAGCTCCACCCCTAGCGGCTACAACGCAAAACGTGACAGACTTTCTGGACTGCCCTCGCATAATCACAATGAAAATGTAACAAACTACAAAAGTAAGTAATAATAATAATAATAATAATAATAATAATGTTCGTTGACTTACCTGTACGGAAGAACGCCATCGAGTGCCTGGCCAATAGTTGGAGGATTGGCTAAGGCGAATCCTTTTCCAAGTAGAGATGAATGTTTTGAGAATATCTGCCGAGCTGTTTCTTCAATAGTTTCCATATCTTCTTCAAAATCTTCTGCTGAAAATTATATAAATTATAAAATAATTTTATAATATAATTGTTTATGTATTTATTAATACGAGTATATTGTTTTTCTTCTGCCCATAACAGACAGGTGGAGTGTCAAACTATTTACACTCAATCTGTTAGTTGCAGGGCTAACATAAATAGTTATGTTTCTTATCAGATGGTCAGCCAATTAAATGACTGAATCATTTAAGAACAGAAGAGGTAGAGGTGTAAAAGACACTAATCAGAGTTATCTCCTTTGAAAGAAATGAATTTCATTATACAGCCAGACCCTGTGGTGAATGAAGTGAATGTGTCATTTGCAGAGTGGAAAATATGTGCTTTTCAGAGGGCCCGGCATGCTGATAAGTGTACTTTTCCATTCAGTGAGTTGTGGCAATTGTAAACCACCTCACTCCTTGTTTTACTTAGTAAAACCTCTACAGGTTCAAACCAGCCTTTCGGCTGATGACCTAAACAACAACAATATTGTTTTTCTTCTAATTTCATCAAACATCCTATACACTCGTATTATTTACATAGAGACTATATTTTGTGGAGACTATATTTTATATTTTCAGTAGTTATGACTCATTTTAAAACAAATACATTTTTTAAACTACTTTTGTTTGAAAACGACAAAAATTGTTTTAAATTAATTGTTGGTCACATTTACCGTATTTTCCGGACGATAAGACGCACTTTTTTCCGTAGGAAAATGACCTAAAAATTACCATGCGTCTTATGGTCCGAACGCTAGCTATATTTCAGGGTAGATGCTTTCTATAAAAATATTTAATACTACCCTACTCTACTGAAACACGTTCAATAACTAGGGATTTCAAAACAAAACATACAATGATATAGGATGTACCGTAGTTTTTAAATTGTATCGTCTTGAAGATTCTAAGCATACACAGTAATTTCTGTATCGATATTACTTACGGTAAATAGCATAGCATTTTAAAATGTGAAGCATGTTTCGTACTCTTTCACTTTTAAATTAAAAGTGGTTCAATATGCAAAAGATAATGGCATTCGGGCAGTAGAAAGGCATTTTTTACCTCCTCCAACGGAAAAAATGATTCGGGAATGGTGGAAAAAAGAAAATTTATTACTCAAGGCAGATAATAAGAAACATACCAGTAAATTTTGAACTCATGCTGTCAAATGGCCTCGACTTGAAGCACAATGAAAAATTGGATTATCAATTACTATTAGACTAACCATGTTGCCTGAATCTGATTGTCTACCTCAGGCATGTCAAAGATACGGCCCGCGGGCCGCATCCGGCCCCCGGCCCGTATCAATACGGCCCGCGATCGCAATGTGTCACAGAAAGAAGAATCATGTTTTTTAGAGCTTTTAGACATCACTCGATTCCTCTACGGAAGTTTTAAAATGCGCACACTACATTTTATAAGTTATTTCAAGGGCAGCGCGTGCCTAGACAAGCAAGAGAGATAGACAGTAACGCCATCTCTTAGCAACAAGCGGAAATACCCTATTATTTTTGTTGAGAACAATAGAATCTTCCACGCGCTTCGAGTCTAGACTAGAACCTTCCTTATCGATATAAAAGGAGTGCGTCGGTGCGACTGAGTCAGTTGAGTCGAGTAATCGAAGCGATACAATCGGAGAAGGATTTTAGTTGTACTGTGTAGTAGTGATTTTGAAGGTATTTTATTTATTATTTTATTGATTGTGAAGGTATTGTGCATTTGTTTGTGTCGTGCGCGTGCGATATCCATAATTGTTGTGTTGAGTTCCATAATTGTTACTATTTTGGCATAATGTCACAAAAACGTAAAATTGATAGTGAGTGCAGAGTTTTTCAATCTAAATGGGAAATTGCATATTTTTTCATAGAATGGAAAGGTAAACCACTGTGTTTGATTTGCAATCAAACAGTTGCTGTTTGTAAAGAGTTTAACTTAAAGAGACACTATGATACGAATCATAAATCAAAATTCGATTGTTACACTGAAAAAATAAGAATGGACGAATTGTCATCTTTAAAATCTAAACTTCAAGGTCAACAATCGATGTTTACTAAAGCTAATACTGAGAGCGAAGATGCCCTGAAATCAAGTTTTATTATTGCATTAGAAATCGCGAAGAGATCAAAACCTTTCACTGATGGTGATTTTATTAAAGACTGTATGTTGAAAGTTGCCGATGTTTCATTTCCATTTCAAAAATCAATAATTCAAAATATTTCGCTGTCAAGAAACACTGTTGCTTCAAGAATAAATGATTTATCTCAAAATTTGGTTCTTCAACTGAAGGAGAAAATTAAGGAATTTACAAACTTTTCACTGGCTGTTGACGAGAGCACGGATACTGTTGATACAGCTCAACTTGCTGTTTTTATACGAGGTATTAACAATAACTTTGAAATTACTGAAGAACTATTAAAGTGCGTTCCATTGACAGGTACTACAACAGCAAATGATATTTATTCTGCAATTGAGAATTTGATAGCAGAATATGAACTCGACTGGAATATACTTAGGAGCACAACTACGGATGGCGCTCCTGCCATGGCTGGCAAACATTCGGGCGTTGTAACTAAATTAAAACAGAAAACATCAGGGAATTTTGTGGGATTTCACTGTATAATTCATCAGGAATCATTGGCATCCAAACATTTAAAAATGGATCATGTCATGCAACCTATAATTAAAATAGTAAATTTTATAAGGACCAGAGGACTAAATCACCGACAGTTCAGGCAGTTCTTACAAGATTTGGACGAAAAGTTTTCTGATGTCCCTTATTTCACCGAAGTTCGTTGGCTCAGTCGAGGAGTAGTTTTAGAAAGATTTTTTGCATTACGTGACCCTATTCGAGCTTTCATGTTAGAAAAAGGCAACCCAATTGATTATGACAATGACTGGTGGGTTGATTGTGCCTTTTTGGTAGATATAAATAAACACTTGACTGATCTGAATGTAAAGTTACAGGGTAAAAATCAGATTGTCACTCAAATGTATTCATGTATTCAAGCCTTTGAAACAAAGTTGAGGCTGTGGAAAAATCAGGTAAAAAATCAAACTTTGGATCATTTCCCTCATTTAAAATCATTTGGCACAGTGAACCAAAACAAATTGGATCAATATTCTCAACTTCTGCAAAATCTGATCACGGAATTCAACAATCGTTTTGAAGACTTCCAAAAAATGAATGAAATGGAATTCCCAATTTTCAACAATCCATTCAATTTTGAAGCTTCACAGGCACCAGTTCACTTGCAAATGGAGTTGATAGATCTTCAATCGGACAGTATTTTGAAAGAAAAATTTAAAGAGGTTAACGCTCTTAAATTTTATACACAATATTTCAAGAGTTTGGATAACTACCCGGAATTAAAAAAGCATGCAGCACGCATTCTGTGCATGTTTGGTAGCACCTATTTATGTGAGCAGATGTTTTCCGTCATGAAAATAAATAAGAACAAAAATCGCACGAGACTTACGAATGATTGGACTTCTCCAATCAATTCTTAAGATAAATACAACGAATACGATACCTGACATCAATGAGCTTGTCAAAAACAAGAGGAGTCAGGTATCTGGATCCTCGAACTCAAAATAATTACCATCTTTTATAACTTTGATATGATTTTTAAAAACCGTATGTATATTATATACTATATAATTAAATAAATAAAATTTTATAATAATTCAGTAAATTTTTTTTTAATTTGAATATGGCCCGCCTACACATTCTAAATTTAATATATGGCCCTCTGCAAAATTGAGTTTGACACCCCTGGTCTACCTGATTTGACAATGCAGTATGTCAGTTCAGGTAGACAGTCCGACAGGATGTCACATACACAAACTAGCAACATGGATAGTAACACCCACCCCCCGCATTAACATGTCTATTTTTCAAAATTCTAAAAATTCTACCACAACATTGGCCAATCGATATTTCATGTTAACATATCTGTACTAAGTTTTTTACGCTGAATAAAACTATAGTTTGCCCGAGCCGAACGATCGTGTGGTTACTGAGATAGCAAGGGTTCAGAATATTGTTAATAAATCAAAATTTAAATAACGTATGAATTTGAAATTTCGTACACGCTGTAAGAATATAATTGTCTATGTCGTGTTAAAATTTTAAACTTTTCAGTCATATATATTTATCGAGTACACGCCTCTAAACGCATGAAATTTGTTGCAGTATCAAAAAACCGGGTCTTTTTGTCTTCCAACCTCGATATGGCAACTTTTAAACAACATTAAAAATATAGGACTATTATAAGTCAACGCAGACAAAAATGAGCTAAATTTTGATGTAAAGTATGTTGAAATCCGACTCATAGTTATGGAGATGCAAGGGTGTCTATGATTATGAAACCGATAGTAGTAATTTACGTACATACAGTTTCTATATCCATGGTTTTTTGTAAATTTATGACTATAAAATAATTATTTATATATTGTATCTTCTGTACTTGCTGTTTTTAAAATAGGTTAAAAAAAATCACGTTTACCTGTATTAAAAAAGTAATTAAAATCAGTCAAAATAATTTTTAGATAATTTATGCCTTGAAAAACAAGGGTGCGTCTTATCGTCCCATGCGTCTTATTGTCCGAAAAATACGGTATATAATGCTCAGTAAGAAAACCATAAGTAAAGTGTACTGCTTTGCAGACATGCAACATAATTAAAGGAAAAGAAAAACAAACGCTACAAACTGTTCAAATGTAAGTTAAGGAAATTATTAGGAAAAAACTTGTGTGAAACACTCACACGACTTTCTCTTGCCAATTTAAATAATAAAACATTAACCTATGTTATTTATCGTCCATCATTTATCATTTATTTATCATGCATCATTAGTAAAGAAATATAAAAAAAAACAAACAAATTTTAATCATGAGTGACCAACGCAAAATGAAAATTAACCACTGTGGAACTTAAAAATATGGAAAATCACTAATCGATGCTAAACAGCATTTTCATTTCGCAGGATGCATTATAAATATGTATTAGTTTACTTAGAAATTTACAAATTTTTCAACCATAAACTATTTAAAAAGGAATTCGTGTACACTGTAAAAAGTTTCACCAATCAAGTAATTTTTTTAGCTTTTTGTTTAAAAAATAAATTTAAATTACCAAAACCTTTTAAAGCTTGTGGTAATTTATTGATTTATTTTCTTCCTGTATAAATACGGTTTTGTTCAAACAATTTAGTGTTATGATTAGTGACATAGTAATGTAGAAATCATCATCCAAAAAAATCAGAAAATTGCTAATTACCGCTAAACTAAGCGTTATACAAAAAAATGTTTGAAATAAAGGTTGTAAATTTTTTAATTTTCTACAAATTTAATTATATAAATTTTTGCGCTAAAATGCATATTAACGCCGCAATCTTAAAAAAACAATTTCTTTACGTGAAAAACGCCTCACCAAGAATTTCAGCAAACATGCCGCCTACCCTATCTTGTAGAGCATAAAAAATTTAGTAAACGAGGTGATTTAAAAAAAAATCTTAGAACCAGTTTTTGAGAAAATCGAAAAAAGTGAAAAATTATCTGAATCAACTACTACTTCCGGTTGACCGATTTTGATGAAAATGTTCGTGTAGGGTCCGGTAGTGGTATGTAACTTAAGTTTCAAGTTCGTACCTTAAGATATTCTGAGATGTTCCGTTCTTGAGATATTCTGTTCACACACCACACACACACAGACCAATCGCTAAAAACATGTTTATTGGGTTCAGGGGTCTGAAAACGTGTACATCCGGTGAAAACTCGATTTTAAAAAATCGACATGAAAACAATACTTTCCTTCTTATATATTCATATAGGCAAGAGAAAGTAAAAAATACATGTCAAACACAAAAATGGTGTACGAAAGATACCAAAGAATTATTTACACACAAGAAATCTCAAAATAAAATTAATCTTAACAAGCTTTACTAAAGAATTTTATGAAGAGATGAATGTTTAATACTTTCTTCCACCACCATCAAACTGATTTGTACAATCAAGATTAGTATTAGTTAGTCAATATTTACAGAACACACATTATTTATACTTATTCATTTACATAATAATATCATCTAGTCACCTCATGTGGTGTAAAATTGGCATTATATGAGGAAAAAATCTCATGCTCTATTGTTCTGGCAGCCAACCACATTTAAATTTTATAAGTTAAGCATTTGCACACCGAACAATTTATGATCATCCAAAAAGTAATGGAATAAAAGTTACAAGATAAACTGTACGAGGTGTGGCTATTAAATAACGAGACCGACGTAAAAAATGTTATTTTTATTTTATACATAATCACTTATTGTCACTTTCAATGTACACTCCTCTATCCCTACAACGCTCCATGCAAATTTTCCATTGTTGGAAACAGTGCTGGAAGTCATCTTCTGTCAGCTCCTTCAGGACACGTGCCGCTTTCTCTTTTACAGCTTCCACAGACTCAAATCTTGTCCATTTTAATGCATATTTCACCTTAGGGAACAGGTAGAAGTCACATTGTGCAAGATCTGGTGAATAAGGTGGATGTTCTTACACTGAGATGCTGTACTTGGCAAGGAACCTCTTGACAGATAACGCGGAAAGAGCTGGCGCATTGTCTTGGTGGAGACCCCATGATTTGTTCTTCCATATTTCAAGGCGTTTTTTTCCTTACTCTTTGAAGTAGTTAAGAAAGTACCTCAAGGTAGTAATATTGCTTAAATGTTTGACCTTCAGGAACCCAGTAAAGGTATACAATCCCATGGATATCGCAAAAAACAATCTTCATTGCTTTAAATTTTGACTTGCTCATTCGAACTTTCTTGGATCTCGGTGAAGTTCAGCACTTCCAGCGCATGGATTGGCACTTCGTTTACGAATCACACGTAAAAAAACCACGTTTCATCACATGTTATTATCTTCTACCTGTTCCCTAAGGTGAAATCTGCATTAAAAAGGACAAGATTTGAGTCTGTGGAAGGTGTAAAAGAGAAAGCAGCACGTGACCTGAAGGAGCTGACAGAAGATGACTTCCAGCATTGTTTCCAACAATGGAAAAATCGCATGTAGCGTTGTAAGGATAGAGAAGGAGTGTATATTGAAGGTGACAATAAGTGATTATGTATAAAATTAAAATAAAAATTTGGACGTCAATCTCGTTATTTAATAACCACACCTCGTATACTCACATACTTACAGTTTTACAAACAAAAAAAAATCTGGTGTGAAACACTCACACAACTTTCTCTTGCCAATGCAAATGATTAATAATAAACCTAACATTATTAATAAAATATTAGAAATAAACAAAAACTAACCTCAAAAACATAACCTTATTTTAATCATGAGTGAATGACGCAAAATGACAATCGAACTCAGTTTGGCTTAAAAATACGGAAAATCACGCTTTCACGCTAAACTAGGCTCTGTAGAGAAAAATGCTCTAAACAAAAGTTGTAGATCTTTTAATTTTCTATAACTTTTATTATATACACTTTTGTCGTAAAATGCATACTAAGACCGTAATGTTAAAAAAATCGATTTTTCTCACGTTTTCGTGAGAAAAAAAACAGAAAATCGCAAATTACCGCTAAACTAAGCGTTATACAAAAAAATGTTTGAAATAAAAGTTGTAGGTTTTTAAATTCTCTACAACTTTTATTATATAAGTTTTTGCGCTAAAATTTATATTAAAGCCGTAATCTTAAAAAAACAACGTTTTTACGTGAAAACAGCCTCACCGAGAATTTCAGCAAACATGGCGCCTACCCTATCTTGTAGAGAATAAAAAATTGAGTAAAATAGGCGATTTTTAAAAAAATCGTAGGACCAGTTTTTGAGAAAATCGCAAAAAACTGAAAAATTATACGAATAAACTACTACTTCCGGTTGACCGATTTTGATGAAAATGTTCGTGTCGCGTCCGGTAGTGGTATGTAACTTAAGTTTCAAGTTTCAAGTTCGTACGATGTTCCGTTCTTGAGATATTCTGTTCACACACAGACACACACACACACACACACACAGACACACACAGACACACACACACACAGACCAATCGCTAAAAACATGTTTTTTGGGTTCAGGGGGTCTGAAAACGTATAGATCCGGTGAAAACTCGATTTCGAAAAATCGACATGAAAACAATACTTTCCTTCCTATATATTCATATAGGCAAGAGAAAGTAATAGTTACATCTATTTTTCTTAAATCCAAAATTATTTCTAAAATAGTTAAATTAACACCATAATTACATTACTCAAAAAAATTATTGATAATATAATAATAAAATAAAAGCATACAAAATTCAAAGCAAATTTTTAGAAAAGAAATTAATACAGCAAAATAAAGAAAAAAAAAACATGCAACACAGCAACAACAGTAAAATAAATACATACCTTTTAGACAGTAATTAAATAAAATAAAAATTTTAAAATTCTTCTACAAAGTATACCAGTATTAGTAAAACCTATAAACTTGTTGATCTACCAACTAGGCCTAGACAATGATAAACAAACGATAAAATAAAACAAAAATTATAAAATGAAGTGAAATAAATAATAATAATAACCCCTTTCATGACATGACGCATCTCATGGCTGGAGGCAATATTTAAAAATGCTCATCTTTGACCTATAGCAAAGAATCTGGTGTGAAACACTCAAACAACTTTCTCTTGCCAATGCAAATAATGACCAATATAACCTAACATTAGAAATAAACAAAAAACTGACCTCAAAAACATAACCTTATTTTAATCATGAGTGAGTGAAAGACACAAAATGAAAATCAACTTCAGTTTGGCTTAAAAGTACGGAAAATTACCCTTTCACGCTAAACTAGGCTCTAGAGAAAAATACTTTAAATAAAAGTTGTAGATCTTTTAATTTTCTGTAAATTTGATTATTGCAATTTTGTCATAAAATGCATACTAAGGCCGAAATCTTATAAAAATCGATTTTTCACACGTTTTCGTGAGAAAATCAGAAAATCGCTAATTACTGCTAAACTAAGTGTTATACAAAAAAAATGTTTGAAATAAAAGTTGTATGATTTTAAATTCTCTACATTTTTTTTAATATAAATTTTTGTGCTAAAATGCATATTATTAAAGCCATAATCTTAACAAAACCATTTTTTTTGTGAAAACAGCCTCACCAAGAATTTCAGCAAACATGGCGCCTACCCTATCTTGTAGAGCATAAAAAATTTAGTAAACCAGGTGATTTTTAAAAAAATCCCAGGACCAGTTTTCGAGAAAATAGCAAAAAAGTGAAAAATTACACGTATGTAATTTAAGTTTCAAGTTTCTACAATGTCCCGTTCTTGAGATATTCTGTTCACAAACACACACACACACAGACCAATCGCTAAAATCATGTTTTTTGGGTTCAGGGGGTCTGAAAACATGTAGATCCGGTGAAAACTCGATTTCGAAAAATTGACATGAAAACAATACTTTCCTTCCTATATATTCATATAGATAGGCAAGAGAAAGTAAAAATGAGTGATTTCTATATCTACTCTATAAGATGAATCGAATGACACTACTTTTATTTCCAAATTCCAACTTTGATTTCTTGGCTTACAGTTTTGGACCACTTCCGTTTGAAACCGGAACCTCAAACCCAATTATTTCAGTACCTACTCTTTAAGAGGAATTGAATGCCACTATTTTCGTTACAAAATTCCAACTTTGATTTCTCGACTTGCGGTTTTGGACCACTTCCAGTTGAAACCGGAACTTCAAAAACAGACAGACTCAAAAAATTTCAAAAAGTGGCAAAACTGGTTTATTCAAAAAGGTGATTGACTGTTCAAGACCTTACTGAAGTACTGTCTGTCTATAATTTGATGGCCTCCCGCAGAGAGGGCAGAATCGGCCCGTTACTAGCCTTTCTTAATAACACTTCATTATTCCAATGTACAAGTTAGTACAGTATTCAGATGAACTAAAGTCCCCTAGCCGTGGGAGTGAGAGAATGCATAACGCTCTCACTCGCACAAGCAATACGCGCCATTCCAATAACATTGTCGTATAATTTTACTCATTGTTGTGAGCAAGCGTTTATGCACGCAGTAAACTAACAACCAAGATAACGATTGTAGTATATTTTCAGATCTGGATTATAACGGTAAAGACCTTTAGGCGCATGTGTAGTTATGCCAAATATCTCCCTCTCAATCGCTCGGCTATGGGATATTAATTTATCTGATATCTGTACAAAATGAAATGTTATTGAGAAGGCTAGTAGTGGGCCGATTCTGCCTCTCTGCGGGAGGCCATCAAGTTATAGACAGACAGTACTAAACATCTCCAATGGGTCGCGCGCGTAAAGCATTTTAACTAGTAATTTGCAAATAAGATGAGTGTAAAATTTATTCACAGACAACAACGCCCCATGTCACACCTCACTTCTGATCTACAAGTTAATAACCAGGAAAAAGTATTCTGTCTTTTCACATCTGCCATACTCTTCGAATTTAGCACCATGCAACTTCTGGCTCTTCCCGAAAATAAAAAAAACGTGCTAAAAGGAAAACATTTTGACACCATTCCTGATACTGGGCGGGCGAACATAATGAAGCAGCTGAAGGCCCTTCCGAAAAAAGACTTCCAGAAATGCTTCCAATCATGGAATCAACATTGGGATGATAAGGATAATTAAATAATTAATTAATAAGGTTCAAAATAAACAATAAATTTAAAATAAAATAAAATAATTTTATTTAAAAAAAAAACAAAATGAAAAAATAAAACAATAATACATAAACAAATTATATAAAAATAAAAACAAAAAGTAAAAATTTTTTGTAATTACAAGGGTCATTTCAGTAATTAACAAGACAAATTAATGGTTTTTTCAAACCTATTTGGTATACGTTGGTTTAGAACAATAAGCAACCCCATCCATCCAATAGATATGATGCTGATATTTATGATATGTAAATGAAGTGTAGTCTAGCTAATACAGGCTCAGTCCAACCATTACTGAGAAAGTATTGTAACAACATCGAAGAAAAGGATGGTTTGCGAAGGTTCTAGTGTTTTCATGAAATGGTACAGAGTAGATAATAGAGTGAAAAAGGAATAATAGGACAAAAGTAACAATAAAAGTATGCCTAGTTATAAAAGGTTATTGTACAACTATTTGTGGAAGGGTCGGCCTGTAACACTTCCCCATTAACAATAGATCTTTTGTTACTTGTTTACATCAGTTCATCAGTTATGACTTTTCGAGAACTATTAAAAAAGATTATTGATCGAATCTCTGTGCCGTTCCAGAAGTCTCTTTGAACCCCTCTTATATAAATAGACCCCCGAGCGCGGTCAGTCAGTATTCGTGTGATCTTTGACGGTTGGTTATCGGACGTAGTGCAGGCGTGTTCCGAGCATTGTATTGGTCAACGATTGTTATACTGTCTTTGTTTGTGTGTGTATTGTGAAAAGTTATTGTGTATCTGTATTATATCCAGTTTTTGGTGTATTCAGTTCCATTTTGTATGTGTAGTCTATAAAATTGGTTGTAAGTAGTGCTAAGTAAATTATTAAGTTAGTTATTGTTTATTATTTATTTTAAGTAAATTATTAAGTTATTTATTGTTTATTATTTATTTTAAGTAAATTATTAAGTTATTTATTGTTTATTATTTATTTTAAGTAAACTACTACATCATTTATTGTATTACTTCATTATAATTAGTTAATTATTTATTTTGTAAATCTTTTAGTGTATTAAACATTTGTAATTGTAAACTTTAGTGAGTTAATTATTTAATAACCTAGATCCCGAAACGGACCTTAGCGATAAGTGTCACAGTATGGTTAATTGAAGGAGGCGAAGTAAGTCAGTGATCGGCTGGCTTGCATGTGCCAAAGCATCACGTCCAAGAGAGCACACCTGCTCCCTTACTTTCTGTAGCAGTTTTTCGTGCCCGTGCCTCTGGAAACTCCTCGGCATCCTATGGTTACGTTTCAGCCATGCTTTGGTCCCGCCGAGGTGAGCTGAGATGCTGGGCTTCTGTCTGTCTATCCTGATCCTTGTCCCTGGCATCTAGCACTTTTTCTATCCGTGCTAGAGGCAACTTCTCCTACTGTAGCTTTTGCCCAACCCAGTGGTGTCAGGCGTTTACCGTGCCGAAGGGTGGATGGCACTGGGGCATTTAATCAGTGTCTTAACGGTGCCTGTAGGAAACTTGGCTAAATCCTACAGTATTTTGCCTTACCCCTGTATGCGGGGCTATGCAGGGGCGGACTGATTATTTCCCTAGCTGACACGACAACTAAAAGTGGTTGTTGTTCCTTTTACTAGGAAAAGGAAGATGGCTCTAGATGCTTTGACTCTGGAAGGAGTGGATTGAGCTACTCCCCTGAGGTGAAGTATCTGGGGGTTGTCCTTGATAGGGGCCTGACTTGGAGGGGCCACATGTCAAGGACTGTTGAGAGGGCTGCAAAGGCCTTATGGATGTTTAAGAGTCCGTTTGGGAGGACTTGGGGGCTTAGGCCTCGTATAGCAGAAAGGGCTTATGTGAGCATCATTCTGCCAATGGTCACGTACGAAGCTTTTGTATGGTGGCCAAGAACAGATCGGCTGAGGAAGCTGAAGAGATTGGCCCGCCTAAGGATATGTTGTGCAACGAGCACTGGTCCAACGGCTACTATGGAGGCGATGTCTGATTTGCCTCCTATTCATGTTCAAGTGAAGAAGGAGGCGATAAGAACTGCCTTGAGGCTGGAGGGTGGGTTCGGGGTCCCATCAGGGGAGATGGGCCACACCGAGATCTTCAAAGGGATTGAGGGGATGGGTGTGGTAGGTGGTCCTCGGGACCGTATGTACAGAGGATACGACTTCTCCGACACACTGAGGGTGAAAATTTTTGATCGTCAGGAGTGGGCGGAGGGACAGCCAGTGATACCGGAAGGGGTTACCTTTTGGTACACTGACGGCTCAGAGATGAGCGGAAGAGCGGGAGTGGGGGCCTGGGGGGCCGGGGGAAAGATTTCCCTGGCCCTTGGGTGTAACATAACCGTCTTCCAAGATGAAATATTGGCCATTAAGGTCTGTGCGGCTCAGGGGGTCGCACACTTATATTTATATGCAGTTGCTAAGTGGTTGGCTGCAAAAGAAGAGCGCTGATGGGTAAGGGTGTGTAAACACCTTCTCAGATAAGTGCACTAGATCCTAGGCAGATCCTGCGCTGTATCGAAAGTGTGGGTCTTGCAGAAATAGGAATAGGGGCAATCACAAAAGATCTTTTAGGTCGCGGTGAGGAGGGGCTGCAGAAGCCTGAACGCCCTTATTGTAAAGTAAAGTAAAGTAAAGTATGGTTAATTGAACCCTAACCATCAAAGTACACTGGTAACCACGGCCTAGTATTCAAGTACAAAGTTGTATAAAAGTAGGTAACTGCCTTTTCTAATATTTGAACCAAGGAACCTCCATCTCCAAACATAAGCGGTCAAAAAAGCTGACACGTGGTGACAACTTTACCAACCCAGTAGGTTAAATTAATGTAGAGAAAAAAATTATTCATAATAATGACAATGAAACTTTTTGAGGTTCAAGTTGGCAACCTTGGGAGCATGGATAATCAGCTGTTCAGTTGTAATTAATATAAACATAACCTCTTTCCTCATCTTGTCATAACCTATATAAACATAACCTCATCTTGTCATCCAGGGAAAGATTATGGGCAAACGATCGGTTGGAAGAAGAAGAACCTCCTGGCTACGGAACCTGCGAGAGTGGTTTAATTTGTCATCCATCGACCTATTTAGAGCTACAGTTTCCAAGGTCAGGATTGCCATGATGCTAGCACACCTTCGTAATGGAGATGCTACATGAAGAGGAAGATAACCTCTTTTATCCATTTCAAAATGGCAGCAATTTAGAAATTCATTCAAGAATATTAAACAGTATGATGAACAGTGTTTAAACACGATTGACGCGCATAAGTAGACGGAATAGTTTAATTCATAAAAAACAAAAATGCTGGCCGCATTGGCGTAGTGTGTAAAGTGCTCACCTCTCATCATGCGGTCGTGGGTTCGAATCCCACTTAGGCATGGCATATTTTCATACGTTACAAAAAAATCATTTCATCCTCCATTCTACAAAGGTACACCCAAACGTCGTCACTAATGACCGTTGCAGTTGATGCGACGTTAAAAAAAACTTAAAAAAAAAATGCAAAACTTACATGTCAGCTGGTAAAGTAATTTTGACAGTGTTCTGGGACTTGCAAGGCCCCAATATTTAGTATAATTTAAAAGAACAATGTACCATCAACAGTGAGTACTAGTCTAACATGCTCCAACAGAAATTGAGACCCACAAAAAGGCTAAAACGTAATAGCAATCTCACAAAAGGTGATTCTAAGGTATGCGCCCACACCACTCGGAAAACAGCAGAAACGCTCAAGTTGGGTTGAGAGAAGTTAACACATCCTCTAGGCAGCCCAGACTTTCTGTGTCCGATATTCATTTGTTCAGCTGTTCAAAGACTTTTTTTCCAGCAAGACGTTTGGCGGCAATGTAGCGATCAAAAAAGTGGTACACAAAATTATTCGAACGACAAGTTAAAGACTTCTGTGCAACAGGAATCAGACAGTTCACAGATTGGTGCATCAAACATCTAAATATTACTGGGGACTATATTGAAAAGTAATTTTAGTTTCATTGCCATTGAATAAATCATTTTTCTCTACTCAATTTGTCTTGTTAATTACTGCATGACCTTCATGTAACAGTCACACTATTATTGTATCCTTGAATAATAATTACGTTAAGTAAAAAAGGCAATCAGAAAAATAGTTCCATTTAATCAATTTTTACTTTCAATTGCTCAATATAAAATATACGCGGTTAAAATTTATTGATCCGTAAAATGTAATTGGTTGTATTTTCAAAAGTGTCTCAAAAAAATTATGTGTATTGGGCATGCCGAAAATAAAGATAGGTACGTAAAAATAATTTAAATCAGCGTTGATAAATCTAATTAAGATTTTTATATTTTTTGATTGCCTAGACTACCAGGTGCAATAATTTGCAGTAGGCGGGTTAGTTTCTTTTGGCCATTGTGTATTGTATGGGGATTCTTGGAAAAGAGGTAGAGAGTCTTTGTTATATAGTATATACTATATTTATACAGGGTGTTTCATTATGTACTTCAGGGTTACGAAAATTCAGTACAAAAAGTATTTCATTATAAGAATGAAACAAGTATTGTACGAAAGAGCACTTCAAATAGTTTTCTCCACGTATTCTGGGCAGTTAGTTAACTGTTTGCCCACTAGGCATAGACAATAGAGAAAATGGCTGCCACGGGAAGCGAGAAGTCATTTTGTGTTAGAATTTCACGTGTCAAAGTCAGTAATTACTGTGCAACGTACGTTTCAGTTGAAATTTATTAAGGAACCACCAAGTGAAATTCAATTTGTGCATGGTATAAACAATTCAGTGAAACTGGTTGCTTGTGCAAGCAGAAATCAACTGGTCGTCTATCAACCTCAGATGCCAATGTCGAACGTGTGCATGCAAGTTTTATTTGCATGCCTGTCAACATTGACTGAATCTGCAGGGAGAGAGTTAGGAATTCCGAAAATAATGATGTGGAAAGTTTTTTGTAAACTTTTATTATTCAATCCGTACAATCTTCAATTAATGCAGCATCTACCTGATGGAGATAAAACACGTCGGCGCTGGATAGTATGCACGTCTGAAGAAGACCAACACATTATGCTGTGGCCACCAAGATCACCAGACCTTAAAACATGTGACTTCTTTCTCTGGGGTTATGTGAAAGACAAGGTGTTTATCCCACCAATGCCGAACGATATCGCTGAGCTGAAGGATCGCATAATCAATGCAATCAACTCTATCGAAAGGGACATGTTAGAACGTGTTTGGCAAGAGCTAAACTTTCGTGTTGATGTGTACGGTGTCACCAAAGGAGCACTTATTGAACATTTATAGATGTTTAAAAATAACTGTTTTGAGTCCCTGTGTTGACCCGTACAACTTTCATTTTGGTAAGTGAAATAGTTTTTTTGTACTGAATTTTTGTAAACCCAAGTACATTATGAAACGCTCTGTAGAGTATAGTAGTACTATGGTTTGGATGTTTCTGGTAAAGCATAGATGGGTCCCCATTGTGTAGTAAATCTATATCCTTCTCAAAACAATAACCACCACAGGTATTTCAACGTGGTAGCCATTTATAGGTCAGTTCAGTCCAAGTTGCTACTCGATTACGAATGAGTGATTGTTTTAGCAAGTGTTTGTATACATGGTAACAAGTAAGATATAAAAAGGTCTTCGTCCTGAAATTAGTTGTAAGAGGCTCTTGTAAATTATAAAACCACCGTTATTGTTAGTAAAGTTAGTTTAACGTTAAAGTTTTTTAATTAATTTAAGTTAAACAATCTAAACGTGTTTGTTAGTAGGCTTAGTTTAATATTTAATTGTAATTATGAATTATGTAAATAGATAATTTTAATAAGTTTAAGGAAGTCTGTATATTATTTATTATACCCAGCCCTGAACAAACTTAGCCCTACGTGTTACAATATTTTTTTAATCTATTTGTCTAAGCTTTAAATAAAAAAAAAAAAAAAACACTATCATTACAACCCAAGAACTGCCATTATTAAATTAAATTAATTAATCAAACCAACAAGCCATTTTTGTACAATCACATAAAAATTACAAGTTTGGACAAAAACGTACAAAAATTTTCTGTGAAAAACTAGTATAAAGCTACATTTTTTTTAGTTTTTTACGTTACAGAATACTTTAGATAATCAGAATTAATTTACTTTACATTACTAACTTAACAAAAAAAAATAAAAGTAACATATAACTAATTCCCAACGTTTACAAAAAAAATTAAATTAGACTAGATTACAATACTGACAAAAAATAAAACAAATTAAACAAAACAAAGTTGTGAACAACTAATACAATAATTGAAAAATACAATACAAATAATTAAAAGCATGTAAAAAATAAAAATAAATACACTACTCTAAAAACAATTTACATTAAAAAAAAATTATCTGCACTAAAATACAAAAATTAATCAATCAGTAATTTCCTGTTTTAAGAATAGGCTATATTGAAAGTACAAATAAATACATTTTTACTTTCTCTTGCCTATATGAATATATAGGCAAGATTTAGCGATTGGTCTGTGTGTGTGTCTGTGTGTCCGTGTGTGTGTGTATACAAAATATCTCAAGAACGGAACATCCTACGAGCTTGAAACTTGAAACTTAAGTTACATACCACTACTGGACCCGACATGAACATTTTCGTCAAAATCGGTCAACCGGAAGTAGTAGTTTATTCGTGAATTTTTCACTTTTTTGCGATTTTCTCAAAAACTGGTCCTACGATTTTTTTTTAAATCACCTCATTTACTCAATTTTTTATTCTCTACAAGATAGGGTAGGCGCCATGTTTGCTGAAATTCTGGGTGAGGCTGTTTTCACGTAAAAACATTTTCTTTTTAAGATTGCGGGTTTAATATGCATTTTAGCGCAAAACGTTATAAAATAAAAGTTGTAGAGAATCTAAAATTCTACAACTTTTATTTCAAACATTTTTTTGTATAACGCTTAGTTTAGCGGTAATTAGCGATTTTCTGTTTTGTTCTCACGAAAACGTGTGAAAAATCGATTTTTTTAAGATTTCGGCCTTAGAATGCATTTTACGACAAAAGTGTGTATAATAAAATTTGTAGAAAATTAAAAGATCTACAACTTTTATTTAAAGCTTTTTTTGTACAGTGCCTAGTTTAGCGTGTAGGAGCGATTTTCCGTATTTTTAAGCCAAACAGGTCGATTTTAATTTTGCGTATTTCACTAATGTTTTTTGAGGTTGCTTTTTTGTTTATTTCTAATATTTTATTACTAATGTTAGGTTTATTGTTAATTATTTGCATTGGCAAGAGAAAGTTGTGTGAGTGTTTCACACCAGATTTTTGTTCTGGTTGACAAAGCTGAACAACACTTTTCTCTCCTCCTCGGAACACAGTAAATAATGTTAGTAGGTAGGTTGTCATTAAGGAATCAGTCACGGCCCAGTTTACACCAGTCGGGAGTGGATCTGGCCCACAGGGCTAGATGTGGGGCCAGGGATCTGGCCCCACATCCCAGATCTGGTATACCAGATCCTAGATCTGGTATCCCAGATCTAAGGTATCCTAGATCTGGTATCTAGGTATCTGGATACCTAGATATCTAGGTACCTAGGTACTAGGTAACTACCGGGTGATTTTTTAGTCCTGTTACCCAATTGTTAATGTCTGGTAATTTTTTTCTAAGAAAGGGATATTTTGTTTTGTGACACAAAGTTGGTAGCCCTACTCAACCGGTATAGATACGACAGTTTGAGTTGATTCTCCTTGAGTTGCGTAAAATTTTGTGCTGTTTCCAGTTGTGTTACGAACAGAATGTCTTTTACCCTAGAACAATGGGTTTTCATTCTTGAACAATATTTTGCTACAAAATCGTATGCGAGTGTAAAAGAATCATTTCAAATTAAATTTTTTGGTGTTCCTCCACTCTATTCTAGTCAATTTCTAGGCTAACTAACTGATTTTTAGAGGCAGGTATTGTTTGCAGCAGAAAACGTAGTGGTCGACCAACTTTCTTGACAGATGACGTTAAGAGAATGTGAAAACAAGATTGCTCAATTCTCCATGGAAAAGTTTACAAAAACTTTCCTCGCATGTTGATTTGTCATGTTCGAGTGCTCAGAAAGCTGCTAAAAAATTGAAATTGTATCCGTATCACATATGATTAGTTCTAGAGCTTCAGCCTCCAGATTTAAACAAGAGATTGTTTTAGGATAAAAGACATTCTGTTCATAGCACGACCGGAAATGGCACAAAATTTTACACAGCTCAAGGAGAATCAACTCACTGCCATATCCATACTGGTTGAGTAGGGCTACCAACTTAGTGTCACAAAACTAATTTATTTTTTTTATAAAAATATTACCAGACATTAACAATTGGGTAACAGGACTAAAAAATCACTCTGTAGTAATCTAGTTACCTACATTACTACGTAATCTAGTTACCTAGGTACACTAATTAAGTTATTGTTTAGGTCATCAGCCGAAAGGCTGGTTTGAACCTGTAGAGGTTTTACTAAGTAAAACAAGGAGTTAGGAGGTTTACAAGTGCCTTCCTCACACTAATTTAGTATGAAAAAGTACTTACCTAATTACCGTATCTTCATACTAATGACAAAATTAGAAAAAAAAACATAAAGATTAACCCAAAGTCTGGTGAATGGGATTTGTTTAAACAGGAAATTACTGAGTGCTAACAGACAAAAATGATCACAATATATCACAGCCGTGTTTTCTAAATGACTAACAAAATATTACGACACATATAATTTCAAATTAATGAACAACATTAAAATAAAATTTTGAAACAAATAACGACACAACAAAGATAACATTAATAAATAATAATAATTTTAAGAACTGACCAGTAGTTAAAGGTAAAACAAGATCTTTCTTCATGAGAGAAGCGGCACACATACCGCCCAAAAACGACAGTTCCATTTCAAGTTGTCGAAGGCCATCACCCGGTGATATCTGCCATTCGTAACCAATAACTAAACAACGGAATCCGTAAAAACATGCTTTTTCATCTTTCACGTAATCGGACGCTGTTTCTAACGAGAATATAACTTCATTACCTGAAAAAATAATACAAAATAATTTATTAATAAATAAAATCAGCTGAAAAGCTGGTTTAAGCCTCTATACTATTTTTCAAAGTTGATGAGCTCTGAACGCATGCTTTTTTTTGGTTTAATGTCCGACTCTTCTGCAATTACTGCTAAAGCAGACGATGAAAGATGAAATGATTTTTCTGTAACGTATGAAAATATCCCATGCCCGAATGGGATTCGAACCCAAGACTGCATGATGAAGGCGAACACATTACCAACTACGCCAATGCGGCCAGCATTGAACATATACATCTGAACGTATACATACATTCATACATAATATATTCATACATCTGAACGTATGCACTGCCCCTTACCCATTTCACAGCTACCCAATGACTTGCCACCAACGTTGCCAATACTTGCTCTTGTAGCTCTGTTAAATATTTTGTCAGCCATTTTTTACTTTCTCTTGCCTATATGAATATATAGGAAGGAAAGTATTGATTTCATGTCGATTTTTCGAAATCGAGTTTTCACCGGATCTATACGTTTTCAGACCCCCTGAACCCAAAAAACATGTTTTTAGCGATTGGTCTGTGTGTGTGTGTGTGTGTGTGTGTGTGTGTGTGTGAACAGAATATCTCAAGAACGGAACATCGTACGAACTTGAAACTTGAAACTTAAGTTACGTACCACTACCGGACTCGACACGAACATTTTCATCAAAATCGGTCAACCGGAAGTGGTAGTTTATTCGTGTAATTTTTCACTTTTTTGCGATTTTCTCAAAAACTGGTCCTACGATTTTTTTTAAAATCGCCTGGTTTACTCAATTTTTTTATTCTCTACAAGATAGGGTAGGCGTCATGTTTGCTGAAATTCTGGGTGAGGCTGTTTTCACGTAAAAACGTTGTTTTTTTAAGATTACAGCTTTAATATGCATTTTAGCGCAAAACTTTATATAATAAAAGTTGTAGAGAATTGAAAATTCTACAACTTTTATTTCAAACAATTTTTTGTATAACGCTTAGTTTAGCGGTAATTTGCGATTTTCTGTTTTTTTCTCACGAAAATGTGTGAAAAATTGATTTTTTTAAGATTTCGGCCTTAGTATGCATTTTACGACAAAAGTGTATATAATTTAATTTATAGAAAATTAAAAGATCTACAACTTTTATTTAAACCATTTTTCTCTACAGAGCCTAGTTTAGAGAGAAAGAGTGATTTTCCGTATTTCTAAGCCAAACTGAGGTTGATTTTCATTTTGCATCATTCACTCATGATTAAAATAAGGTTATGTTTTTGAGGTTAGTTTTTTGTTTATTTCTAATATTTTATTATTAATGTTAGGTTTATTGTAAATTATTTGCATTGGCAAGAGAAAGTTGTGTGAGTGTTTCACACCAGATTTTTATTTTTATTTTTCAATAACAATTATAATCTATAAACATATAACCAGCTGATTATATAATAAAGTGTTATATGTTAACATGCTATATAATCGATGTGTTATGTACGAGATGCAAGACGAGAGTGAACTATTGTGGCTCTTATACGCATGCACACGTAATGTTTATCAGGTACAATCTGACAACGCTGGCAAACGTTCTGATTGGTCTAAACGTGTGGAACAGCAGAGCTCATCAACTGTGAAAAGCATATTAGAGGCTTTACAAGTACGAGGGTTATTTTTTTTTCAACCTCCGATGGTGGAAAAAAAATAGACAGATTTTGATTAAAAAATGATTTTATTACTAAAATTACAGTAAAGTCTTACTTATTTCTCTACATAATCGCCGAATCGATTGAGGCATTTGTCGTATCGTGACACCAGCTTTTCGATACCCTCTTCAAAGAAGTTTGCCGCCAATGAGGTCAGGAACATCTGGACAGCATCTTGAAGTTCTTCGTTGGTAGCGAAGCGTTGCCCGCCCAACCACGACTTCAATTCTCGAAAGAGGTGGTAATCACTCGGTGCTAGGTCTGGACTATACGCTGGATGATCAAAAACTTCCCACTTAAACTGATCAATCCGCTCAACAATGCCTGCAGTGGCGACGGACTTGCGTCCCTGACCCCCTTCGTCATGGACATCGGTTCGCCCTTCCTTAAATTTTCTGCACCATTCCCGTACACTGCCATCACTCATACACTTTTCACCATACACTAGGCTCATTCTGCAATGAATTTCAGCAGCACTACACCCTTCCGCTTGCAAAAAGCGAACCACACTTCGCAACTCATATTTGGCGGGAGATTCGATCGTATCGGCCATGATTCAGCTCCCGTATCTCAGCTACAACTTACGCTGTGAAGATGCGGCCGGCACAGGCAGTGTGGAGGAGAGATGCGCAATCGCCTGACGCGCAGATTACACCACCGCCCACCTTCTGCTTGTTTAGAAACACGATCAGAGGTTGAAAAAAAAATAACCCTCGTAAATTACAAGCATATTAGTGCTTTATGAGAAGTGAGGTGGTTTACCATTGCCTTTCTCACAGAGTGGAAAAGTATGCTAACAGCATGCCAGGCCCTCTAAAAACCATCAACTTTTCACCCTGCAAATGGCACCTTCAGTTCATTCCCCACAGGATCTGGCTGCATAATGAAATTCATTACTCTCAGAGGAGATAACTGTGACTCAACTTTTTTTCAAAGTTGATGAGTTCTGAACGTATGCATTGCCCCCTACCGACTTCATAGCTAGTCAATGACTTGCCAGCAATGTTGCCAATACTTGCTCTTTTAGCTCTGTTTAATATTTCATCAGCCATTTTTTTTGGTCTTTCAATAACAATATAACCTATAAACATACAATCAGCTGATTATATTATAAAGTATTGCATGTTAACGTGCTCTATAATCGATGTGTTCAGTACGAGATGGAAGACGAGAGTGAACTATTGTGGCTCTTATACGCATGTGCGCGTAATGTTTGTCAGGTACAATCTGGTACAATCGCTGGCAAATATTCTGATTGGTCTAAACAAGCGGAAAAGCAGAGCTCATCAACCGTAAAAAAACCGCTCATCATGGGTAGGTGTTACCACCAAGCTGCCGTCTCACCTAGCGGGTTCTGTTTTGTTATCATTTTAAATAATTCTGGAGGGACACCACCTGTCGGATATCAGTTTGTTGCTATTATATAGCCCTCAGAAAGGGTTTTTCTTTGAAACCGTGTGCAGTTCATTTTTGAATTTTTGTCATACAATCTTCTACCCTCGTACAGTATACTCGTTCAGTATTTTTAACGGTTTTTCTGGGCAAAGTTGAAGCCATGACTTTAGAATCTTTGGAGGTAAAGATTCAAAATAGCTTACACTTTTAGATTTACTTTAAAAGTATATTATTTGCAGTTTAAAATTACAGTTTAGAAATTACGCGTAAATCGCAAAAGGTAAATGGAAAAATTCAAACAAGAAGTAGGCCTACATTTATTATAACAGGCGAAAGAAAACCTGAAAGAACATTGAATTGTTTATTTTTATGTTATTAGCAAACATAAATCCATGAATAGATCGCAAATAAAGTAAATCTATAAAAACGTTAGTAAGAAAAGTTGTAGGCTCAACATAAAGCAAGCGGAGAACACGCTGCGCGAGTAATCAGCCCAAAGGGAGAGATACCTCATAATTGCTTAGCATTGACTGTGTTAAATATTATCAATCTCAGCACTAGGACATTACTAATTAGAACAATCAGCTAAAAAGAAAAAATCTGGTGTGAAATACTCACACAACTTTCTCTTGCCAATGCAAATAATGACCAATATTACCTAACATTAATAATACAACATTAGAAATAAACGAAAAACTAACCTCAAAAAATATAACCTAATTTTAATCATGAGTGAAAGACACAAAATGAAAATTGACCTCAGTTTGGCTTAAAAATACGGAAAATCACTCTTTCACACTAAACTTAGGCTTTGTAGAGAAAAATGCTCTAAACAAAAATTGTAGATCTTTTAATTTACTATAAATTTGATTATACTTTTTTTTTCGTAAAATGCATAAGGCTGAAATTTTTTTAAAAATAAATTTCTTTTACACAATTTTTTGAGAAAAAAAAACAGAAAATCGCTAATTACCGCTAAACTGAGCGTTATACAAAATAATGTTTGATATAAAAGTTGTAGAGAATTTTGAATTCTATACAACTTTTACTAGATACATTTTTGCGCTAAAATGCATATTGAAGTCGAAATATTGAAGAAACAATTTTTTTACATGAAAACAGCCTCACCAAGAATTTCAGCAAATATGGTGCCTACCCTATCTTGTAGAGCATAAAAAATTTAGTAAAGCAGGCAATTTTAAAAAAAAGCATAGGACCAGTTTTTGAGAAAATTTCAAAAAAGTTAAAAATTACTTTAATAAAAACTACTACTTCCGGTCAACCGATTTTAATGAAAATGTTTGTGTTGGGTCCGGTAGTGGTGTCTAACTTAAGTTTCTAGTTTCAAGTTCATACGATCTTCCGTTCGTGAGATAATCTGTTCACACACAGACCAATCACTAAAAACATGTTTTTTTTGGATTCAGGGGGTCTGAAAACGAGTAGTTCCGGTGAAAACTTGATTTCGAAAAATCAACATGAAAACAATACTTTGCTTCCTATATATTTATATAGGCAAGAGAAAGTAAAAACCACATAAACCATTGATTTACCTGGTAGAACAATTGCATGTTGTGGCCATTGGTTGCTGAATTTATGTAAAACAGGCCAATAAGGTAATGTCTCAATCAGTAATTTCCTGTTTCAAGACAAGCCAATATTAGACATTATAATACAGTGATAAAACCTATGTGTTTGTACGTGAGCTGAATGCCTCAGAATGATCGGGAATGCTAGTCTAAGAGAAGCAGAGAAATTTGAGAGAAAAATTCTCCACAAGATTATAAGTTCGAAGATAGTAAACGGACAATATAGGTTACGCAGTTGAGAATGTTTTTTTGGATTCAGGGGGTCTGAAAACGTGTAGTTCCGGTGAAAACTCGATTTCGAAAAATTGACATGAAAACAATACTTTCCTTTCTATATATTCTATATAGGCAAGAGAAAGTAAAAAAACACATAAACCATTGATTTACCTGGTAGAACAATAGCATGTTGTGGCCATTGGTTGCTGAATTTATGTAAAACAGGCCAATAAGGTAATGTCTCATCGTATGTAGTAGTAACAGAAGTAGTTGTAGTCGTATTAGTATTAATAACAGCAGATATGTTGTTCGCATTTGCGTTCGCATTAGCCGATGATGGAGTTGTCGTGACAGTATTATTAGCGTTATTGTTAGTCGCAGCTGTTACGTTAGTATTAGCGGTGAAAGCGGGCGACGGCATCGACGATGTCGGAATGTACAACTGTAAAGAGTCTTCCGCTTGAGCTGTGCCACATTCTGGCGAGAATTCAACGGCTAACCAACGAACCGTTTCCGGAAATAATACTCTGAAATCATTCATAAAATTATGTCATTAAAATGAAAAGAAAAACGTGAAAAAACATAAGTTTGAAACCGTACAAATTCAATTGTACTTAGGATTTAAACGATTTTGACTTACGTTTTAAATGAAACTTTTATAATGTATACAATAGGATTAAGCTAATCTATATTAGATTAGCTAATTAGCGATTAAGCTAATTACCGAGTAAGGTAATTGATATTAATAAGCTAATCTATATTAGATTAGCTCATTACCGATTAAGATAATTTATATTAATAAGCTAATTTACATTAGATTAGCTAATTAGCGATTAAGCTAATTTTTATTAATAAGCTAATCTGTATTAGATTAGCTAATTAGCAATTACGCTAATTTATATTAATAAGATAATTTACATTAGATTAGCTAATTAGCAATTAAGCTAATTTATAAATTAAATGGTTAGGAGGATGTCTTACAAGAATTTATTTATAAATAAAAAAAACATTGTTTGATTTAAACTTTTAAAGTTCAATTGTACTCAAGATTTAAACGATTTTGACTGAGGATTTAGATGAGTCTTTTATAATGCTTTCGATGAAATCAAGCTAAAAAAAAATATAGTTTGATTTAAATTGTTAAAGTCCAATTCTACTCAGAGGTAGGATTCAAATGAGTTTTTTATACAATTCTTTTAAAGGGATTAAGCTAAACGGAGTACAATTAACAAGTCCATCGTTGAATAGAAAAGAGCATTTCCTTCTGCAATGCTTTACGAGCTGTGCAATTACCATACCTAGTCTATCATTCTGTGCTGCGACAGAATGCTGTCCTCCAACTTAAGTAATGCTGTACAGGCCATACACGAGGCCTGTTTAAAAAATATCCACCTTTTTCAAATAAAATAATTATTTTTATAAATATTCGAAAACTTACCCAAATCCCTTTTGAGTCCACCTGAGACTCCACACGCCCCTACCGGTGTTGTCACTGTCACAAACATTTCTGAAAAGCTTCTTTAGGTATGCTGTTTAGGTAATTTGTCACATTTTCCTTTATGACTTAACTAGGCTCAAAGGTTTGGACGTTGGAAAGACACGTTGAAGTGCATAAAGAATGATGGTGAATTTTTAAACACTAAAATAACCACTAATAAAATGTGAGTGTATTAGTCACGACCCGGACACCAAAATGCAGTCTACACAAGGGCAACATTCGTCACACCCTTATCAGAATAATGCACGAAAGGTGTGCAGCAATGTAACAGTCATGCTGACTGTTTTTTTGACAGTAGACTTGTTGTACACCATGAATATGCTCCTCAGGGTCACATTGTTACTAAAGAATACTACCAAGAAGTCCTCCAATATCTTCATGATGTTGTACAACATAAACAATAAGATTTGCCAACAAAAGGAACATGGCAGCTTCATCATGACAATACTCCTGCTCATTTATCACAGCTTATCTCAAGCTTTTTGGGAAAACATAATGTTTCAGTGGTTTGGCCCCACCTAATTCACCAGATACAGCAGCTAATGACTTCTGGCTCTTCCCCAAGCTTAAAATGCTTTAAAAAGGACAACGATTCAAGGCTAGAGAAGTTATAATGGAAAATGCGACAATGGCCTAAACAGCATACCTAAAGAAGCTTACAGAAGCTTTTTAACAGTGGCATTACGGTAGACCATAAATTGAGAGAATATACATACTATCACAGTATAACGGAAAAACCAAGAACAGATTATTCACAACATGACAATGCTTTCAGATGAATTTCCACAAGTTTTGAGAGCTGTTTGCATGAGATTGTAGCTGACTGTTTGGGTAATCACAAATTGTGTTCCCGCAGGGTTCCAAAAATCCTCCAAGATGTGCACAAAACAAAGGGAATTGACAGTTTTCTGAAATTTTCTACCCGATACACTTGATTAACACGGTCTTTGATCCCGTATAGTCTGATTACCGCTTGTTCCTGCATATGAAACACGAGCTTTGTGATGACAGTGCAAAAAAAACACTGTAAAGTTATGGCTGTCTTCACTGGCGGGATATTTCTTTGCGGAAGGTTTAGTAAAAGTAGTCACCTGCTACAACAAGTACCTGAACATTTGTGGAAACTATGTAGAAAAGTAGTTTAAGGTACGATCTTACTTGTGAAAATAAAATTGTCTTGAAAAAAATATTTTAGTAGAGCGTAAATCAAAAGAATATAAAATATACACAGAGCATAAAGAAAATAAAAGATAACAGACAATTCACAACATGACAATGCTTTCAGATGAATTTCTACAAGTTTCGAAGATGACACCACAAAAAATGCTGTAAAATTATGATACTCTTCACTGGCGGAATATTTCTTTGAGGAAATTTGCATAAATCAAAAGAATATAAAATATACACAGAGCATAAATAAAATAAAAGAGAACAGACAATTCACAACATGACAATGCTTTCAGATGAATTTCCACAAGTTTTGAGAGATGACACCGCAAAATGCTGTAAAATTATGGTAATCTTCACCGGTGAAGTGTTTCTTTGAGGAAATTTTAGAAAAGCTGGTCGTCCGCTATGACAAGTGCCTGAACATTGGTGGAACTATGTAGAAAAGAAGTTTAAGCTACGATCTTAATGTAGAAAAGAAGTTTAAGCTACGATCTTGTAAAAATATCAAAATATTTTAGTATTTTTTTTCAAAACAGTACTCACGTTCCGGAGACGCACCATAATACAATTTCACTTACTGTAAGATATGTTTTCTGTATAAGAGAACAAAAAGTGCCTGAACATTGGTGAAAACTAAGTAGAAAAGTAGTTTACTGTACAATCTTTCTCATATAAATAAAATTGTTTTGAAAAAACTATTTTATTGGCCAAAAGTTCATTTGTTCTTCGAACTGTATGAGGATGAGCGTTATCATGCAACTTTTGGCCAAGTTTAAATGGGACGTTTTCGATCATCCCCCATACAGCCCGGACTTGGCTCCTAGTGACTTTCACCTGTTCCCGAACATGAAGCGGTGGCTTGCATCTCAGCAGTTCGCCAATGACGAAGAGCTTCAAAACGCCGTGAATGGTTGGCTACACTCACAGGCGGCAGATTTTTATGCAGAGGGTATATTTCAAAGACTGTTCCAAGGTACGACAAGTGCTTGAATCTGTTTGGCGACTATGTCGAAAAATAGAGAAAAACTGTAGTTTTAATACGAGGGCTATTCAGAAAGTAGGGAACGTTTTGTAAATAAACAAAAACTATGTAAAAGAAAAATTTTTTATTATATACACCTGAAAGAGTGACTAAAATACTACTTTTCTACATAGTCACCAAGCAAATTGAGGCACTTGTCATAGCGGTGGACAAGCTTCAAAATTCCTTTGTCATAGAAATCCGTCGCCTGCGACCGCAGCCACTCAGTGACGCGCGCCCGACGATTCACGATAACGGAGCTTTCACTTTCCTTCCCACAAATATCACGCACTTTGTTGTTTGAAATTGTCACTAAAAAGCCTAACATTGCGCAACCTTAGGAGAGCAGTTCAAAACAAGCGCCGAGGAAAGTTGTCGTCACAAATTTTGTTTCTTCATGACAATGCCCGACCTCACACGGCAAACCGCACAAAAGAACTCCTTGATTCATTCAAATGGGAGGTTTTCCCTCATCCACCCTATAGTCCTGATCTTGCACCGAGTGATTTTCACTTGTTTCCAAGAATGAAGAACTGGCTAGCAACACAGCGCTTCGACGACGACGAGGAACTCCGGGCGCGCGTGTCACTGAGTGGCTGCGGTCGCAGGCGGCGGATTTCTATGACAAAGGAATTTTGAAGCTTGTCCACCGCTATGACAAGTGCCTCAATTTGCTTGGTGACTATGTAGAAAAGTAGTATTTTAGTCACTCTTTCAGATGTATATAATAAAAAATCTTTCTTTTACATAGTTTTTGTTTATTTACAAAACGTTCCCAACTTTCTGAATAGCCCTCGTATGTATATAAAAGTTTTTGTATCTTCACTCGTTTACTTTTTATTTCAAAACGGAGGTTATTTTCTGGATAACCCTCATAGTTTACGGTACAATCTTTCTTGTAAAAATAAAATTGTTTTGAAATTAATATTTTTTTTCAAAAAGGTAATTACTTTCTGGACACACCATGTAATAAAATTTCATTTACTGTAAGATATGTTTTCTGTATAAGATAACCAATATTAGAAAATTATTTTACCTGTAATTAGAAACAGACGCGGGTTTATACGGATGCTCACTCTCAACCCAAGCGTAATGATGAGAGGTAGTTGATGCTGAAGAAGGATCGTGATAATTTGTACTATCAATCGTGCTCGTAGATTGACCCATACTGCAAGTCAGCAGATTCAATGCAGCTACGTGCGGTAACAACTCCTGGATTAATGTCAACACTTGAACACCACTCTAAAATTTAAAAAAAATCTGGTGTGAAACACTCGCACAACTTTCTCTTGCCAATGCAAATAATTAACGATAAACCTAACATTAGTAATAAAACATTAGAAATAAACAAAAAACTAACCTAAAAAACCATAACCTAATTTTAATCACGAGTGTAAGACGCAAAATGAAAATTAACCTCAGTTTGGCTTAAATTTACGGAAAATCACTCTTTCACGCTAAACTAGGCTCTGTAGAGAAAAATGGTTTAAACAAAAGGTGTAAACAAAAGTTGTAAATCTTTTAATCTATAAATTTGATTATATACACTTTTGTCGTAAAATGCATACTAAGGCCAAAATCTTAAAAAAATCAATTTTCACAAGTTTTCATTATAAAAAAAAACAGGAAACCGCTAATTACCGCTAAACTAAGCATTATACAAAAAAATAATTGAAATAAAAGTTGTAGGATTTTAAATTCTCTACATCTTTTTTATTATATAAATTGTTGCGCTAAAATTCATATTAAAGCCTTCCCTATATAATTATTCACATAGGGAAAAATAAAGTAATACATAATACTACAAACCACTTACTTTTGGATCAGATGTTGCTAGAGGACTGATATGAGCCAACATCAACGGTAACAATGTAGTGACAAGGCAGGCAGATCCAAGTAATTCAGAGACATCGACTTCTTCAGCGCGTTCTCTAGCGAGCACTAATAACTCGACACATCTGTTGATGACTGCACCGGCCGTTTTCAATGTTATCTTTCTTGCTTGCAATTCGACAGCTGCTTTATTATTCGTCTGACCATCTGAATCCTGTGGATTACTGGAAAACAGAAAAAACAAAAATTCACATTACAATGTTGACTGTTCATTTGTTTTTAAATTGTTTTTTAATAACAGCATTTGAGAGACTCCTAAAAAGTGGTTAGTTTAGGACATGCCAAGATTAAAACTTTTAAGTCTACTGTCGACTTCTTTATTATAGACTAGCAACCCCCGCTCGCTTCGCTTCACAGCAGCTAATGTAGACCTCATTAAATTATTTTAAATCCTTTTTATATACAATATTTGTGGTTTTGTTGCCCAGTGGCAGCAAAATAAATTGTTTTTCTGGACTTCCAGCTCTAAAAGTCAGACATATAGTCGTCCATGAGTGAAGGAAGCACTCTTGTCTCAAATCGATGCCCACCGTTTTAAATGTTTGTCCCTGCAATTTAACAGAATTGAATAGAATGCATAGAAGAATACAGATGGAAAAGAAAGAGACAGTTGATATGTGGCTGAGATAAGAGAAAGTAATATGTGGGTGTAGCAAGCGAAGTAACTGGAAATATATGACTCATTCACTACCTGTTGAATGAAAACAAATATATGAAATACCGTACAAAAATAAAAATTTTGAATATTTCTGAATTTTTAATGTTTTTGGAATCGAATGTTATTCTTCACATTTTTCTATGAAATATATAAGTTGAATCGTGGTTCTAGCCCAAAATATACACCACCCAGAGGACTTAGAAAAAATAAATGTGCTATGCACCCGATGGACTAAAACATACGACATCGTCACAGTTTAAGTTGCTTAACTCACTTAATTAAAGTTACTTAAAGTTGCAAAATAGCCTATATTGATCAGGAAGCTCTGAGCTATCCAACAGTGAAAGATTTTTTAAAATCGATTCAGTAGTTTCTGAGATTACATCATACAAACAAACAAACAGACGTTTCTTCTTTATTATATTAGTATAGATACCTGAGTTTGGAGCCTTGTTTCTTCAAAAACGCTAGTTCAATTTTAACGTACTATACACCAAAATTTAGCTAATTTCAATCTGCGTTGTTACATGCCAGTTTCATATTTTAAGCGTTTTTTAATATTGCGATATCTGGATGATAAGAAAAAAATGAGCCGGTTTTTTTGTTACTGCAACAGATCGGATGCATTCAGAGGCTTTTAACTCAAACACCGCTCGACCGATTTATTTGAGATTACGCCGGAATATAAACTTGTATGTTTTTATTATACGTACAAAATTTTAGATTTGTAGCAAATTTGAATTTTGAGTTATTAGCAAAATTCTGAACCCCTGTTAACTCCGTAACCGCTCATTAATTCGGCAATTTCTAAAAATCATTTTATTCTGTTGTAGTGTGACTTTTAGCAACATATACCGTGCGTTCGGAAAGTCGCTGTGCACTGGAATTGTGACTATGGATTTATGAAAATATGTATAAAGAAATGACTAAGCATTTTGAAAAAAAATTTATTCAATACCTTAATTACGTTGTTAAACCGTGATTACATTGTTTATAGAAGGTGTTCGAAATGACCTCCATTGGCATCAATACAGCATTGCACTCGTTTCATTTTGTTTGCAAACACCTTTCGCAACTGAAGAACAGTGATTCCTTGAATGTATGCCGTTATTGCGGCTTTAAGTTCGTCAATCGTGTGTGGTCTGTTCCGATACACAGTTTGTTTCTATCAGTGTTCGTACTGCATTACGGTGAGGAATAATTGAATCTGGAAACTTTTCAGAAAATTTGCGCTTCACTAAATCACTGTACTTGTCACCTTCGCGAAATACGTATTCAACGAGGAAAATGCGCTCCTCTACTGAAAGAACCATCGCGTCCAACAACAAAAAACGTGCAACAGAACTGCAATAAATGAAACATATACAACTTCTACTCAATGACTGACAGGCCTCGACGTGTTCGGCAACAATTGAACAGCACAGAGCTACCAACCTAGCCATGAAATTATTCCCTGTCATGTCACTTGGTGCACAGCGACTTTCAGAACGCATGGTATTTTATTATTTTGAATAATTAATATGGGAATTAATAAAGAAGGTTTTTTTTATTTTGTTATTTAAAATAAAATCAATTGTAATTTAAGTATGGTAAATATCAGATTCAGTTAAATAATGCATTATGTTAGTGTATTAGTTAGGATTAATTTTTACTTTCTCTTGCCTATATGAATATATAGGAAGGAAAGTATTGTTTTCATGTCGATTTTAAGAAATCGAGTTTTCACCGGATCTATACGTTTTCAGACCCCCTGAACCCACACAAACATGTTTTTAGCGATTGGTCTGTATGTGTGTGTGTGTGTGTGTGTGTACAAAATATCTCAAGAACGGAACATTGTACGAACTTGAAACTTAAGTTACATACCACTACCTTTTTTAACATTTCGGCCTTAGTATGCATTTTACGACAAAAGTGTATATAATTAAATTTATAGAAAATTAAAAGATCTACAACTTTTATTTAAAGCATTTTTCTCTACAGAGCCTAGTTTAGAGAGAAAGAGTGATTTTCCGTATTTCTAAGCCAAACTGAGGTCGATTTTCATTTTGCGTCTTTCACTCATGATTAAAATTAGGTTATGTTTGTTGAGGTTAGTTTTTTGTTTATTTCTAATGTTTTATTACTAATGTTAGGTTTATTGTTAATTATTTGCACTGGCAAGAGAAAGTTGTGTGAGTGTTTCACACCAGATTTTTATTTCAAAGGAAGTCGTAAATCAATGTTAAAGTCAATAACAGGATGTTTATAAGTATAATAGTAATATGTAACTGACAAAAAAAGAGAGAGCGTATATGTAGAAGGGAGAGAGGGATAAGTAACGCTTCTAGAAGGATTTAGAAGTTAACGTATAATTTTTAAATTATTAAGAGTGGGAGAACAATTAGATTTTTCTGATTGGCTCTCATGATTAAAATGTCGGCTTTGCTGTTAAAATTGGGATGTTGGAGATGCGGGAGCTTGGGGACGCTAGGACTCTGCCTCGGGACATCATGAAGTCATACCGTACTTTTGTTGAGTCTGTATGTTTCAGTCAGAAAATAGTAATCATGTAATTAAACTTGTATTGCTTTGTTTATTTGAAGAAATCATCAAATTAAGTGTTAATATAATATAATGTAGTGTGTTTTTTATCCGTTTTTTATACCGTTTGGTATACTGATGGCTCAGTGATGAGCGGAAGAGCGGGATTGGGGGCCTGGGGGGCCGGGGGGAAGATTTCCATGGCCCTAGGGTGTACCATAACCATCTTCCAAGCTGAATTATTGGCCATTAAGGTCTGTGCGGAGAGGTGCATTGAGAGGCGCCTCAGTGGGTCGCACATTTTTATTTTGTCCGATAGTCAGGCGGCCATCAAGGCTGTGAGTTCGTGTACTTTTGAGTCGCGATTGGCCTATGACTGTCGGGCAGTTTTGAATGCCGTGGCCAGGCGTAACGTGGTAACGCTGCGTTGGGTGCCGGGGCACCAGGGAGTGTCTGGAAATGAGAGAGCGGATGCCTTAGCAAAGAAGGGTGCAGCCTCTCACTTCATAGGCCCAGAGCCATTCTGTGGAATTGGTGAAGGCTATTGTAGAAGTATAGTTAGGGTCTGGGAAAAGGAGGCAAAAACCTCCTATTGGGAGAAGGTGCCAGGCTGTGAACAGGCAAAGAAATTTATTGCCTATTCCAGCAAGAAGGCTGGAATATATAATAGACTAGGAAGACAGGACTTGAGGAGGGTAGTGGGCCTGATGACTGGTCACTGTAATCTTGGGTATCATTTATCCAAGATAGGAGTTGCTGGAGACAGCCTATGTAGATTCTGTCATGAGGCAGAAGAGAAGGCTGAGCATATTCTATGCAGCTGCAAAGTGGTTGGCTGCAAAAGAAGAGCGCTGATGGGTAGGGATGTGTTGACAGCCTCTCAGGTAAGTGCACTAGATCTTAGGCAGATCCTGCGCTTTATTGAAAGTGTGGGTCTTGCTTAAATAAGGGATAGGGGCAATCACAAAAGATCTTTTAGGTCGCGGTGAGGAGGGGCTGAAGAAGCCTGAACGCCCTTGTTGTAATGTAATGTGTTTTTTATCAACTAAACTCATGGAGTATTTAAATTAATAGTAACGCGTTAAACAGTTTCATTGAACTTCAAGTGGTCACAGGTATTTTACTGTAATAATGAACATATTTATGTCATTTCTTAGTTTTTCTCTCTCTGAATGTATACAAAGAACATTAACTTCTGTTTTATTAATTAAACTCATAAATATACAACAGTTATGGTATTTTGTTAAATGTTTTAATGAATATTAATTTGTTTGAAAAAATGTGTATTAGTAGTTTAAGTTTGTTTTTTCCATTTAAGTATTATTAGTTTGATGAATCTAAGATTTGCCTATTATTTGTTTATTTCACATTCTCTACAGGAAACCAACCATTTCAAAGAATTCACGATAAAACCTTTGGAAATAGAAAATAAAAATAGTAGTGGCATCCGTGTTAACCATACACATCATTTTTTTTTTATTAAACTTATACCACAAATTGTGGCATCCTCTTTGTGGGGATTATTTTATTAAATTATATCACACCGTATAAAAAATGAATACAAATTCAAATTGATTCCGACATGTTTCTTACCATGGTGACAGAAAATTATGAAATCTACTTACCTGTAATATAATAAATATGGTATTTGTCCTCTTGTCTGGGTTGTACCATTGAAACTCAAAGAACACGTTGAAAAACTGAACACAACACCATCAGGTCCTTTGACTGAGCTTAATCCACCATCACCGTTACTTGTACGACCACCATGATTGCGTAATCTAATCGCATATTTCACATTTTCCTGAAGAAAAAAAAATTTGGTGTGAAACACCTACAATAATTTTGTCTAGCTAATGTCAATAATGAAATATATACAGGGTGATTCACGAAGATAAGCAGAAACTTTTGGAGCCCATTGTACATGTAAAAATAATGAAAAAAGTTTTTATAAACATGGGTCCGGAAATGCTTCGTTTCCGAGTTACGGCTAGCGAAAGATTTCAGCTCACCAGGTGAAATGAGATCTTCCTGAAATTCTGATAAGGTAGATTAAGGGGTGAATTCAATCATTTATTACGGTTTTTGACCTGATAAATTGAATAAAACAGGTCCCAGAACTGTAAGTTAAATAGTTTTTGAGAAAAACAGTGTCAAATGCAAAAAAAATGGAGTGAAAAAAAACACATTTTTTCATCTTTGTTTTTCCGGTTAATTTTACTTTGCACTGTTATGAATAAAAATTCATTTAATCAAACATCTATTCGCTTTCTGTGTACTTTATTTACACCGGTTTATTCAGAATAAAATTTTCTACATGTTTTATTCAAAAATTTTAACTGTTACTTGGTAAAATAACTAAGTTATTCTTGCCCAAAGATGAAAAAATGTGTTTTCACTCCATTTTTTGCATTTGTCTCTGGTTTTCTTAAAAACTATTTAACTTGCAGTTCTGGGACCTGTTTTATTCAATTTATTAGATCAAAAACCATGAGCAACGATTAAATTCGCCCCTTAATCATCTTACCAGAATTTCAGGAAGACCTCATTTCACCTGGTGAGCTGAAATCCGGGCGAAACTTTCGCTAGCCGTAACTCGGAAACGAAGCATTTCCGGACCCATGTTTATACAAACTTTTTTCATTATTTTTACATGTACAATGAGCTCCAAAAGTTTCTGCATATCTTCGTGAATCACCCTGTATATGCCCATAACAGACAGATGGAGTGTCAAATTATTAACATTCAATCTGTTCGTTGCAGGGCTAAAATAAATAGTTCTGTTTCTTATCACATGGTCAGCCAATTAAATGACTGAATCATTTAAGAACAGAAGAGGTAGAGGTGTAAAAGATACTAATCAGAGATATCTCCTCTGAAAGTAATGAATTTCATTATACAGCCAGACCCTGTGGTGAATGAAAGGAAGGTGTCATTTGTTGAGTGGAAAATGTGCTTTTCAGAGGGTCCGGCATGCTGGCAAGCGTACTTTTCCACTCAGTGAGGAAGGCATGGTAAACCACCTCACTCCTCGTTTTACTTAGTAAAACCTCTACAGGTTCAAACCAGCCTTTCAGCTGATGACCTAAACAACAACATATAACATATATTTAATCCTTTGTCTGTAATAGGCCGGTAGAGTGTTAAATTATTTGCACTTGATCTGCTAGTTTCAGGGCTACAAAAAAAAATAGTTCTGTTTCTTATCACATGGTCAGCCAATTAAATGACTGAATCATTTAAGAACAGAAGAGGTAGAGGTGTAAAAGACACTAGTCACAGTTATCTCCTCTGAGAGTAATGAATTTCATTATACAGCCAGACCCTGTGGTGAATGAGTCATTTGTAGGGTGGAAGGAAAATGCTTTTCAGAGGGCCTGGCATGCTGACAAGCATACTTTACCACTCAGTAAGCAGTCGCTGGTGAAGTAAAGGATAGGGAAGAGAAGGGAAGGGAAGAAGTCAGTGTGCAGCAAAAAAATACTCAATGTTTGAGTATTTCTCATTTGAGATCCTTCTCTGTATCGACCTCCTCAAAACGACGATCATACTGAATGACTGTTTTCCTTCTCGATCCTGCTTCAACTACGGCAACTCCAGTCATAGGTACCTGCCGTGGTACAAGCTGCTGTGAGAAGTTTCACTGTTTGCGCTATCTAGCGGCAGCAGAAACAATGTTCCCAGCGCCTATAGTGGGCAAAACACAAACGACGGATCGGCGTAGAAATAGTACAGTATCAAGACAACAGTTTCACATGAATTTCCAAAAATTTCAAAAACTGTTTTGTATGAGATTGTAGCCAACTGCTTAAATGATCACAAGTTTTGTTCCCACTGCATTCCAAATTGTTCATTGATCATGATATTTTTTATACAATACAATGATGAAAACACTTGTTCCTGCACATGAAACGCAAGCTTTGACAAGTGAAGACAAGTGCTTTGAATGTGAAGACAAAGTAAAAATACTGTTAAGTTATGTCTGTCTTCATTGGCGGGATGTTTCTATGATGAAGGTTTATAAAAGCTGGTCACCCGCTACAACAAGTGCCTGAAGAACAATGGTGGAGAAACTATGTAGAAAAGTAGTTTACAGTATGATACTTCAAGTAAAAATAAAATTACCATAAAAGAAAATTTAGTATTTTTTTTTCATAATAGTACTTACTTTCCGGATATGCCTCGAAAGCTTAGGAATCACCTTAGAACCATGGAGGTTGAATCAGGACAGACTGTACAACACAATGGTCTCTTTTGGTCTACACGCAAGGGGCCTTAAATCTGTTATTTAATGAATGAAATTAACACACACACACACACACACACACACACACACGCACACAACACCCTAAAAGCTTACCTTAATAAAAACAGGATAATCAAATTTCAGTTCAACTATATCATCAGCCAAGCAGTCATCAGGTCCAAACACACCTCTTGTTAACTGAAGGCTGTTCCAACGCTGCGTATGAGATGGATCATTCCCAGTGTTATTTTGCTAAAGAATTTTAACACAAAAAAATACATCAGTTTAATTGAATACTACTGACCTAATAAAACATCAGTATAATTGAATACTACTGATCTAATAAAACATCAGTATAACTGAATACTACTGATCTAATAAAACATCAGTATAATTGAATACTACTGATCTAATAACGAATGTTACAAACGGAGTGCAAATGTAATATTAAGAAGAAGGTAAAAGTAATGCATAGGTAAATTTTATGGTAAACTCATGGAGACATATCGGAGCAAGGAGTATGGACAAGAAAACTTATTATCACATTAGACTGAGTGACCAAACCGTTTGTTGGCCACACAATTTTCGAGCACGGATCCAGACTATCAAGCACCCAAAACGTAAAGTGGCTAGAGCACCCCAAACCATGACTACTCGATTTCAACAGAATAGTACCGCTGCTGTGCCAGCTCCACCCCGCACAATTTTCACGACCAGAGGTGGATAGGAGTGAACTCCCCCACACCTAAGGGCTCATGGACGTAACATGAGTCTCCCAATAACAAGAAATGTCCTAAACTTTGACAAATAATAACTAAAATTGTTAAGCGACCAACTTTAAGCATTTCCTGAAGGTTACTTTAATTGTAACTTATAACTTGGCACTGCTCGTTTATCATGGTTTACGGTGATAAAATAGTAATGGGACAATACACAGGAAGAGCCACAACTTAACTATTCCAACAAAAATGACCCATCAGCCATCACAAGGAAACTAAAGGCATTTAAGATGTGGCTGTACAGATGAACGTTGAGGGTCCCATGGGCTGCTCGGATGCCAAATATAGATGTTCTCAGAAGAATGAAGATGTGAAGGTCGTTCTACCATCAAGTGTAGGAAGCTCTAATATTTTGGACATATCATATGGAATGACTCATGATATTCGTTACTACAAAAGCCATTCTGCAGCGAAAAATAAGTTATATGAAAAGCGAGGACCTGGCAGAAGAAGGGTGACATGGCTTCAAAATCTGAGAACTTGATTTGGGAAGAGCTCAGAAGAGCTATTTTGTAGTGCAAACAACAATGTGAGAATTGCTTCGATGGTTGCCAACATTCAGAATGGATAAGCACCTGAAGAACAAGAAAAACTTGGCAGAAATGTAACTGTTCAAATTGTTTGGCTAAAATGTATAAAATTCTGTTCACCCACACAAGTAAAACTAGTTGATATGCTCTAATTAAAAAAAGAAAAACTTAAAATACGTACATCATCCAAAAGTTCTAGTTCATAATCGTAAGTCCCAACACCTCCGTACACCGCAGCACCAGCGATAACAATTCCAGGACGATCCACAGAAAAACAGATTGCATCTGGTGATCCATTACCAGTATTCCATGTGCGGCTTTGATTCGTTCTCGTAAATCTAGATGGCGTTGAATGTAATACTCGCCCACAAGCACCTTCTAGTTCCTCCTAATAATACAAAATATAAACATTCAAATCACGTTTTTACAAGTCAATCAAATGCGACGGATGTTTAATTGTTTTAATCCCTAATGTATGTACATTGCAATCACTTAAATTCCGAAAATAAGCAACCCCATGACCAAATGAGATAAGGATGAAATGTATGACGTATAAATGAGATGTAGGCTTGTACACACCCAGGCTGATCATTTTTAAGAGAGTATGGTTAATTGAAGGCCAACAGTCAAAGTACACCGGTAAACCACTATCTAGTATTCAAATAAAATTAACAACACTAGGATTTGAACCAAGAACCTACATCTCTAAAAATCAGCAGTTAAACAGCTGATTTGGCGATGACTTTATCTCTAGACCAACTTGGTGAGTTAACACTTAACATGCTGGTGCTCCGACATGATGCCTACTACCCAGTGCTGGCCATTTTTTGCAGATTTTAACACAACATAACATTCTTGGATTTTAAATTACCAATGTGATTCTTTTTGTATTTTAACCCTGTTCACACTGGTAATTTAATTTTAGATGATACCGAATGGATTGTGGTTGGGGTGATAAAACGTGCTTCTGCAAGATCAGTATAATTTGGAAACCGGTAAGTATTGTAATTTTCTAGTAGGGAATTCTTTTATGCATCTAATAGTGTGTAGGTAGCATTGATGGTTTGGGAATTGTTTGTTTTGAATGGAAATCCGTGTAGCTCTTGTGTAAACTAACGTACATGCATGTTCTTTAGTGTGTGTTGAAGCTATGACGATTCTGTTACGGCGTTTGCCCTTGAAAAGGGAAGACGAGTCCATTTTATTTTTCAGGAGGGGGTTTACCATCACAAGAGGCAAAAAATTTGAACTTTTGCAGGGTTGCAAAGGATGTGTAATAGCTTCCTTCTAACCGCACCTACAGAATTTTTCAAAACACGTGGTTGTAGGGAAAAGAATTTTCTACATTGCTTTGCTTACAGCTGTAACCTAAATATAATAGTGACTCTGTGACATCACCGTACAGAATGTAAAATACCATCCCTTCATGCTTCCCTGTGATGTGAAAATGAACTTATGTTGAACATTTTGTAACTTTGTCAAATATTTACGGAAATTTAAATAAAAAATAAAATTTATTCCAGTAAACTCTTGTTTACAAAACATGTTTTATAATTTTTTTAGCTAAACTGAAATTTAAGCCCGTTATAGTAAAACATATAAAGTAAACACAAAAATTTTCGCGGTTGAAAATTTCGCTCGCCTAAACGCAAAGAATTATGAAGCGATTTTGTTGTAATTATATTCAAAAGGCACGTACATATCAAATAAATCAACTGTAATACTTTCAGAATTTTTCATCAGTAGTGATATAAGATAAAATAATTGTTTTGTCAGCGCATTTTGAATTTTGCAATTCTTCTGTTTAACGACTTACAGTCCGTTTCCAAAGGGTTAATATTCAATTCTTTGTGAAAAAATCAATGCGTCATATAAAATTGTTGTTTTTACTGTTATTTTTACATTTGTTTAACAAAAAACTAGGTTTTTGTCAAAGAAAAAATCTGGTGTGAAACACTCACACTACTTTCTCTAGGCAATGCAAATAATTAACAATAAATCTAACATTTGTAATAAAAAATTAGAAATAAACAAAAAACTAACCTCAAAAACCATGAGTGAAAGACGCAAAATTAAAATCGACCTCAGTTTGCCTTAAAAATACAAAAAAATCACTCTTTCACGCTAAACTAGGCTCTTTAGAGAAAAATACTCTAAATAAAAGTTGTAGATCTTTTAATTTCCTATAAATTTGATTGTATACACTTTTGTCGTAAAATGCATACTAAGGCCGAAATCTTAAAAAAAATAGATTTTTCACGTTTTCGTGAGAAAAAACAGAAAATCGCTAATTACCGCTTAAGTAAGCGTTAAGTTGTAAGATTTTAAATTCTCTACATTTTTATTATAAATTTTTGCGCTAAAATGCATATTAAAGCCGTAATCTTAAAAAAACAAATTTTTTTACGTAAAAACAGCCTCACCAAGAATTTCAGCGAGTATGACGCCTACCCTATCGTGTAGATAATAAAAAATTATGTAATTGAGGCAATTTAAAAAAAAAATCGTAGGACCAGTTTTTGAGAAAATCGCAAAAAAGTGAAAAATTATACGAATAAACTACTACTTCCGGTTGACCGATTTTGATGAAAATGTTCGTGTCGGGTTCGGTAGTGGTATGTAACTTAAGTTTCAAGTTTAGTTTTTGAGATATTCTGTTCTCACACACACACACACACACACACACACACACGCACACACACACACACACACACACACACACTCACACACACACACACAAATCACTAAAAACATGTTTTTTGGGTTCAGGAGGTCTGAAAACGTGTAGATCCAGTGAAAACTCGATTTCTTAAAATCGACATGAAAATACTTTCCTTCCTATATATTCATATATGCAAGAGAAAGTAAAAATTACGATTATTAATTAAGATTACTGACATCAATTCCGCTCGCCTGAGTCGCAAGTTCAGCAACAACTCGTACTAGAAGATGACAACAATTATAGACAAGTTCTGGCGAATGTGTCACTTTCTCCAAACACAATGCTTGCTTTACAGATGATGTTACAATATCAAGAAGTTTATCGAGTACTTCTCTAAACTGCCAAACATTTGACGACGACTGTTGATGCATGCTTGTTTCCAACTGAAATGAAAAAAAAAAAAAATTAATATCTACAATTCTATTTTATATAATGAATTTATATAATAAATTTCACTAACCTTCTTTTTAAACTGCGTCAACTTGACTAGTCGTAATTTTCAAGTGAGGTATAATGAACATAAAAAAGCACTGAAATGTGACTACATTATATCTAACTATATCAATCATATAAAAGAGGAAAAATATAAATTTGGTAAAATAGATGAGCATTTTAATATAATAGAACAATGTAATATAGAAAATAAAAATAAAATTGAAAAATATCAGATGTTCAACATTTGTGTTTAGATCATCAGCCAAAAGGCTGGTTTGAACCCATAGAGGTTTTACTAAGTAAAACAAGGAGTGAGGTGGTTTACCATTGCCTTCCTCACTTAGTGGAAAAGTATGCGTATCAGCATGCCAAGCCCTCTGAAAAGCACAGATTTTCCAGTCTGCAAATGAAACCTTCACTTCATTCACCACAGGGTCTGGCTGTATAATGAAATTCATTACTTTCAGAGATAACTCTGATTAGTGTCTTTTACACCTCTACCTCTTCTGTTCTTAAATGATTCAGTCATTTAATTGGCTGACCATATGACAAGAAACCGAACTATTTATTTTAGCCCTGCAACGAACAGATTGAGTGTAAATAATTTGACACTCTGCCTGTCTGTTATGGGCAGTTCCACATTTATAAATATTTAAAAGAGCAAAAGCAGGACATTTTGAACGAACAGGTCAAATTTAGGAATGATGAAGTGATATTGACTGCTGCTGCTATCTACAGTAAATACGAGAATGGATAAATTAGAGGAAATTAATTTTAAATCAGTTTTATACAAATGACTGAAGATGTATCATCTTCTATAGATTTTAAATAAATAAGAACATTTTTTAGTTTCAATTATGTTGTTTACTCTGATGATGGTGGATCCACCGAAACACGTGTAAGTAAAGATAAAAGTTGACGCAGTTTAAAAAGCTAATTACCGCTAAACTAAGTGTTATACAAAAAATTGTTTGAAATAAAAGTTGTAGGATTTTAAATTCTCTACAACTTTTAGTAAATACATTTTTTCGCTAAAATGAATTTAAAGCCGCAATCTTAAAAAAACAAATTTTTTACGTAAAAACAGCCTGACCAAGAATTTCAGCAAACATGGCGCCTACACTATCTTGTAGAGCACAAAAAATTAAGTAAATAAGGCGATTTTTAAAAAAATCGTAGGACCAGTTTTTGAGAAAATCGCAAAAAAGTGAAAAATTACACGAATAAACTACTACTTCTGGTTGACCGATTTTGATGAAAATGTTCGTGTCAGGTTTGGTAGTGGTATTTAACGTAAATTTCAAGTTTCAAGTTCGTACAATGTTCTGTTCTTGAGATATTTTGTATACACACACACACACACAGACCAATCGCTAAAAAACATGTTTTTTGGATTCAGGGGGTCTGAAAACGTATAGATCCGGTGAAAACTCGATTTCTTAAAATCGACATGAAAACAATACTTTCCTTCCTATAGGCCTATATTCATATAGGCAAGAGAAAGTAATAACAAAAAAATTAAGCTTTAAAATGAGCCCTGAAATTTTTATGGTTTTTACTTGGTGAGGTACACAATTCTAAACACAGGCTACATCTTCCATTTAACATACTTAGTCATAATGTTAGACAGTCCTGGTCAAGGTTTTCGCACATTTTCCTTGGCAACTCCAACGGAATACCTGATCAATCTCCTTTTTGTGTAATATCCAGTAGTATAACCTACCAATTCCCTATCGCAAACATTTTGACTAGTCATTTACAACGTATTTCATTTTACATGACAACAAAAGCTTATTTATTTAATAGCAACTCCCGCTCACTTCACTTCACTTCACAGCAGCTAATATAGGCCTCATTAAAAGATTTTAAAACCTCTCTATATACAGTATTTGTGGTTTTGTTTCCCTGTAGCAACAAAATAAATTGTTTTTCTGCACTTCTAGCTGTAGAAAGTTAGAAATAAAGTTGTTCATGAGTAAAGGAAGCACTCTTTTGTCTCAAATCGATGCCCGCCGTTTTAAATGTTTGTCCCTATGATTAAACAGAATTGAATAGAGTGCATAGAAGAATATCGATGGAAAAGAAAGAGACAGTTTATATATGGCTGAGATAAGAGACAGTAATATGTGGGTGCGGTACACAGAGTAACTGGAAATATATGACTTATTCACTACCTGTCGAATGAAAACAAATATGAAATATAGTACAAAAGTAAAAATTTTGAACATTTCAAATTTTTAATGTTTTTGGAATCGAATGTTATTCTTCACGTTTTTCTATGAAATATAACAGTTGAATCGTGCTTCTAGCTCAAAAAATACACCATCCAAAGGACTTAGAAAAAATAAATGTGCTATGCACCCGATGGACTAAAACATGCGACATCGTCACAGTTTAAGTTGCTTAACTTACTTAATTAATGTTACTTAAAGTTGCAAAATAGCCTATATTGATCAGGGAGCTCTAAGCTATGCAATAATGAAAGATTTTTTTAAATCAGTTCAGTAGTTTTTGAGATTACCTCATACAAACAAACAAACAAACAGTAGTTTCTTCTTTATTATATTAGTATAGATTTATTTACCTTACTACAGAAGCTCATTTGTTCAACAAGAATCGGATAATAATGTGTATCGATACAAGGCATCATTGGCAATCCTGAATTGTCGGAAGGTGATAATTGTTTTTTCAATGAATTATCGCCGTTATCTAACCCAGGACTTAACAACGGAAATGTCGAACGGAGTCGTACTGATCGACTACATAATGCAGCGACTACAGCGCTTATTAATCGATCACTGGTACCAGCTGAACTACTGCTACTGCCTTCTTTATCAGTCTGAAATTATCAAAATTAAAAAATTAATCATTTTTACACTTTTTTGCTTTATAATAGTATTAATCATTTACTATCATTAAATAGTTAATTTTTTTAAAATTTATTTACGAGGTACGTTCGTAAAGTTCCGTTTTGAAATAAAAAAAGAACAAGTACAGATACAACAATGAAATTTATTTCATAAAATCTACAACTCTTAAACTATTTTTCGACATAACTCCTGTGATTTTCCAGGCATTTGTCACAGCGTAGTACAAGCTTTTGTAAACCCTCTTCATAGCTTCATAGAATGCTGCTGCCTGTGTAGTCAACCAAGAGGTAAATTGTTCTTTCAGCTCTTCATTGCTGTTTAACTGCTGACCGCCAAGGAAAAACTTCAGATGCAGAAACAAATGAAAGTCGCTAGGAACGAGGTCAGGGCTGTACGGAGGATGGTCGAACAAGTCCCAGCCAAAGTCCTGAAGGAGTCTTTTTGTTTCATTTGCAGTGTGTGGTCAGGCATTGTCATGAATGAAAACCGCACCTTTCGTGAGCATTCCTCGGCACTTGTTCTGTATTGCGCGGCACAGTTTCTTGAGAGTTTCGCAGTAAACTTCTTTATTGATTGTTTGACCTCGCGGCAAAAAATCAATCGGTAAAATTTCTTTTCTGTCCCAAAACACTGAATACATGACTTCTTGAGGTGTCAAGATTTGTTTTGGTTTAACTCATACAGGCGACTACGTAGGCGGCAGCATTCTATGAAGAGGGTAAACAAAAGCTTGTACCACGCTATGACAAATTCCTGGAAAATCACAGGAGTTATGTCGAAAAATAGTTTAAGAGTTGTAGATTTTTATGAAATAAATTTCATTGATGTATCTGTACTTGTTCTTTTTTTATTTCAAAAAGGAACTTACTTTACGAACGTACCTATTTATATTTAACGTCACATCAACTGCAACGGTCATTAGCGACGATGTTGGGGTGTAACCATATACAATGGAGGATGAAATGATTTTTTGTAACGTATGAAAATATGCCGTGCCTGAGCGGGATTCGAACCCAGGACCATATGATGAGAGGCAAGCACTAAATAAATAGTTAATTTATTACCTATTATTTTATTTTATTATATTTATTACTATTATTTAATGGTTAATTAAATTTAATTAACTAAACTATGAAACAATTCATCATTTTACAAAATGGTTTTAGTTGATGACCAGTTCTTATTTTTACTTTCTCTTGCCTATATGAATATACAGGCAGTCCTCGACTTTCGTACATTCTACTTTCGTACATTTCGGACTTTCGTACGATACGTATTGCCGCCTACGATTCAACCTTCGTACATGTGGGTTCGGACTTTCGTACAGTGGCAAAAAACAAATAGGGTGATTTCTTCCCGCGCCGTCCGAAGGTCATTCGCTCCCCACCTCTTGCAAACAGCCCTTACTAAGAGACAGCGAGGGGGAACGTCAGACAGTGTGTGTTTGTGAACTGTTTAGGGAGGTCGTGTAGTCAGTGACAGCTGCAGTTAAGGCTACGCAGCGTTGTTTAATTTATTTTTAAATTAACACGTTTTGTTTAATTTACTGCTAAAACAAAATAACAAAAAAGAGTGTAGTATTGTGGTAAACAAAATAAAATGAGTGGAAAACGAAAGAATACCGATCCTATAGCAAATTTGAAAAATCGTAGGCATAAAATGAACACAATGGAGTCGAAACTCGAAATCATCAATCGTGCTGAAAAAGGTGAATCTTTTGCTTCGATTAACCGTTCACTCGATTTGAGTCGGTCAACAGTGTTTTCAATAGTGAAAGAAAAAACAAAATTAAAGAACACGTTAAGAGGGCTGGTAATATTTCATCAACTATTGTATCTAAGAGGCGAGGTGCAGCAATGGAAGAGATGGAAAAGTCATTAGGCGTTTGGATTGAAGATCAACATAAAAAACATATTCCGATCAGCTTATCAGTTATTCAAGAAAAGGCGTTAAGTCTGTACAAAGACTGGAAAACTAGATTAGGAGACGAATGCACTGAGAGTTCAGAATTTATGGCTAGCAAAGGTTGGTTCGATAAGTTCAAAAATAGAGCTTCCTTGCACAACATAAAATTAACCGGAGAGTCTGCAAGTGCAGACCATGTTTCTGCAAAAGAATTTAAACAAACATTCAGTGATTTTATTAAAGAACATGGTTATTCTTCCCAGCAAATCTTTAACGTCGATGAGACGGCACTTTATTGGAAGAAGATGCCGGCGCGAACATATTTAGCGAAAGATGAGGCGGTTGCACCAGGACATAAAGTTTCAAAAGAAAGGTTAACTTTACTTCTAGGAGGTAACGCTGCTGGAGATTTTAAATTGAAACCTTTGTTGATCTACAATTCAGAAAATCCAAGAGCGTTAAAGGGAAAAGTTAAGGGAATGCTTCCAGTGATTTGGAAGTCGAACTCTCGAGCTTGGGTTACCGCATCAATTTTTCAAGACTGGTTTTCTGTACATTTTGTTCCAGCTGTCAAACAGTACTGTCAAGACAACAATTTGGCATTTAAAGCCCTTCTGTTATTAGACAATGCTCCAGGGCATCCTCAGATGCTACAAGAAATTTGTTCTGAAATTAAAATAGTATTCCTGCCACCAAATACGACCAGCCTAATTCAGCCAATGGACCAGACTGTGTTAGCGACTTTTAAGTGGTATTATTTAAAGAAGGTAATGCATCAAGCAATACGAGTGACTGACAAAGACGACGGTCCTACACTAAAAGATTTCTGGAAAAATTATAACATTTTTCATGCTGTTAATAACATCGGTGATGCCTGGAATGAAATCAAGCAGAGTACGTTAAATGGTTCCTGGAAAACTTTATGCCCCGAATTAATTAATGTAAGTTTTAAAGATGTTCCAGACAATTCTACGAACGAAATCGTAAATATGATGAATGAAGTAAATCTTGACGTCACTTCTGAAGATGTTGAAGATTTAATTGCTTCGCGCGCAGAAGGATTGACTAATGAGGAGCTAATAGAAATCCAAGAAAGTAATAAAATTATGCAATTTTGCGAAGAAGTAGACGAAGATACAGAAGACAAGTGTGCACCTACACCATTAAAATCACTGACGTCCAAAAAATTGAGAGAAGCATTTGCGCACTTGGAAGGTTTTCTGACCATAACAGAAGAACATGACGCAAACGCTGATCGAAGTTCTCTAGTCCGTAGGGCAATTGAAAAAGATGTCCAGTGTTACAGACTGATGTATGAAGAAAAGAAGAAGTTGGCAAAACAGGTAACCATAAACCAGTTTTTCAACAAAGCTACAACGGATGTATCGTCTCCGTCGACATCATCATCATGATCGTGAGTTAAATTTTAGTATTTTTTCTGTGTTGTCATTAAACAGGTGGAAACATTGACGGTTTAAGATACAAATTTTTTGAAATGAACAGTTTTCTAAAATTAAATTTTTTATTGATAAAATTATGTATTACTTTGTTTTGTTTGTTAATAGTTCGTAGTCAACAATATTGATTTGTAGGTTTTTTAATTTGAATAAAATAAGTAGATTAATCATGTGTACTTGTGCGATTTTTATTTCACAAAACGTAACCCTTATGAATGTATGCAAATATATGATTCGACTTTCGTACGTGTCTTTTGGAACCGATTACGTACGAAAGTTGAGGACTGATTGTATAGGAAGGAAAGTATTGTTTTCATGTCGATTTTTAGAAATCCGAGTTTTCACCGGATCTATACGTTTTCAGACTCCCTGAACCCAAAAAACATGTTTTTAGCGATTGGTCTGTGTGTGTGTATACAAAATATCTCAAGAACGGAACATTGTACGAACTTGAAACTTAAGTTACATACCACTACCGGACCCGACACGAACATTTTCATCAAAATCGGTCAACCGGAAGTAGTAGTTTATTCGTATAATTTTTCACTTTTTTGCGATTTTCTCAAAAACTGGTCCTACGATTTTTTTAAAAATCGCCTTGTTTACTCAACTTTTTATTCTCTACAAGATAGGGTAGGCGTCATGTTCGCTGAAATTCTTGGTGAGGCTGTTTTTATGTAAAAACAAAGTTTTTTTAAGATTACGGCTTAATTATGTATTTTAGCGCAAAAACGTATATAATAAAAGTTGTAGAGAATTTAAAAACCTACAACTTTTATTTCAAACATTTTTTTGTATAACGCTTAATTTAGCGGTAATTTGCGATTTTCTGTTTTTTTTCTCACGAAAACGTGAGAAAAATCGATTTTTTTAACATTTCGGCCTTAGTATGCATTTTACGACAAAAGTGTATATGATTAAATTTATAGAAAATTTAAATATCTACAACTTTTATTTAGAGCATTTTTCTCTACAGAGCCTAGTTTAGTGTGAAAGAGTGATTTTCCGTATTTCTAAGCCAAACTGAGGTTAATTTTCATTTTGCGTCTTCCACTCATGATTAAAATTAGGTTATTTTTATTGAGGTTAGTTTTTTGTTTATTTCTTATGTTTTATTACTAATGTTAGGTTTATTGTTAATTATTTGCACTGGCAAGAGAAAGTTGTGTAAGTGTTTCACACCAGATTTTTATTCAAGATTTTTCTTGATCGAGACTAACCAGTGCATGTAATAAAACTAATAACCTTATTTATGGAAGTGAAACAACACATTGCAACAGAGCAACTATGAAAGGATTGAGGAAAATTGAAAAAGCTGTTCTAAAAAAAATCACATGCCAGTAAAGAAATTTTTTTTTTTTGTTTAACATCTGACTTCTGCAATTAATGCTAATACAGATGGTGAAGGATGAAATTATTTTTTGTAACGTATGAAAATATGCTGTGCCTGAATGGGATTCGAACCCAAGACCGCATTATAAGAGGCAAGCACGTTACCAACTATGCCAATGAAAAATAGAAAATAGAACATACAGTCGCAAGAAAAGGTCTAATCAGGAACTTTACGAGAAGATAGAAACAATAGATAAAGCAATGATTACAATACACATCAGGTTCTACGAAAACACATGGCTGGAATGGATAAAGATACATTAAACAAGAAAATATTTGACAAAGTAAGTAACCTCAGAAACATGTCTGGAACACTTATAAAAATAAAAATCTGGTGTGAAACACTCAAACAACTTTCTCTTGCCAATGCAAATAATTAACAATAAACCTAACATTAATAATAAAATATTAGAAATAAACAAAAAACTAACCTCAATAACATAACCTTATTTTAATCATAAGTGAATGATGCAAAATGAAAATCAACCTCAGTTTGGCTTAGAAATACGGAAAATTACTCTTTCTCTCTAAACTAGGCTTTGTAGAGAAAAATGCTTTAAATAAAAGTTGTAGATCTTTTAATTTTCTATAAATTAAATTATATACACTTTTGTCGTAAAATGCATACTAAGGCCGAAATCTTAAAAAAATCAATTTTTCACACATTTTCGTGAGAAAAAAAACAGAAAATCGCAAATTACCGCTAAACTAAGCGTTATACAAAAAATTGTTTGAAATAAAAGTCGTAGAATTTTCAATTTTCTACAACTTTTATTATATAAAGTTTTGCGCTAAAATGCATATTAAAGCTGTAATCTTAAAAAAACAACGTTTTTACGTGAAAACAGCCTCACCCAGAATTTCAGCAAACATGACGCCTACCCTATCTTGTAGAGAATAAAAATTTGAGTAAACCAGCCGATTTTAAAAAAAATCGTAGGACCAGTTTTTGAGAAAAATCGCAAAAAAGTGAAAAATTACACGAATAAACTACCACTTCCGGTTGACCGATTTTGATGAAAATGTTCCGTGTCGAGTCCGGTAGTGGTACGTAACTTAAGTTTCAAGTTTCAAGTTCGTACGATGTTCCGTTCTTGAGATATTCTGTTCACACACACACACACACACGCACACACACACACACACACACACACACACACACACACACACAGACCAATCGCTAAAAACATGTTTTTTGGGTTCAGGAGGTCTGAAAACATATAGATCCGGTGAAAACTCGATTTCGAAAAATCGACATGAAAACAATACTTTCCTTCCTATATATTCATATAGGCAAGAGAAAGTAAAAATTATTAAAGTCACACACAAAACCTATTTTACTTTTGTAATTATGAAATTTTCTTACCTTATTCATGGAAGCAAGAAGTTCACACAGACAAGTCCATTTTAAATAAGCGGTCGGATAAAATGCATGAAAGCACGACACAAAAGTTTCATGACACTCATCCAGAATATCTTTAGTCATTTTTGTATATGCACTTAAATTTGTAACTGAAAACCAAACCGAGAAAAAATTAGGAAAATTTTAGTGAAAAACAGCAGGTGGAAATGATTCATTCGGAACTAAAATTTATGCGTATTTTTAAAGCTTACAAATACTTGAACATTAACAATTATTATATACTTAAAACACTATACTATTGTAATATACCGGGTGTCCATTAAGTCTGGAAACGGCTGAATTACAGTAAAGTGAGCGTGAATAGGTGACCAGAATGACTTTAATTGCTTGTTGCACCAAAAAAACTATTCTGGGTGATATTTGAAATTTTTGTCCGCCATCTTGGATTTAACTTTCTTAATTTAAATAGGATGATGGTCATATGATACATGATTTCGATCTAAAATTTCAAAATAAATTCAATGCTGAAAACCGGAAATCTATATCTTTTTTCGTTTTTGAGATATTACCATTCAACTATCCAGATCGGGGCAGAACGGCCATTCCTCCCTCCTCCGTCTTTGAGCCTACATAGACAATTTTGGTAGCAAGTGAACGACTACACATAAGATTATTGAAAATAATAACTTTTTTAATATCTCCACTCGTTAATAAATAGGAAATTATTGTCATTAAGAAATATGGAAAAACAATTTAACGGCTGATTTATTGCATTATTAAACTACAGTATTTAATTTGTTACCAGTTAATACTTAGGAGAGGAGAAATTGAATGGCCTCCGAGATCACCTGATTTGAGTCCATTAGACTACTTTTTTTGGGGCTACTTAAAAAACAAAGTTTACAGAACGAAACCTAACAGTCTGCATGAACTCAAACAAAGAATTCTAAATGAATCTGCTGGAATCCCAAGGGAATTCATTCGTAATGCTGTAACTAGTTTTTACGCACGTACATCATATTGTCAATAAGTAGAAGGAGGCCACTTTGAACAACTACTCTTGAGTCAAGAAACATTTGGTAATTTTATTTTCAATTATGTAACTCACTTTCACAATTAGTTCCTTTTAAACACTAACATTTACAAAAATAACAAACAATAAGTATTAACTGGTAACAAATTGAATACTGTAGTTTAATAATGCAATAAATCAGCCGTTAAATTGTTTTTCCGTATTTCTTAATGACAATAATTTCCTATTTATTAATGAGTGGAGATATTAAAAAAGTTATTATTTTCAATAATCTTATGTGTAGTCGTTCACTTGCTACCAAAATTGTCTATGTAGGCTCAAAGACGGAGGAGGGAGGAATGGCCGTTCTGCCCCGATCTGGATAGTTGAATGGTAATATCTCAAAAACGAAAAAGATATCGATTTCCGGTTTTCGGCATTGAATTTATTTTGAAATTTTTGATCGAAATCATGTATCATATGACCATCATCCTATTTAAATTAAGAAAGTTAAATCCAATATGGCGGACAAAAATTTCAAATATCACCCAGAATAGTTTTTTTGGTGCAACAAGCAATTAAAGTCATTCTGGTCACCTATTCATTCACACTTTTCTGTAATTCAGCCATTTCCAGACTTAATGGACACCCAGTATATTACTTTATCAAACATCCTATGTAGGATTATAAACAGCCATATTATATAAAATTGAAATATATATTTCTAACCACCAGAATACGGTAACATAAAACACTTAGCAATGTTTACAGCGCTTTCGTGTATCTTGAACATGTGTTGTTTAGGTCATCAGCCAAAAGGCTGGTTTGAACCTGTAGAGGTTTTACTAAGTAAAACGAGGAGTGAGGTGGTTTACCATTGCCTTCCTCACTGAGTGGAAAAGTACGCTTATCAGCGTGCCGGGCCCTCTGAAAAGCACATATTTTCCACTCTGCAAATGACACCTTCACTTCATTCACCACAGGGTCTGGCTGTATAATGAAATTCATTACTTTCAGAGGAGATAACTCTGATTAGTGTCTTTTACACCTCTACCTCTTCTGTTGTTAAATGATTCAGTCATTTAATTGGCTGACCATGTGATAAGAAACAGAACTATTTATTTTAGCCCAGCAACGAACAGATTGAGTGTAAATAATTTGACACTCTACCTGTCTGTTATGGGCAGATCTTGAACATATCTTCAGTAAATTAAAATTCTTTAAAAAAAATTTTCACATCAAACTTTAAAACTTCCTACTCCTACCATGGTAGATAAGGGCTTATCTACCATGGTAGGAGTAGGAAGTTTTAAAGTTCCATCCAGCATCAAGAAGTCGGCGTCTAACAGTTGTCACATGCAAATTTTTTCCACTGGCTGCAAGCTTTCGATTTAAGTCCCCACCACTTAATTTTGGATTCACTTTACTTGTTATCACTAATAGCCGATCCTGAGTCGCATAGTTTTTCTTTTACGGCCACATTTTCCTTTCCTTTGAGGTTGAAAAGGAACGAGTTTCTCGAAATTGTTTTAATAAAGCATTCACTGTGCCTAGTCCAACGCCACACTCTGAAGCTATTTGTCGTTGTGTCATACTGGTATACTTGGAGAGAGAAACAATTTTTGAACGTTTTCTTGGAGTTACACCCAGTGTTACAATATTTACGTAAACACACAAAAACAATATTTGTCATAAAAAATGAAATACACTTGTACAAACCACTACTTATGTCATGAATTTGCTATACAGACAAAGAACAACAACTTCACACTGCACAGACAGCTTACAGAAAGTGTTTGGTTAGCAGTGTAGCCACAACATAGAAAAAAACAAAAAAATTCCCTGTGTTCAGATTAATTTGCACGCTACTGTATATACTGTAAGTGAGAATGCGTATAATTTATTGTACAATAATGCAATGTTTTCACAAGAATACTGCAACCGAATTTACTGGTAAAGAAAGTAATGAAATATATAAAAAGACAACAATCCATTACCTTGTTTCTTATGTTTAGAAGAACGAGGAGCAGGTATCACATCCAACAATATTTGTCTTAGCAATGCTCGTACGTCACCAATACATTCGGCCAAAACGACAGATTCAGCTCCTTGCTTCTTTAAAACAACTGAAATTTAAAACACAAAACTGGATAATAACTATTGTGCTTGGGGGAAACGAGTAGGCCAACAAGTCAAAAAATTACATTTTCAAAATTTAATTTTAAGAACGAAAAAACTGTTTTCATTCATGTTGTTTATTTTAAACAATGATCCTACATTTTCAAAAAACAAAAATCACCAGTGTTCAACTGTGGTTTTGAAACAAAAATCTATAAACTACTTCATTTTTTTGTTAAAAGCCATTTTTTATTATATAAAGTAATTCTGCAAATCTGCAAAAGATTCCGGCATTACAACACCGTAATTCTTCCGGAGATCACATACAGCAGCGAAACTATCTTCAGTCTCAGGAAGATAAACACGGAGCACAGAATCTCAAAATTGGAGCGTCGGATCATCAGGAGATGCCTGAACAAAAGATGTTTCTCTGATGGGATATGGAAACCCGTCTCGAAAGAAGAAGTATACAGAAATACAGAACCTCTAGCAGACCAGATGAGGAAAAAGAGAATTTCCTTCTTTGGACATCTCTTGAGGACTGACTCTTCCAGAATCTCAAAACAACTCACCAACTTTTTCCTTAACAGAAAACCTCAGCCCCACAGGATCAGGGAAGTTAAGGAGGACATGGACGGGCTCCAAATCTCACTTGAGGACCTCAAAACAAAATCTGGATATTACCACAGGCTGAAAACCACAAGACTTGAACAGCAGAAACCGACGAAATGACAGAAAGTTGTGTATTCTGACAAGGAACGGCAGAGAAGATCGGATGGATTGAGGGAATACTGGAGAAAGTTCAAGGAAGGAAACATCAGGAAAGGACTCCAAAACCTGAAAAATTGAACCGCAAAAATTGAAATGAGCTTTTTTTGGTTTGATGAACTTATGTAGTCCTATGTGGCTTTAAAAAAAAAAAAAAAAAAAAACTTTCTACATTTCTGGAAGGTCTTTCTCCACGCCACACTTTCAGTATTATTAATCTACTTTCTATTACAGTTTCAGGTAAAGTGTTAAATTAATTGGACTTGATCTGCTAGTTTCAGAGCTATAAAATAGTTCTGTTTCTTATCACTGAACTAATTAAGAACAGAAGAGGTAGACGTGTAAAAGACAATATACTATTTTTCAAGGCTGATGAGCTTTGAACGTATGCATTGCCCCCTACCCACTTTATAGCTAGCCAATCACTTGCCAGCAACGTTGCCAATACTTGCTCTTGTAGCTTTGTTACCGTATTTTTCGGACGATAAGACGCATCGGACGATAAGACGCACCCTTGTTTTTCGAGGCATAAATTATCTAAAAATTGTTTTGACTGATTTTAATTAGTTTACAGGTAAACTACAGGTTACAGGTCCCATACAGGTAAATGTGATTTCGTTCTTTGAAAAACAGCAAGTACAGAAGATACAATATAATTATTTTATAGTCATAAATTTACAAAAAAACATGGGTATAGAAACTGTAAGTACGTAAACTACTAGTATTGTACATGGTAAATTATTATTACTATTCATCTTCTGCTTCTGCCAAGTCTATGTCCGAACTTTCTGAGCTATCACCTCCATTTCCCTCAAATAGGAAGTCATCTTCAGTCCCATCATGTCTATTACTTATTCCGAATTTTTTGAAAGCTTTGGCAACTGTCTCAATTGTGTCAGCTTCCCAAGATTTTCACCCACTCACATACTTCTGAAATTGTTGGTCGTCTCATACGTTCAGTCGGAGTGAAATCATTGTCAGTCCTTTCCATCCTCTATGTGGTGTGTGACCGGAATTGATCAAAAACTGGTAGAGCTGGCTTTTTCAAGAGACGACCTGGACGTCTTGACCAAATTTTCTCCAACCACAACTTCATCCCGTTTTCATCCATCTATCCTTTGCAGTGTACATGGACAAAAATCCAAAAAATGGTGGTATTGTTTCTTTTGTTAACGTTTTTTTTTTAAAAATTAACATAGAAGGAAGTTTTGTACCATCTGCACAGCATGCCGAAACATAAGTATAATGTGTCTTTTCATGACCTATGGTTTTAATTGGAACTGTTTTAGTATCTACCTTTCCCATCAACTGTTCTATTTGATGGAACATCAAACATTAGAGGTATTCCATCCATGTTGCCTATTTGACCAAGTTCATAGCCATTTTTCTTTTTTGAACAAAATTATAAACTTGTGGAATTCTTAGATTTTCGTTTCATATTTAGATGGCATCTTTTGTGCGGTTGTTGTGTGAGTACACATGGTAAGACCTCTTTTCATGAATCTCCAACACCAAGAAAAACTTCCAGAGAAATCAACTAAGCCTAGTAAAGCCGCCTGCTTTCCAGCTTCGAAAACAATCATTTTTGTTGACACTGAAATGCCATTTTTCCCGTGATTGATAATCCAATTTTTCAATTGTGCTTCAAGTTGTGGCCATTTGACAGCATGAGTTCGAAATTTACTGGTATGTTTCTTATTATCTGCCTTGAGTAATAAATCTTCTTGTTTCCGCCATTCCCGAATCATTTTTTCTGTTGAAGGAGGTAAAAAATCCCTTTCTACTGCCCTTGAATGCCATTATTTTTTGCTTATTGAACCACTTATAATTTAAAAGCGAAAGAGTGCGAAATATGCTTCACATTTTAAAATGCTATAATTACCGTTAAGTAATATCGATACAGAAACTACTGTGTACGCTTAGAATCTTCAAGACGATACAATTTAAAAACTACGGTACATCCTATATCATTGTATGTTTTGTTTTGAAATCCCTAGTTATTGAATGTGTTTAAGTAGAGTAGGGTAGTATTAAATATTATTATGGAAAGCATCTACCATGAAATATAGCTAGCGTTCGGACCATAAGACGCATGGTCATTTTTAGGTCATTTTCCTACGGAAAAACGTGCGTCTTATCGTCCGGAAAATACGGTAAATATTTCATCAGCCATTTTTTTGGTCTTTCAATTATAACCTATAAACATACAATCAGCTGATTACATTATAAAGTATTGCATGTTAACGCGCTCTATAGTCAATGTGTTCAGTACGAGATGCAAGACAAGAGTGAACTATTGCGGCTCTGATACGCATGCGCTCGTAATATTTGTCACGTACAATCTAACACTGGCAAACGTTCTGATTGGTCTAAAAAGGTGAAACAACAGAGCTCATCAACGGTGAAAAGCATGAATGGGATTCGAACCCAAGACCGCATGATGAGAGGCAAGCACGTTACCAACTACGCCAATGCTGCCGGTGTGAAAAGCATATTAGTCAGAGTTATCTTCTCTGAGAGCAAATTTCACTGTACAAGACAGTCTCTGTGGTGAATATGAAGTAAAGGGGTTATTTGTAGTGGAAAGTAGGTGTTTTTCGAAGGACCTAACATTGCAGATATTCTTTCAACTCAGCAAGGAAGGAAATTGTAAACCACCTCACTCCTTGTTTTACTTAGTAAACCCTGAAGAGGTTCAAACCAACCTTTCAGCTGAACACACCTAAACATAATCATTTGAAAAAGTTAAAATTGAATAATTACGTTGATTACAAAATTAGATTTACCTTGATTAGGATATATCTCATTAGTATATGTACATATTAACCGTAAAGTTGCTTTACATATGTAGACAAGTCGTTCTAAATTAAATAACGTAGCCAAATAATTAACGGAACCAGTTGATAACGAAAGTCCAGTATCAGCCAATCCTCTGTACGTATTCCAACTCCATTGTAACAAAGCTAATAAAGATTGGAAACAATCCTGAAAAACAAGACAATTACCGATTAATACATGGTATCCTTAATGTGTACATTATAATCTGTTTAATTTAAGAACATAAACAACCCCATGACCCAATGAGATGAGGATGATGTGTATGACGTGTAAACGAGGTTTAGTCTTGTACACACTAACAGAGTATGGTTAATTGAATCCCAAACATCAAAGTATACCGGTAACCACTGTCTAGTATTCATATACACATAAAAGTAAAGTTCAGCCGTTGTTAGTTTGCTCCTACTGTCAACAAACAAGAGCCAGCTACTACAGGATGCACACTAGAGTCCGCGACTTAACGGATGTCGTATTCCTATTAAGTTAACTATTTTTTAAATTATAAGTACTTAAAGTACTAAAACCATCAGTCATGATATGATGTAGGCATAACAATTTCATTAAGAAAAATACTTTTAAAAGTATTTTCTATTTAAATACTTTTGAAAGTATTTTGTTGTTACTTTTTAATCAGCGTGTACACATTTTGATATAATGGGCATGCTCAGTGACGTCATTATTTGTTTACATTAGGAGCAAACTAAGAGAGGCTGGACTAAAACTATATTTATAGATGGGAGCTCACTTGATTGCTAGCGTAAGCAATTCGAGTGGAGAGGATTGTTTGTACGATTCCCCTCCTCCTGTAACCTAGTAATAGTAATAATACCATTAGTACACGCTGTTCTAGAAATATTCATCACAAACCATTTCTAATAACTACTGTATAATCAAGATTTTTATTAGATTTTAAAATAATAATATACTAAAATATTTTATTAATATACTAAAAGTTTATTATAATAGCCTAATAAGGCCGTTTTGTTCCGGAAACTTTTCTAACCCTAGCCCAATACAAAATCTCTTTACCAGAAAAGTTTCGCGCCTCCACATGGTACGGCTGGATAACCCAAAGATTTATGGGCAAATCTTTGGGCGAACTAAAACGGAACCCTCGCTGGGTAAAACCAGAGTTGTAACCTGGGAATTTATTCTCAAAAGCTGGACTAGTTTAGACAGTCAAAACATGGAAAGTTCTTTAATAAAAAATTCTGTCGCCTGCCTCAAACAACATGCGAAGGACGCAGAAAGACGACACTCAGATGCGGCGGGTCATCACTTAAAGAACTGTGGCGAGTCAGAGCGCCCTAAAGTATCAAAGAAGCTCAAAATGAAAAATACAGAACCCTGGAGTTTATACAGATGCTGAATGGGCTGCTAGATCCCAGAGAATGAAGAGAGGATTAGGAGGAAATTGAGGAACTGATATTATTCGACTAAAGTGGCCCAATGGGCCTTACAAGAAATAAAAATAGCCTAATAAAGTACATAGAAAAATGTATCAATTTTTAATATTTTACCACAGTGTTATATTTTATATCAGTTTGTTTATAAAAGGCCATGTATAACTATATTAGATTACATACAATAACTAAATTAATAACTTCATGAACCATGAGCGTAATTAACACCACTGCAATTAACAGTCTCACGATAGCAACTGACAAATATGAAGTGTAAATATTTTCAGAATGTACAGTTCACACATAGCCATGAGGATTTAAAGCAACCGTTGCTATGACAACATCATGTCTCACTGTCGCCAGTCCCCCTTGCCCTTCATTCTGCACCAGCAAACAAGTCAGCTCCCAACTACAAGGGCAATCCAGAAAAGTAACAGACGTTTTGGCGTGGCGCGGCAGTGGGCGGAGCTAGCGCCGCCTTCTTGGTCTCAGAGTGTTTCTACATTCAGTATGCAACCAGGCGTGGTAGCTAGAGCATCGTGCGTATTGTACTTTTTATACAGTGGAGTTTTAAAATGAGCGCTGCGATTGAAAATCCCACCAGTTGTGAAGTGCGTGGTGTGATACGGTTTTTGTTGGCGAAAAATTACAAACCTATTTAAATTTATCGCCAAATTTGTGACGTGTACGGCAAAGGAATAATGAGCGAAAGCCAAGTGAGGCAGTGGCAGATGGAGTGGGGTCACGCGCATTCGCCCAAGAAACCGAGGAAGTGTCTGCAGACGCTATCAGCAAGAAAAATCATGGCTACTGTGTTTTGGGATGCTCATGGAGTGATTTTCGTTGATTTTCTTGAACGAGGCCAAACATTCAATTCAGAGAGATATTGCGGAACACTCAGAAAATTAACACGTGCGATACAAAACAAGCGTCAGGGAAAACTTAGTGGGAAAGTTTTGTTTTTCCACGACAACGCCCGTCCACGCATGGCCAAACGTTCTCAAGAGCTCTTGGAAGGTTTTGGATGGAAAGTTTTTAATCATCCGCCATACAGCCCAGATTTGGTGCCGAGCGATTACCATCTGTTCCCAGCGATAAAGACATGGCTCGCTATGCAACGCTTCGACACTGACGCTGAACTCCATGCCGGTGTAAACAAGTGGTTGAACTCGCAGGCGGCAGATTACTACAAAGAGGGCATTGAAAAGCTTGTACCACGTTACGATAAATGCCTTAATTTACTTGATGATTATGTAGAAAAATAGCCTAAGAGTTAACCTTCAAAATGTACGTAATAAAAATTGGTTTTTTTACTTAGTTTATTTTTTATTTCAAAACGTCTGTTACTTTCTGGACAGCCCTCATGTACTAGGATTTGAACCAGGAACCTTCGTCTCCGAAAATCAGCTGTTAAACAGCTGACTTGAGGTGACTACTTCACCTATAGATTAACCCGGCAGGTCTAAGTGATCAATAACAAAATTTTATCACTACAAATTTTTCTGAATTTTTTCTAGGTAGTAGACTAAATTCAAAAACTGTTTTTAATAAACAGACAAATTTTTATATCAAATACACATAATATTTTATTAGCGTAACAAAAAAAAAATCCGGTGTGAAACACTCACACGACTTTTTCTTGACATTGTAAAAAATGTAAAAATTATAACCCATAGTTTAATCATGAGTAAACAATGCAAAATGAACAACAAAGCTAACTTTAATCATAAGGTATTGAATGACGTTAAATAAAAATCAACCTCCATTCGACTTAAAATACGGATAATCACTAATTGATACTTGCTCGGCTATGGGACATTAATGCATCTGATATCTGTACATTAAAAAATTCTCTCTGTTCTTTATTCCATTTAAGTAATACTATCATGCAATTTTGAATGGACTGTACTTTGCTTTACAGCTTGTTAACCACATCATCACAGACATGGACTTAAAGAATAAGAATTACAGAATATAATTCCCTGGTTTTTCAAGACATATTCTGCACCAAAGTCAATCAACCTATGCTTAGGTCATCAGCTGAAAGACTGGTTTGAACCTGTAGAGGTTTTACTAAGTAAATGAGGGATGAGGTGGTTTACAATTGCCTTCCTCACTGAGTGGAAAAGTATGCTTATCAGCATGCTGGGCCCTCTGAAAAGCACATATTTTCCACTCTGCAAATGACACCTTCACTTCATCCACCACAGGGTCTGCCTGTATAATGAAATTCATTACTTTCAGAGGAGATAACTCTGATTAGTGTCTTTTATTACAACTCTACCTCTTCTGTTCTTAAATGATTCAGTCATTTAATTGGCTGACCATGTGATAAGAAACAGAACTATTTATTTTAGCCCTGCAATGAACAGATTGAGTGTAAATAATTTGACACCCAACCTGTCTGTTAGGGGCAATCAATCAACCTATAGTTATGAAAATACGAGAATTATGTCAAAAGATGACGATTACCTTAGAAACCGTACGAGAAAATTCTCGTGAAAGTACATATAATGGTTCTGCATTGTCCGACTGTTTCCCAGTTGTCTGAGTTTCAGTGGTTACGATTCTGTACAATAACTGCGGTATTTGTCCGGCATTCACATCGGTACCATTATTTGATTTCTTCGATGATTTAAAGTAGAATACAACTCTGAAAATAAATAATAATAATATATTTTATTTCATCACCAAAATATATCACGCAGTAAGAATAAATATACGTATTAACACAAAGATTACTTATTATGAGAGAATGTAAATTATAAATAGAAATTTTTCAAAAATAATTTTTCTAAAAACGATAGAATTTGAAAATAATATTTTTATTTTTCTACATAGTTACCTTGTACTGTAACACATTTTTCCCAGCGTTTTGCAAGTTTTTTGATTCCATCAACATAAAAAATCTGAATTTGCCATTCAAGTTCATCCGAACCGAAAAAGTTCTCTGTACTAGAGTTGAAAAACGATGGCTATTGGTTTTTTTGGAAGAAAAGGGCGTCATTTTGGTTGATTTCATGGAACGTGGGTCAATAATTACAGCTGACATAATACAGCAAAACTCTTACCAAACTGAGACTACGATTAAAAATCAACAACAAGCATAATCCTCCTTCATGACAACATGCATGCTCACATCACTGTCATAACCAAGAATAAGATTCAAGATTTTCGTTGGGAATTTTTTGACCACCCTCCAAACAGTCTTGACCTTGCACCCAGCCACTACTTCCTCTTCTTGCATTTGAAAAAAATGGCTTGGTGGAAAACGGTTTGAAAATGACAAGGAACTCAAGACTGCCGTTGTCACCTGGTTCAATACCCAGGCGGCAAACTTCTATGCAATATTAAAGAAGCTGGTGTAGCGTTTCAAAAAGTGCTTAGAAGAGAACTAGGCAAAACAATAACATCTGCTACACAAACTCCAACGAGAGTAAAAAAAAATAAATAGCTACTTTGAACTTCTAGTAGGTTCAGGATGTCCCTTTGAATATGCCCCCCGGACATGAACATCCATGGGTAACTGAAAAAAAAACTTACTGATCTTCGGTAGTGACCATTCCTTGACCGCCGGATCCACAGTCACTAGACGGTCCACTCACTCGTGCCCAAGCAACATACCACCGGTTCGCCTAAAACACAATTAAGTCCATAAATCTTTTTGAACTACCTTTACTAACATAAAATTAATACAAAAACTGCAAATCATTAATAACGAAGTTTAAATTTTATTAAAATATGTATTATTTTACTTAATTGATGAAATATTTTAATTGTACATTCTTCAGCTTTCAATCAATACATGTACAGAATGGTTGACAAATAAATAAAAAATCTGGTGTGAAACACTTACACAACTTTCTCTTGCCAATGAAAATAATTAACAATAAACCTAAAATTAGTAATAGGACATTAGAAATAAACAAAAAACTAACCTTTTTGAGGTTAGTTTTTTGTTGTCCGATTTTGATGAAAATGTTCGTGTCGGGTCTGATAGTGATATCTAACTCAAGTTTCAAGTTTCAAGATCGTACGATGTTCCGTTCTTGAGATATTCTGTTCAGACGCACGCGCGCGCGCGCACACAGACCAATCGCTAAAAACATGTTTTTTGGGTTCAGGGGGTCTGAAAAAGTGTAGATCCAGTGAAAACTCTATTTCGAAAAATTGACATGAAAACAAACTTTCCTTCCTACATATTCATATAGGCAAGAGAAAGTAAAAATACTTAGGACACCAAAGTTAGTTGTCCAACCAAACTAATGAGTTAAGGATGTTAGGGTCCAACTGAAAATATCCCTGTAATAAAAGAAAGGATAATAATATTCATGTAGAAAAGACAGGAGTACAAAAAGGAAATATATTCTTACACAACAAAGATAATAGAATACAAACTGTGAGGGCATAAAAAAGAGCAACAGTGGAAAAGCAAATTGATGGTAGGAAAAAGAAAAGCCTACACTGAGAAAATGATTAAATTATGAAAAGAAAAAATACCCCATAAACATTTAATATTACTTGACATTATTTTTAATAGCCTACACAATTAACAAAAATCTGGTGAGAAACACTCGCCAATCTTTCTCTTGCCAATGAAGATAATGAACAATATAGCCCGTTGTTTTTAGGTCATCAACCAAAAAGCTGGTTTGAACCTCTAGAGGTTTTACTAAGTAAAACGAGGAAAGATGTGGTTTACCATTGCCTTCCTCACTGAATGGAAAAGTATGCTTATCAGCATGCCGGGCCCTCTGAAAAGCACATATTTTCCACTCTGCAAATGACACCTTCACTTCATTCATCACAGGGTCTGGCTGTATAATGAAATTCATTACTTTCAGAGGAGATAACTCTGATTAGTGTCTTTTACACCTCTACCTCTCCTGTTCTAAAATGATTCTATCATTTAATTGGCTGACCATGTGATAAGAAACAGAACTATTTATTTTAGCCCTGCAACGAACAGATTGAGAGTAAATAACCTGGCTCTCCATCTGTCTGTTATGGGCTTAATATAGCCTATGTTTAATTATAAATAAATGATGCAAAATGAAAATCAACTAGCACTTAAAAGAACTCAAAAATATGGAAAATCAGTAATTGGCTATAAACTAAGCTCTATAGAGTAAAATGCTCAAAATAAAAGTTGTAGTTTATTTTATTTTCTATAACTTCAGTTATAAATATTTGTCATAAAATGCATACTAAGGCAGCAATCTCCTAAAAACTCATTTTTAAACAAATTTTAATGAGCAAACTACAGAAAACCACTAATTGATGCTAAACTAAGGGTTGTACAAAAAACTGTTTTAAAAAAAAAATTCTAGATTCTTAATTTTGTACAACTTTGATTATGGGCTTCATTTCTTAAAAATCTTAAAAAAATCGATTTTTCACACATTTTCATGAGAAAAAACCGAAAATTGCTAATTACCACTAAACTAAGCGTTATACTGAAAAATGTTTGAAATAAAAGTTGTGTAGGATTTTAAATTCTTTACATTTTTAATTATATAAATTAAAAATTTATTATTAATTAATTGTGCTAAAATTCATATTAAAGCCGTAATATTAAAAAATCAATTTTTTTACATGAAAACAGCCTCACCAAGAATTTCAGCAAACATGGCGCCTACCCTATCTTGTAGAGCATATAAAATTTAGTAAACCAGGCAATTTTTAAAAAAATCGTAGGACCAGTTTTTGAGAAAATCGCAAAAAAGTAAAAAAGAATAAACTCTATTTCCGGTTGACCGATTTTGATGAAAATGTTCATGTTGGGTTCGACAGTGGCATGTAACTTAAGTTTGAAGTTTCAAGTTCATATGATGTTCCGTTCTAGAGATATTCTGTTCACACACACACAAACCAATCGCTAAAACCATGTTTTTTAGGTTCAGGAGGTCTGAAAACCTGTAGATCCGGTAAATACTCGATTTCGAAAAATCGACATGAAAACAATACTTTCCTTCCTATATATTCGTAAAGGCAAGAGAAAGTAAAAATAGATACTATAGTAAGTAGGAGAACAGTTTCAAAATTGAAACTCAAATTGGTTACTCAAAATTGAAATATTTCCACGTTTGATAGCGATGAAAGACAGATGTTAAGTTGGCCAGACATTTCTTGGCCCCTAATCCTAATAACCAACAGAAATCCAATAGTATTTTATATAAAATAAAACTACATTTCAAGGCGCATTAATTGAGATATCATACGCGCTGATAGCTTTATCAATACGCATACTACGGCTGTCAGAAGCCTGGAACGTCTGAGTGAAGCATATATGCTTCACCTGTAGTCTAGGGGTTAAAAACACCATTTTTACCATGAGAACAAAATAATAAATGAAGACATAGAATAAAGTACCTGCAAAGGAACCGGTTCTTCAAATAACATAGGATATTTCTGCCGAGGACCACATTCATAAGGAATTTCTTCAGTTTCTGAGAGCATTTCACCATCATTTTCTTGCTCACCACCATCCAGTCCAATGTCGAATAACTAAGAACAAAAAATCATTTCAATTTTATTTATAAAAAAATTACGCACAAGTCATGTTATTTACTACTATCGGTTTTATATCGTTAACACTCGAGTTTGAACCCTTGCATCTCCAAAACTATGAGTCGGATTTCAACATACTTTACATCAAAATTTAGCTCATTTTATTCTGCATTGACCCATAATAAACCTATATTTTTAATAATGTTTAAAAATTGCCATATCGAGGTTCAAAGACAAAAAGACCCGGCTTTTTTGCTACCGCAACAAATTTCATGCGTTAAGAGGCGAGTAACTCAATAAGTATTTAACCGAAAAGTTTGACATTTTAACACAACATAGACAATTATATTCTTACAGCGTGTACAAAATTTCAAAATCGTAAGTTATTTAAATTTTGAATTATTAACAATATTCTGAACCCTTGCTATCTCAGTAACCACTCAATTGTTCGGCACAGGCAAACTATCATTTTATTCAGCGTAAAAAACTTAGTACAGATATGTTAATAATATGAAATATCGATTAGCGAATGTTGTGGTATAATTTTTAGTTTTGAAAAATAGATGGGTAATGCGGGGGGTGGGCGCTACTATCCATTTTGCTTGAATCTGACTGTCTACCTGAATTGACAATGCAGTCTGTCAATTCAGGTAGACAGTCCAGCAGGATATAACGTACACAAACTAGCAGCATGGATAGTAACACCCACCTCCTGCATTACCCATCAATTATTCAAAATTCTAAAAATTCTACCACAACATTGGTCAATCGATATTTCGTATTATTAACATCGTTTTACTAAGTTTTTTACGTTGAATAAAATGATAGTTTGTCCGTGCCGAACGATCGAGTGGTTACCGAGATAGCAAGGGTTCAGAATATTGTTAATAAATAAAAATTTAAATAACTTACGATTTTGAAATTTTGTACACGCTGTAAGAATATAATTCTTACTATAGTCTATGTACTATGTTACTATGTACTATACTATGTACTATGTCTATGTACTATGTTACTATAGTCTATGTTGTGTTAAATTTTCAAACTTTTCGGTCACTTATCGAGTTACATGCCTCTAAACGCATGAAATTTGTTGCGGTATCAAGAAAACCAGGTCTTTTTGTCTTTCAACCTCGATATGGCAATTTTTAAACAACATTAAAAATATAGGATTATTAAGGGTCAATGCAGAATAAAATGAGCTAAATTTTGATGTTAAGTATGTTGAAATCCGACTCATAGTTTTGGAGATGGAAGGGTTCAAACTCGGGTGTCTATGATTATGAAACCAATAGTAGATATCCTATTCAACTGCAATACACATACACTCTGAGGCACCTTAGTAGGTAGTTTAACATCCCTTGAAGATATCACCTCCACAAGTGAGTCTTGTTAATGTCTCCTTCAAGATACGAGGGGTATTCAGAAAGTAGGGAACATTTTGTAAATAAACAAAAACTATGTAAAAGAAAAATTTTTTATTATATACATCTGAAAGAGTGACTAAAATACTACTTTTCTACATAGTCACCAAGCAAATTGAGGCACTTGTCATAGCGGTGGACAAGCTTCAAAATTCCTTCGTCATAGAAATCCACCGCCTGCGACCGCAGCCACTCAGTGACGCGCGCCCGGAGTTCCTCGTCGTCGTCGAAGCGCTGTGTTGCTAGCCAGTTCTTCATTCTTGGAAACAAGTGAAAATCACTCGGTGCAAGAACAGGACTATAGGGTGGATGAGGGAAAACCTCCCATTTGAATGAATCAAGGAGTTCTTTTGTGCGGTTTGCCGTGTGAGGTCGGGCATTGTCATGAAGAAACAAAATTTTTGACGACAACTTTCCTCGGCGCTTGTTTTGAACTGCTCTCCTAAGGTTGCGCAATGTTTGGCAGTACCGACCAGAGTTTATTGTTGCACCACGCTCGAGAAAGTCAATGAGCAGCACACCTTGCCTGTCCCAACACTCCGGGCGTGCGTCACTGAGTGGCTGCGGTCGCAGGCGGCGGATTTCTATGACGAAGGAATTTTGAAGCTTGTCCACCGCTATGACAAGTGCCTCAATTTGCTTGGTGACTATGTAGAAAAGTAGTATTTTAGTCACTCTATCAGATGTATATAATAAAAAATGTTTCTTTTACATAGTTTTTGTTTATTTACAAAACGTTCCCTACTTTCTGAATAGCCCTCGTACATGGAGTACCAAAAAATAATAACCTGAGCACTGCTAAGGGTGAAGGGCTACATAGTACATGGTTTTGTTGCTAGCAGAGCGTAAAGCTACTCCTAGCAAATCAGTATTCCAAGCGACATCACTAAGGAATGTTCTGTCTGGCATCTGTGAATTTTTTCAAGAAAGTTGTTTTACCTACTCCTTGTTTTCCTTGATAGACTGTTGTTTAGATATTCTCAGCATGGGTCAGTTCAAAATTACCGCGCCTGTGCATGTTTAACTCAGTCCAGCCAATTTTAATCTCAGATAAGTCCTCGTAGTTGATTATGCGCATTATAAAACACTGTAATGTAAATTCTCACATCAATTGGTCCCTTCTTTTCAGTTTTCACTCTTTGTTTACTCCCACGACTCACTTGACTTCCTTTGCCTCTTTCAGTTCTAGTTTCAGGAAGTAAATGAACGAATGTGATGTGCCAGCATTATTTCATATGTAAAATACTTATGACTGAAGCATTTGAGAACAGAAGAGGTAGAGGTGTAGACACTATACCCTAACGAACTAAAGACTGCAGATGAGATCTAGCCAATAACAGCCAAGGTCGGATGTGAGGTTGCCCCTTCGCTAAGTCACACTCTGTTCAATCGAACTCCAGGTGACTTTTTTTTAGGCTGTCATCCACAGCGAGACCACAATATGGGAACGCAGGATACGATTAACGAAAGTCAATTGGCTCTGTGTTGTGATCTAGGTCACTATGTTCCACCTTCATCTGCAGACTTTAGTTCGTTAAGGTATAGTCAGAGTTATCTCCTCTGAGAGTAATGAATTTCATCATTATACAACCAGCCCCTACAGTGAATGAAGTGAAGGTGTCATTTGCAGGGTGGAAAGTAGGTGCTTTTCAGAAGGCTTAGCATGCTGATAAGCAAACTCTTCTACTTATTAAGTAAGGCAATGATAAACTACCTCACTCTTTGTATTACAGTAGAAACTCGATAGTTCGAGGGTCCAGGTAATGCGAGTTGTGTTTGGTTGAAAACAAATATATTCGTGATATTTCGGCTCAAAAACGTGATTAATTTGAAGCAAAAAAACACTGGACTGTTTTTTTTAAAGTCTAGTAAGTGTATGTAGGCATAACTGCACCACTTTCAAGGTACTATACATATTTAAAACATTTTATTGTTAGTTAAAACATTAAAAATTTGTACATATTTTTGATTTTATCTATTTCTCCGTGTATTCAGAGTTTTACGTAGTTCGAGCTACAGTCAGCCCCAATTAGCTCGGATTATCGAGGTTCAACTGTACTTAGTAAAGCATCTAGAGATTTAAACCAGCCTTTCAGCTGATGACTATAACAACAAAAGATAGGAACAATCAAACGGTTTGTAATAAATTACAAAGATATATCTTCAGTAGGTTTCTAAATTTTACTCACTCTAAAGACGGTAGAACCACCAAAACACTTGTAAGTACAGTAGAGCGTCAATAATCCGGATTAATTGAGACCGGACGCCATCCGGATTATCAAATTATCCAGATTATTGAAACACCCGATAAAATTGCCAGTAGACGTCTTCAAAGTAAGAAAAGTACAGTAGCTAAATTTGACTATATTTTACATGATTTGTTAACAGAAATGTGAAGCGGGTAAGTAAAACTACGAAATATGTTGTTATATATAAAGAATTAATTTTTATTTAACGAAATTTGTAATTGTACATATATAAAAGAGTGACCACTACACAACACGCGATTCAAGCGTATTTCTTACTCATCACGCACAGCGAGCCGTTCAGCCATATTGGACACTTTTAACCTACGATAAATTAATTCCCATTTTTCGCCAGAATTGACTCCGGATTTTCGACGTTCCGGATTTTTGACGTTCGAATTATTGACACTCTACAGTAGATAAAAAGGATCAAGGAAGTCGAAAACGTTAGTAGGAACAAGGTTAATAGTACAAGGTTAGTCGTAAAAGGTTAACATACCTTAATTTTACCAGTGTATTCACCTCTTCCACCAAACAGACCGAATCCACCAAGAAGTACATCAGTGTCGGCCATAAACCGAATTGCTTCAATTGAATGTCCTGAATAACCCCATCCACCTCCATGACCTAAAAAAAAGGAAGATTATAACAAAAAAATCTGGTGTGAAACACTCACACAACTTTCTCTTGCCAATGCAAATAATAACCTGACCAATATAACCTAACATTATTAGTAATAAAACATTAGAAATAAACAAAAAACTAACCTCAAACCACATAACCTTATTTTAGTCAAGAGTGAAAGACACAAAATGAAAATCGACCTAAGTCTGGCTTAAAAATACGGAAAATCACTCTTTCACGCTAAACTAGGCTCTTTACAAAAAAATGTTATAATTAAAAGTTGTAGATCTTTAATTTCATATAAATTTGATTGCACTTTTGTCGTTAAATTCATACTAAGGCCGAAATCTTAAAAAAATTGATTTTTCACATGTTTTCGTGAGGAAAAAAAGCAGAAAATCGCTAATTACCGCTAAACGAAGACAAAAAAATGTTTGAAATAAAAGTTCTAGAATTTTAAATTCCCTACAACTTTTATTATAGAAATTTTTGCGCTAAAATTCATATTTAAGCCGTAATCTAAATAAAACAATTTCTTTACGTGAAAACAGCCTCACCAAGAATTTCAGCAAACATGGCGCCTACCTTATCATATAGAACATGAAAAATTTAGAAAACCAGGGGATTTTAAAAAAAATCATAGGACCAGTTTTTGAGAAAATCGCAAAAAAGTGAAAAATTACACGAATAAACTACCTACTACTTACGATTGACCGATTTTGATGAAAATGTTCGTGTCGCATCCGTTAGTGGTATGTAACTTAAGTTTTAAGTTTCAAGTTTGTACGAGGTTTTGTTCGTGAGATATTCTGTTCATACACACACCAATCGCTAAAAACATGTTTGTGTAAGTTCACGGGGTCTGAAAACGTTTAGATCCAGTGAAAACTCGATTTCTTAAAATCGACATGAAAACAATACTTTCCTTCCTATATATTCATATAGGCAAGAGAAAGTAAAAAAACAACTTACTTTCAAACCTGGTGACCGAGCTGAAATCTTCCCACGTATAAACTTTATTCTGATTAGAAGTTTTTTCTTCACCATGAGGCCGTACGGTCAAGTGTAAATCCTGCGCTTGAGTTAATGTATCAAGTGCGCTTAATAAATGTAAAGCCGCATGAGACCGAGTAACAAAACAACCGGGAACATTTGGTAGCGCCAATTCAGGATACAAAATTCCAGGCGTCGAATCCAGTCTTGTTTCTGAACATACAACGTTGTAACACATCACTTCTGGACCGTGATCTCCTTCATTATAACTGAAAGAACAAATACAAAGATAGTAATAAACACTTTATATTATATTCATGAATGAACTGAAGACAAGAGCTGAACCAATTAAGACTACATGTATATAAAAAGGTGTTTTTTTCTTGTATAGGGCCATTTTGAGACTACGTGAGATGTCTCCAGATGTTTCTGGAAGTTCTTTTTGTAGCCCACATTCTTAGCATTCACTCTTCATTGAAGCCCTTAAAGTTCATAAGTTGTCTGAATTTGGTTCGGTTCATTATGATAGTACTCAATATTCTTACTAAATTCTTTAAACCATCTAACCTGGGGCTCGTTTAACCAGCACCGAAAAGGGTTTGAAGCGATCAAAACTGGTAAATGTTTCTGATGGGGATGATCGGCAAGGTTCAGATTTTGAGGTGCAACCTCCATGTGGGTTTTTAAAATTCAATTGTGATCAATTCAAATGTGGGTTTTTAAAATTCAATTGTGATCAATTCAAATGTGGGTTTTTAAAATTCAATTGTGATCAATTCAAATGTGGGGTTTTTTTACATCCAATTGTTTTACCCTTTCATACTAATACAAACAATGAAAAAAATTATAGATAAATAAATGCCAGAACTGACCAAGATGCCCAGCACAGAAAATGACAATTTTTTTCTAAAATACAGTATTATTTATTTATTTTTTAAAAATACAGTTATTGAATCTAAAATACAGAAGGGTATACTGGCTGATTGGCAGGAACTATTCACTATCTCTTGAAATTAAGTTGCTAATTTACAAGACGTTAATTAAACCAGTTTGGTTGTACAGCATCCAACTTTGGGGGAACTACCACCAGAAGTAACATAAGAGGTAATTAAAAGGTTTCACAAAAAGGTTAAAGCTATAACAAGGACGCCATGGTTTGCAAGGAATACAGAAATACACCACTATTGCAATCTTCCTAAAGTCATGGACAAGGTAAAGCGTTTTAACACAAAATATCAAATGAAACTTGAAAATCATGAAAACGAATTGGCCATAAATCTTTTAAACAATGCAGAAGAAGTGAGACATCTGATACGTTATCACGTTGTAGACTTGTGTGATAAGAGTTTAAATTAACATAAAAATTCTAGTCAAAAGTATTCTATATTATAAAATGTTAACATTTTGAACATAGCAATTTTCTCTTTTAAAAAATGAAATTTTGATATAATTAGAGCTACTCAGGTTAATGAGACCTCAACGTGTCATTTCTTAACTCAAAAGATTTGTTTATAGTTTATTTTTAAAACTGATTGCAAATAATATTATTAAAAAAAAAGTTTTTTCCAGGTTATTAAAGTCGCATTAAGGGGAGATGGCACAATGGTTTTAACTCAAAATTTTGATTTTTGGTTTTTTATGTTTTTCAATAGTTTAGGCCTAGATCTACCAGAAAAACATTAAATTACGTTAAAAAATACTATTTTATGAAAAAATTAAGTTTTTATCAGGTTTATACAGAAAAATTATCAAGTTACGAAGAACGAATATTTTTTCATAATTTTATACTAGTCGTTTTAGTACAGAGAGAATTTTAGTTTTTAAAATATCTGCAGGACGGTTTTTAATATTCTCAGCTGTTGGTTCAGCTTTCTAAACAACTGTTGATGGGAAATTAGTTTGTGTACACATATTGTCTTTGATTTGTGCCTTCTTGTTTCTTACCTTTTCCCGTAAATTTAGATTTTTAACACTAACGTACATTTTTCTCAGAAACCAATAAACCTACCAGGCTGAAATTTTTACCAGTTAATTATCTTGTATAGCCACATATACCGACATTTTTATGACTTACTCAGGTGCTCCAAAAATTAGTAATACGCAAAACACGTGGGAAACAATTTCTAAAAATTTTATGTTATTCGTAATTTAAAAAAAAATGGTATGGTCCAAAGAATAAATTGAAAAACATGTCAGTAGCTCGAGAAGAAACCCGACACCAATAGTGTGTAAAATTTCATTTCCCTATCTTTTACCAATCCTATAAAAATTGTACCTAAAAATAGCAAATTTAACATCGGCGGGATACAAAGTACAGTCTCGCCTTAACTGCTTGGTCATCTGTAGGCAACTACAGTGGATTTTTATCTTCAAGAAAACAAACCCAAAACCTTCTGCTTTGCAGTCTATTGTAATCCAGTGCTCTAAACCACTGGGCCGCAAAGGTGGTTGAATCAAAACATAAATGAATTAAACACTTGTAAAACAATTATGAAAATGTATTTTATACCTCCATAGTACATTGTAGAATGGATCAAGACACGTGGCAGAATGAGAAAAATCAACTTGTGAAGATCCGCTGAAACTACTGCAATTGCCATCCCTTTTATTTATCACCAAACAACGAAATGACTTTGATTCAACACACTCGGTCGGCAGCAGAACTGAAAAAATTAAAAATAATTTTTTTAAACTCTCTTATCACCACATTGCACAGAATATACTACAGTATTTCACAATCCCAAACATTAAAAACATAAAATCAAATGGTATGTTTAAATAAATCATTAAAACATAAATGTTTCACTTACCTTCTTTTTAAACTGTGTCACCTTTATTTTTGTTCTTACTTACACGTGTTTCGGTGGATCCACCATCATCAGAGTAAATACAAAATTGAAACCAAAAAAATTTTTTATCTCACTTATTTAAAATTTACAGAAGATAATACATCTTCAGTCACTTGTATAAAACTGATTTAAAATTAATTTATTTTAATTTATCCCTTCTCATATTTACTGAACATAGCAGCAGCAGCAGTCAATATCACTTCATCATTCCTAAATTTGACCTGTTCATTTAAAATGTCCTGCTTTTGCTCTTTTAAATATTTATAAATATGGAACATCTCATATTTTTGGTAAAATAGATAAACATTTTAATATAATAGAACAATGTAATATAGAAAATAAAAATAAAATTGATAAATATGAGATGTTCCATAATTTATAAATATTTAAAAGAGCAAAAGCAGGACATTTTGAATGAACAGGTCAAATTTAGGAATGATGAAGTGATATTGACTGCTGCTGCTATCTACAGTAAATATGAGAAGGGATAAATTAAAATAAATTAATTTTAAATCAGTTTTATACAAATGACTGAAGATGTATCATCTTCTGTAAATTTTAAATAAGTGAGATAAAAAATTTTTTTGGTTTCAATTTTGAAACCACCGAAACACGTAAACAAGCACGCACACACAGACCCATAGCTAAAAATACTTTTTTTGGTTTCAGGGGGTCTGATGAAGTGTAGATCCGGTGAAAAGTCGATTTCAAAAAATCGACATGAAAAAAATAATCTCCTTCCTACACATTCATATAGACAAAAGAAAGTAAAAAACAATAAAAATACCAACCTATACAATTTTTATTAGCCATTAATGAAGAATGAGTAAGGCTGATTGAATTGATAAGACTTTCATCCAATTTCAGATACGTTTGTTCAGCAGAAGCGCCGACCCACGTCGCTCTTCTTCCATGTCTTGGTCCAACTTGAGGAACCGGACCAGGGATACTGTACCATGGACTACGACTGTTACTACTTTGAATCTGCATCTGAGATTCTTTTTTACTACCGACCGATTCAGGAGGACTTCGACCTAGCTGATTTTTCTGAAACGATTACATAAAACACAATTAAAATTAATAAACCAAGGCACGCGGCTGAATATTTTTCAAGTGGAAAGCTACTAGTGAAGAGCGTTCACCGTTTGTAAACGGTGAACGCTCCCTCGTTTTGTTTAGTCTACCCTCGTTTTGTAAAAACTACCCTCGTTTGAAACTACCCTCGTTTTGTTTAGTCTAGTCGATAAAAAACATAACAAGGGGAAGAGACAGAGAGGGAGAGAGAAAGAGAGAGAGAGAGAGAGAAGAGTGCGTAAAAATTGAAGTAAAAAAGAATGGACGTGGCGGCTATCAAAGGAGAGCACTAAGCGTACGTAAGAGTACGTTCACTGTCACTGTGATCACAGTGACAGTGATTTTGCGTTCACCGTTACTTTTAATAGTTACTAGTGATTTAGCAAATAACATTGTATTTTCTTAGTACATTTTTCAGCTGTATCATGAAATAATAATAATGTTTTCAGTTGTTATTTCATGATAACCGAAGTTTTGATAAATTAAAAAAAAAGGCTACATACATAACTAAAATAAAAATTTAGCTTAAAACTGATTAACACAAGGTATCCTAAATAGTAATAAAAATAACAATTTTTTATAAAAAAGAGAAAGTACAAGAAGCAATATTTACAACTGAAAAATAACAACGCACATTATAAATAAAATAGCTAAGTAGAACGCAACGTGCAATAAAAATAATACTGTAGTGTAATTGTGTTACCGCGATCAGAGATGTAAAGAAACTACCCTCGTTTTGTTTAGTCTAGTCGATAAAAAACATAACAAGGGGAAGAGACAGAGAGGGAGAGAGAAAGAGAGAGAGAGAAGAGTGCGTAAAAATTGAAGTAAAAAAGAATGGATGTGCTGGCTATCAAAGGAGAGCACTAAGCCCAGTGAACAGACCAACATATCTTACGTAGTTATCATACGAGCCTTGAAGAAGAGTACATATTCTGTCGTTTTGTCTATTAACTGTGAACAGTGAATGAGTGAGTGAATTTGTTCACTAGTTCCTAAGGTAAAGAATTCGTTCTTTCTTAAAAGTGACAGTGAACAGCGAATGAGTAAGTAACTGATTTTTGTAAAAGTGATTGAAGAAACAAGAGGTCTGTTACTCTTCTATCTCTAGAATTACGGTCGCCGTGTCATCCTGCCTTAAACAGTGAACAGAGAATGAGTAAGCGATCTGTGTAACAGTGACTGGGGAACGGTTACTCGCCTATCTGAATAACTGTGGTCACCGTGACTTATAAGGAACCGTGACTCGTTCACAGTGACAGTTCTTTTGTCTCTTCTCTAAAAGCAACCACAAAATTCACAGTGAACATTTCTACAGAGTCAACAGAAATTAGTTTATCGTGCCTGAACAATTTTAAAAATATCTAATGCCATAATCATAAAATGATATATGGGCACAGCATTCATTTTCCCACAAGTTAGTGAACCACAAAATTTTTAACATGAAGGTATAGGTATCAGACGAACTTATGTCCCATAGCCGAGCGAGTGAGAGGGAGATATGTGGCATAACTACGCATACTCTCAAAGGTCTTTACAGTTATAATCCAAATCTGAAAACATACTACAGTCGTTTTCTTGCTTGTTAGTTTACTGCATGCATATACGCTTGCTCACAACAATGAGTAAAATTAAAGATAATGTTATTGGAACGGCACGTATGGCTTGTGCAAGTGAGAGCGTTATGCATTCTCTCACTCCCACGGTTAGGGGACATTATTTCATCTGAATACTGTACCAAGTGTCTCAATAACAGGTACAACATAGATTTGACAAGGTGTAACAATTTCCTTGTCACCGTGTTCACCTGGTTTAACTCCAATGGACATCCCTGTAAGGGTACATTAACAAAAAGTTCCAAGAAAATGCAGATAAGCTGCGATACCAGATAATACACAACAAAACTGTGAAGTTTTTTTATCAATCTATCTGGATCTACGAAGTTGCCTTCATAGATCGAGAAAAACTTTATAGTTTTTAGCATGAAATCAATTACAGATTGGGTATCTGGTATGTTACAACAATTACAAAAAGTAGCCACATTGAAGATCTGTACTTGAAACTTGAAGGTGCCAGTGTGGGAAAATTCCCAGGCTAGGTCTAATAAATTGTTTTGCTTACCTAGATCAATAATGGCTTCAGTTTCCTTCAAAGTAGTTTCCCTATGAATTGATATATTGGATCCAACGTTTTTTCCATGTATGGAAAGTCAAAAAAAACTTTTTAGTAACGGCTATCAAATCTAAATGTCTCCTACAGTGTCAAAACAGTGATCTTTCATTTGAATTTTATTTTTGGGAACAGACCAAAATCACAGGGGCTAAATCTGGTAAATATGGAGGGTGTGAAACAGTGAACCTATTTTTTTTTCGATCAAAAACGTTATAGTTTTCATTGAAGCATGAGCAGGTGCAGTGTCGTGATGCAACAGCCAGTTTTGTTCTTCTCACAATTTGAACCTTTTTCATCGCTCATATTTTTCTCAGTTGCCTCAAAATATCACGATAAAAATTCGAGTTCACTGTAACACCAGCTGGTACGAACTTGCGATGGACAATGCCTTGCTCATGGTCTGAACAAAGATCATCTTCAAGTGAAGTTCTGCTGGCCTTGAAATGACCAAACCACTCAAAAACCTAAGTTCTGTTTAAGGAATGTTCTTCAAAAGCTTCTCAAAGCATTGTAAAAATTTCAGTGGACGTTTTACCAAGTTTAAAAACAAAACTTCATGCAAGCTCATGGCTCCATTTATCAACCATAATATACTTTGCAAGTGAATGTTAATACTCAATTACAAAACAACTTGTACACCAAAAAACACAACCACACAATGCAATGAAACTCAACACACTGACTTGTTAGATATTACGTAATCTGATGCTAGCAAATGCTGGCTTGTACAGTCATGGCTGGACGAGTACAACCTGGGAATTTTCTGATAGCACTTCATACACTGGATTCAACACTACAAAGTATTTTTGTAAATTATTTTTTTTTACAATCAAAGGTCTATCATAAAGGTTTATCTGGTAGCTCTATAGCCCTTGGTGAGTTTCAACTTCCTCCACAATCCTCCTCCTATACTCTCTGTTAAATTGTTAATGACCCCAACCTCTCAATCCCATCTTTGGTTGTACCGTTTCTTTAATCCGTAACTCCTGTTCGTCATCTGAGGCTGTTATTTTGGTTTCGTAACAGCTTATTTTTTACAGTGAAGGGTTAGCCCTCAACCTGAAGAACCTTCTGTCAAGATTACCACACCTTACCCAAATAATCAATGTTTTAAGGCACCGAGAACCCACTTTTTACCCACTTCCATCCTGATACATACAGCAAAAGATTAATTTGTGTAATTAATTTAGAAACAACTGTTTTATATGTATTACCTGATGACTTCCAAACGTATAGACTTCTCCTTTGGTAAGTAAAACGATCGTATGATTGCTGCCAGCCGCAACATGACTAGCTGTGCCAGGTAATTTCACATGAACCGGGCCACCTCTCACCATAATATCACCACAGCCTAACTGACCATAATTATTGCTGCCAAATGTATAGACATCTCCGCTTTGTGTTAATGCAACTGTTAACAATAAGTAATCATTTTAAAAACTATATTATAGTAAAATATTTATTTTAAAAACAACTTAAGTTACATTTTTACCAAAAAAGAGTTTTTTGTATTGTCATGACTTTTTATGAAAACGCATTGTTTCGTGTAAATATTACTCACTTAAATAGCATATTATCGCTGACTGGGGCAGACGACATATGGCAAAACCTTGCTTGCAAATTTGGTGGCCCTGAAAAGGGCTGTTTGGGTTTTTGAGGTGGACCTGAAAAGGGCCATTGTAGGTGGCCGGAAGCAGCGAGCTGGCGTGCTGAGAGTGGTGTCCAAAGAGTGACGGCTCAGCTACTGGGTTCAGACCTAGCTCTATCTCAGCAGCAGTTGAGTCCCACTGCAGTGTGACAGTGGTGGCCCCCAGAGTTGGTTCTCCAAAGACTAGGGGAAGAAAACCTGTATAAAAAAATTACTGGTCTCCAGGTTAGGGGTTGAAGCGTTGGGTTAGTAACTCAACATTTGGAAAACTCAATACTCGCTAAAAATCTCATATCGTCCCTCCAATGGTAAACTCGCGAATGTGCAAATTTTGCGAATATGAGTTTGTTAGTGCATGCTGACGTATAAAACCCAACGCATGTTGTAGTAAACTCGCGAATATGTATCTTGTTTGGTTAGGGAGATACAGCCTTCGTAAAGTTACGAAAATATACAAAGTGAATTAATACAATAATTTCACTAACCTTATTTTTAAACTGCGTCACCTTTATTTCAATTTTCACTTACACGTGTTTCGGTGGATCCACCATCATCAGAGTAAATAACATATAATTGAAACTAAAAACATTATTTATTAAAAATCTATAGAAGATGATACATCTTCAGTCACTTGTATAAAATTAATTTTCTAAAAACATTATTAACTAAACTAACATTAACTACATAACATTAACATAACATTAACTAAAAACATTATTTATTAAAAATCTATAGAAGATGATACATCTTCAGTCACTTGTATAAAATTAATTTTATACAAGTGACTGAAGATGTATCATCTTCTATAGATTTTTAATAAATAATGTTTTTAGTTTCAATTATATGTTATTTACTCTGATGATGGTGGATCCACCGAAACACGTTTAAGTAAAAATTGAAATAAAGGTGACGCAGTTTAAAAATAAGGTTAGTGAAATTATTGTATTAATTCATTATATGAAATAGAAATATTTAAAACTGCAGGATGCATTATAAAGATTTATTTTTGAATATACAAAGTGTGTTAAAGAAGAAAGCATTGAATTTGTTTTTTTGCTCTCCAGTAAAACTGAGTATTTACACATTCGTGAGTTTACCAGTGGATGGACGTTATGTGATTCTCAGAATATTTATTTACATTGTTAAAAAAAAATTAACTAACCTGTATGATGTAACCCAGATGCGATCTGTACAACAGGGCTATCATTTGGCAAATAAACACGAGCAGGTGGAAGCGACGTAACTCTGCTCGCTTCCCGTTCCACATCACTGCCACCAGCCATCTCTTCAACTAGACAAAAAAAATCTGGTGTGAAACCCTCACACGACTTCTCTTGCCAATGCAAATAATTAACAATAAACCTAACATTAGTAATAAAACATTAGAAATAAACAAAAAAACTAACCTCAAAAAAAATAACATAATTTTAATCATGAGTGAAAGGCACAAAAAAAACCTAAAAAAACTAAAAAAAAATAAAAATCAACCTCAGTTTGGCTTAAAAATATGGAAAATCAATCTTTCACGCTAAACAAGGCTCTGTAGAGAAAAATGCTCTAAATAAAAGTTATAGATCTTTTAATTTCCTATAAATTTGATTATATACATTTTTATCGCAAAATGGATACTAAGGCCGAAATCTTAAAAAAATTGATTTTTCACAAGTTTTCATGAGAAAAAACAGAAAATCGCTAATTATCACTAAACTAAACGTTACACAAAATTTTTTTTTAATTTTTAAACATTTTAAAAATGTTTAAAAGTAGTATTTTAAATTGTCTATAACTTTTATTATATACATATTTGCGCTAAAATGCATATATAGGCTGCAATCTTAAAAAAACAATTTTTTTTACGTGAAAACAGCCTCTCCAAGAATTTCAGCAGACATGACACCTACACTATCTTGTAAAGCATAAAAAATTTAGTAATCAAGGCAATTTCTAAAAAAATCGTAGGACCCGTTTTTGAGAAAATCACAAAAAAAGTGAAAAATTACACGAATAAACTACTACTTCCAGTTGACCGATTTTGATAAAAATGTTCGTGTTGGGTCCTCTAGTGGTATCTAACTTAAGTTTTAAGTTTCAAGTCCGTACAATGTTCTGTTCTTGAGATATTCTGTTCACACAAACAAACAAACACACACACACACACACACACACACACACACACACACAACCAATCGCAAAAAAAACATGTTTTGTGGGTTCAGGGGGTCTGAAAACATTTAGATCCGGTGCAAACTCGATTTCGAAAAATCAACATGAAAACAATACTTTCCTCCCTATATTCATATAGGCAAGAGAAAGTAAAAATACATACAAGTTCATTTTAATCCGTAGTTTACAAGAAATAAACTAGAGGGAACTAGCTTGTGAATACTATGAGCTCAATAAGAATTTTTTCCAACACCGATTTTGATGAAAATGTTCATGTCGGGTCCGGTAGTGGTATGTAACATAAGTTTCAAGTTTCAAGTTCGTACGATGTTCCGTTCTTGAAGTATTTTGTATATACACACACACAGACCAATCGCTAAAAAGTTGTTTTTTGGGTCTGATAACGTGTAGATCCGGTGAAAACTCAATTTGAAAAATCAACATGAAAACAATACTTTCGTCCTATATATTCATATAGGCAAGAGTAAGTAAAAATGGTACTTCATCATATGCACCTCCCTTCGCTTTAAATGTTGATATTTCATATCAAATTGATTTTTGTCAATCCAATTGCTTTATCAAAATTCAACTGAAACTAAAGTATAAAAAAAATTTAACATACCGACAACGTTAGAAGCCGGTTGAACAGCCGATCGTAAATGAACACCTGAAATCGTTTTATTTGGAGTTTGTGCAGCGATGGCAGATGAAGAACGAGTCTGTTTAACTCTCGACGCTAAAGGAACGCTCCCACCAGCGACAGAACTGACTGCACTGCCGGGGCTACTGACACCACCTGCACCTGCCGCATGTTTCGATAACATTTTGCCTCTTTGACGTTGCTTCCGTTCATCCAGTCTACGTTGCAGATGATCTTGTAATCTTGCACCGTGACGACCTGACATACATGACAAATGTAACAATGATTTATTAAGAAATACAATGCATATTATAAAAATCTGGTGTGAAACACTCACACAACTTTCTCTTGCTAATGCAAATAATTAACAATAAACCTAACATTAGTAATAAAACATTAGAAGCAAACTAAAAACTAACCTCAAAAACATAACCTAATTTTAATCATGAGTGAAAGACGCAAAATGAAAATCGAACTCAGTTTGGCTTAAAAATACGGAAAATAACTCTTTCACGCTAAACTAGGCTCTGTAGAGAAAAATGTTTTAAATAAAAGTTGTAAATCTTTTTATTTCCTATAAAATTTATTATATACAATTTTGTCGTAAAATGCATTCTAAGGGCGAAATTTAAAAAAAAAATTGATTTTTCACACATTTTCGTGAGAAAAAAATCAGAAAATCGCTAATTACTGCTAAACTAAGCGTTATACAAAAAAATGTTTGAAATAAAAGTTGTAGGGTTTTAAATTCTCTACAACTTTTATTGTATAAATTTTTGCGCTAAATTGCATATTAAAGCCGTAATTTTAAAAAAAACTATGTTTTTACGTGAAAACAGCCTCACCCAGAATTTCAGCAAACATGGCGCCTATTCTATCTTGTAGAGAATAAAAAATTAAGTACACCAGGCGATTTTAAAAAAATCGTAGGACCAGTTTTTGAGAAAATCACATAAAAGTGAAAAATGACACGAATAAACTACTACTTCCGGTTGACCGATTTTGATGAAAATGTTCGTGTCGGGTCCGGTAGTGGTATGTAACTTAAGTTTCAAGTTTCAAGTTCGTACAACGTTCGGTTCTTGAGATATTCTGTTCACACACACACACAGACCAATCGCTGAAAACATGTTTTTTGGGTTCAGGGGGTCCGAAAACGTGTAGATCCGGTGAAAACCTTAAAATCGACATGAAAACAATACTTTCCTCCCTATATATTCATATAGGCAAGAGAAAGTAAAAATTAGAGATACTATAAACTGGGGTTAACTTAGTTTCAAATTACAGACTTACAGTTCAGCCGTTCTTAGTTTGCTCCTACTGTTGATGTTTAGGTCATCAGCCTGTAGGCTGGTTTGAACCTCTAGAGGTTTCCCTAAGTAAAACGAGGAGTGAGGTGGTTTACCACTGCCTTCCTCACTGAGTGGAAAAGTACACTTATCAGCATGCGGGGCCCTCTGAAAAGCACATATTTTCCACTCTGCAAATGACACCTTCACTTCATTCACCACAGGGTCTGGCTGTATAATAAAATTCATTACTTTCAGAGGAGATGACTCTGATTAGTGTCACAGTACACCTCTACCTCTTCTGTTCTTAAATGATTCAGTCATTTAATTGGCTGACCATGTGATAAGAAACAGAACTATTTATTTTAGCCCTGCAACGAACAGATTGAGTGTAAATAATTTGACACTCTACCTGTCTGTTATGGGCAGCTCCTACTGTCAACAAACAAAAGCCACCTCCTACAGGGTGCACGCTAGAGTCTGCGACTTTACGGATGTCGTATTTCTATTAAGTTAACTATTTTTTAAATTATAAGTACTTAAAGTACTAAAAACATCAGTCATGATATGATGTAGGCTTAACAATTTCATTTAGAAAAATACTTTTAAAAGTATTTTGTATTTAAATACTTTTGAAAGTATTTTGTTGTTACTTTTTAATCAGCGTGTACACATTTTGATATAATGCACATGCTGAGTGACGTCATTATTTGTTTACATTAGGAGCAAACTAAGATAGGCTGGACTGTATATATTTTGTGGTTTTGACTATTCATGGTTGCTTTTTCCAACTGTCAAAATATTTAAAAACCTCTGGTGTGAAACACTCACACGACTTTCTCTTGTTAATATAGAATGAACAATATAACCTATGTTTTTAATCAAGACTAAACAATGTAAATGAAAAACCTAACATTAATCATGAGTGAATGATGCAAAATGAAAATCAACCTAGATGTAGAACTCAAAAGTACGGAAATCAGTAATTATTTCTAAACTACGTTCCGTAGAGAAAACTGCTTAAAATAAAAGTTGTAGGTTTTTTTAATTTCCTATAACTTTGATTATTACACTTTTGCTATAAGGTGACCAGAAGAAAGGATAAAGTCCGACAGTGAACAAATGCTGAGATTGTGGGCTGCAAAAAAAACTTCCAGAAACGTTTAAAACTCACCTCACGTAGTCTAACATTGGCCCTGTTTAAGGGGAAAAAAATTGTTTCAAAGATAACAATCAAAAGAATGTCTGTCAGTTCTATTTTAATTTAAGTGAAAACACAGCATTTATACGATATTAATTAATTAATCATAAAATATAATAATAAAAAAAATATTGTACCAATTTTATCAACTAACCCACCGGGTTGGTCTAGAGGTAAAGTCGTCGCCAAAATCAGCTGTTTAACGGCTGATTTTCGGAGACGAAGGTTCCTGGTTCAAATCCTAATATAGGTAGTTACTGTTATACGGATTTGAATACTAGACAGCGGTTACCGGTGTACTTTGATGGTTGGGGTTTAATTAACCATACTCTCTCAGGAATGGTCGACCTGGGTCTGTACAAGACTACACCTCATTCACACGTCATACACGTTGTTGTTTAGATCATCAGCCAAAAGGCTGGTTTGAACCTGTAGAGGTTTTACTAAGTAAATCGAGGAGTGAGGTGGTTTACCATTGCCTTCCTCACTGAGTGGAAAGTACACTTATCAGCATGCCGGGCCCTCTGAAAAGCATATATTTCCCACTCTGCAAATGACACTTTCACTTCATTCACCACAGGGTCTGGCTGTATAATGAAATCCATTACTTTCAAAGGAGATAACTCTGATTAGTGTCTTTTACACCTCTACCTCTTCTGTTCTTAAATGATTCAGTCATTTAATTGGCTGACCATGTGATAAGAAACAGAACTATTTATTTTAGCCCTGCAACGAACATATTGAGTGTAAATAATTTGACACTCCGCCTGTCTGATACAGGCAGACATCATACACATCATCCTGATCTCATTGGGTCACGGGGTTGCTTATTGTTCAAAATTGAACAGATTGCAACGCACACAAATTAGGAATAAAAAAAAAATTATCTATTAGTATTTTATTTTTCTATTTGACGACTGCAACCTTCATATTCCCAAATAGATTTGGTTCTGCTATTTGCAGTAAGTTTGCGGAACTTCACCCCAAAGAATAAATTCACATCTGTTGTGGAAACAGCATCTAAATAGGTCATCGTATGAGAAAAATTGAGTATTGCTTCTTCAAGATTAGCTAGAGACTTTGTGCAGTTTGCTGAAGTCACAAATTAAAAAAAAATCTGGTGTGAAACAATCACACAATTTTCTCTTGCCAATGCAAATAATTAACAATATACCAAAAATTAGAAATAAACAAAAAAATTAACCTCAACAAACATAACCTAATTTTAATCATGAGTGAGACGCAAAATGAAAATCTACCTCTGTGGCTTAAAAATATGGATAATCACTCTTTTACACTAAACTAGGCTCTGTAGAGAAAAATGTTTTAAATAAAAGTTGTACATCTTTTAATTTTCTATAAATTTGATTATATAAACTTTTGTTGTAAAATGCATACTAAAGCCGAAATCTAAAAAAAAAAATCAATTTTTCACACGTTTTTGTGAGAAAAAACAGAAAATCGCTAGTTACCGCTAAACTAAGCGTTATACAAAAAAGTGTTTAAAATAAAAGTTGTAGGATTTTAAATTCTCTACAACTTTTATTATAAATATTTTTTCGCTAAAATGCATATTAAAGCCGCAATCTTAAAAAAACAAAATTTTTACGTGAAAACAGCCTCACCAACAATTTCAGCAAACATGGCGCCATCTTGAGCTGGCACATCTTGAGATATTTTGTACACACACACACACACACACACACACACACACACACACACACACGCACACGTACACGCGCGCACGCGCGCACACACACACACACACACACACAGACAGACCAATTGCTAAAAACATGTTTTTTGGGTTCAGGTGGTCTGAAAACGTGTAGATCCGGTGAAAACTCTATTTCTAAAAATCGACATGAAAACAATACTTTCCTTCCTATATCTTCATATAGGCAAGAGAAAGTAAAAATCAAGGAAAGAAAGCACAAAAAATATTACTTTGGTACAATATTTAAGTAAACAGAAAATTTACCTCCAAATATAAGATCAAGTCGCATCATTCCAGCGATATCTCCGGCACCACTCGGTCCTAATATCGCCAACTCTGAATTATCGACACTCTCTCTTGCACAAATACGACAGCAGCCGCATTCGGCGCAACCAGAATCTCCTTCGCCGCAACCGCATTCTCTGTAATTCATGAGATTATAGTGTATAAACAGATAAAATAGTTTACTTTAGTCTATCTACTGTAAGAGTACTCCGCGTGAGGCAAGCGCCTCTATAGGTTGTAAACGAAAGTTTCACTCTGGCGTGTATCTACCTTTCCGCCTGACAATTATCTTGTATTACGTTCCATCATAATCATAAAAATCTGGTGTGAAACACTCACACAACTTTCTCTTGCCAATGCAAATAATTTACAATATAATTTAACATTAGTAATAAAATATTAGAAATAAACAAAAAACTAACCTCAATAAACATAACCTTATTTTAATCATGAGTGAAACACTCAAAATGAAAATCAACCTCAGTCTGGCTTAAAAATACGGAAAATCACTATTTCACCCTAAACTAGGCTCTGTAGAGAAAAATACGTTAAATAAAAGTTGTAGATCTTTAAATTTCCTATACATTTGGTTATATACACTTTTGTCGTAAAATGCATACTAAGGCCAAAATCTTAAAAAAATCGATTTTTCACACGTTTTCGTGAGAAAAAAATCAGAAAATCGCTAATTACTGCTAAACTAAGCGTCATACAAAAAAATGTTTGAAACAGAAGTTGTAGGTTTTTAAATTCTCTACAACTTTTATTATATAAGTTTTGCGCTAAAATTTATATTAAAGTCGTAATCTTAAAAAAACAACGTTTTTACGTGAAAACAGCCTCACCGAGAATTTCAGCAAACATGGCGCCTACCCTATCTTGTAGAGAATAAAAAATTGAGTAAAATAGGCGATTTTAAAAAAAATCGTAGGACCAGTTTTTGAGAAAATCGCAAAAAACTGAAAAATTATACGAATAAACTACTACTTCCGGTTGACCGATTTTGATGAAAATGTTCGTGTCGCGTCCGGTAGTGGTATGTAACTTAAGTTTCAAGTTTCAAGTTCGTACGATGTTCCGTTCTTGAGATATTCTGTTCACACACAGACACACAGACCAATCGCTAAAAACATGTTTTTTCGGTTCAGGGGGTCTGAAAACGTATAGATCCGGTGAAAACTCGATTTCGAAAAATCGACATGAAAACAATACTTTCCTTCCTATATATTCATATAGGCAAGAGAAAGTAAAAATCTACAATCTACATCCAGCTAAAATAAACATAATCCTTTAAGCGTTTTCAATTATACCGTTTAGACTACTTGTAATTATTGTAGTTTCATAAAGAGACTCCTCAATTAATTATTTTAACCGTTACATTTAACAAAACAATTTTTTTCTACTTCTTAATGGTTGCCGCTTTTATGTTTCTAAAACTCAACACATTCACTATCATGCATGTTAACAAAACATAGCTTACAAAATTTTTCAACTTCAGTCTATGAAAAAAACCAAACGAACTGATACAATACCAAAAGACAACTAATGAAACAAAAAATGAGCTCAACACGGGCAGCAAGTGCAAGCAGTTGTATTAAACTAGTCACAGACATTAATTTTAATGATATGAAGTAAACAATCTGAAATGATAAACAACGAATCACTGGAATGGTTTACTCTCCCGTTACAATTCAAGCGTATTAGTCTTTTATTATTACTTGTGATCAAAAATAAAACTGAGTCTTTATTAAAAACCTACTAATCATAAGTTATCTCCTCTGAAAGTAATGAATTTCATTACTACTAATCTACTAATCAAACCTACTACAATCAAACCTACAAACCTACTAATCAGAGTTATCTCCTCTGAAAGTAATGAATTTCATTACTACTAATCTACTAATCAAACCTACTACAATCAAACCTACAAACCTACTAATCAGAGTTATCTCCTCTGAAAGTAATGAATTTCATTACTACTAATCTACTAATCAAACCTACTACAATCAAACCTACAAACCTACTAATCAGAGTTATCTCCTCTGAAAGTAATGAATTTCATTATACAGCCAGACCCTGTGGTGAATGAAGTGAAGGTGTCATTTGCAGAGTGGAAAATATGTGCTTTACAGAGGGCCCGGCATGCTGATAATAGCACTTTTCCACTCAGTGAGGAAGGCAATGGTAAACCACCTCACTCCTCGTTTTACTTGGTAAAACCTCTACAGGTTCAAACCAGCCTACAGGCTGATCACCTAAACAACACTAATCATAAATATTAATCTAATAATTGTAAATAATGTAACGAAAAATAACAATGTAAGAGTAACAATTAGTAAAAGTTTTAGTTATTAATGGTAAACTAATGTTCGATTTATAAAATATTCTTTGTTGTTGTTGTTTAGGTCAACACCCGAAAGGCTGGTTTGAACCTGTAGAGGTTTTACTAAGTAAAACGAGGAGTGAGGTGGTTTACCATTGCCTTCCTCACTGAGTGGAAAAGTACACTTATCAGCATGCGGGGCCCTCTGAAAAGCACATATTTTCCACTCTCCAAATGACACCTTCACTTCATTCACCACAGGGTCTGGCTGTATAATGAAATTCATTACTTTCAGAGAAGATAACTCTGACTAGTGTCTTTTACACCTCTACCTCTTCTGTTCTTAAATGATTCAGTCATTTAATTGGCTGACCATGTGATAAGAAACAGAACTATTTATTTTAGCCCTGCAACAAACAGATTGAGTGTAAATAATTTGACACTCCACCTGTCTGTTATGGGCAGAAAAAATATTCTTTAACAGGTGAATTGAACGTGTTTTCACTATAATATTAAGCTTAGAGTGAATTAGTGTTGTATGGAATTTTGTTTTTGATCATGCTGTGCGTATTTTTAATTAATGCGCTTGCTCACTTGTGTTGCCAGTTGCCTACATCAAAGTACTCTTAGAGCGTAGACAGACTCTACAGAAGTATACAGTTCAATAGGCCAATATAGCAACAAATTTTTTACAATTTGTTTTGACTGTTTTCTTAAATTTTATTTACCTTTCCTTAGGATTGTCCATAATAGGCAGATTGAGTGTTAAATTATTTGTACTCAATCTGCTGCTAGTTCCAGGGCTACAAAAAATTGTTCTGTTTCTTATCACTAGATCAGCCAATTATTACATGACTGAAGCATTTCAAAAAATCTGGTGTGAAAAACTTACACAACTTTCTCTTGCCAATACAAATAATTAACAATAATGCTACCATTAGTAATAAAACATTAGAAATAAACAAAAAAATAACCTCAATACACATAACCTAATTTTAATCATGAATGAAGACGCAAAATGAAAATCAACCTCAGTTTGGCTTTAAAATACGGAAAATCACACTTTCACGCTAAACTAGGCTCTGTAGAGCAAAATGCTCCAAATAAAAGTTGTAGATCTTTTAATTTTCTATAAATTCGATTATATGCATTTTTGTCATACAACGCATTCTAAGGCCGAAATCTTAAATAAATCAATTTTTCACACGTTTTCATGAGAAAAAAAACAGAAAATCGCTAATTACCGCTAAACCAAGTGTTATACAAAAAATTGTTTGAATTAAAAGTTGTAGAATTTTGAATTGTCTACAACTTTAATTATATACATTTTTGCGGTGAAATGCATAATTCCGCAATCTTAAAAAAAACATTTTTTTACGTGAAAACAGCCTCTCCAAGAATTTCAGCAAACATAGCGCCTACCCTATCTTGTAGAGCAAAAAAAATTAAGTAAATGAAGCGATTTTAAAAAAAATCGTTGGACCAGTTTTAGAGAAAATTGCAAAAAAGTGAAAAATTACATGAATAAATACTACTTCCGGTTGACTTTTTGATGAAAATTTGTGTTGGGTCCGGTAGTGGTATGTAACTTAAGTTTCAAGTTCGTACGATGTTTCGTTCTTGAGATATTTTGTATACAAACACACGCACACACAGACAAATCGCTAAAAACATGTTTTTTGGGTTCAGGGGGTCTGAAAACGTGAAGATCCGGTGAAAACTCGATTTCAAAAAATCGACATGAAAACAATACTTTCCTTCCTATATATTCATATAGGCAAGAGAAAGTAAAAGAAGAGAAAATTCATGAATAAATTACCCCAATTTTTAAAATACTGTGATAATTTGCATTCTTTTAAAAAAAATCTGAAAAATTACTTGATCGGTGAAACTTTTTATAGCGTACAAGAATTTCTTTCTTGAAAGTAGTGATACATTGTGTGATTCTTATATGTATTTCAGGTGTTATAACTGACATGTCCTATACTCCTGGATGCAAAAAAAAAAAATTAAAAACAAAAGAGATAGAGGTGTAAAAGACATAAATCAGAATTATCTCCTCTGAAAGTAATGAATTTCATCATAATACAGCCAGACCCCGTGGTGAATGAAGTGAAGGTGTCATTTGCAGGATGGAAAGTAGATGCAACAATACATTTTAAAATTTTGTTAACAACAGTACAACTCTGCCAGTGGAAAGGGAGAATTATTTGGCCTGAGTATAACTGAATACGTGATATAAGAAAAATCTGGTGTGAAACACTCACACGACTTCCAATAAACATATAATCTATATTTAATCATGAGTAAACCAAGTGAAATGAAAAACATACACTAATTTAAATCATGAGTAAATGATACAATATGATAATCAACTTCTGTAGAACTTAAAAATACGGAAAATTGATAATTGCCGCTAAACTCTCTAGAGAAAATGCAGAAAATAAGCGTAGGTTTTTTTTATTACCTATAACTTTTAATTATGTACCCTTTGTCATAAAATGCATACCATAGCCATAATCTTTAAAAAATACTATTTTTCATTTTGATGATAGATAAAAATAACAGAAAATCACTAATTATCACTAAACTATGGACAAACATTTTTGAAATAAAAATTGTAGGCATTTTAATGTTCAACAACTTTAATTATAATATTTATATTTTGTCCAAAAAATGTATATAAGACCACAATCTTAAAAAAATTCCTATGAGAGCACAGTTTCCCCAAGAATTTTAGGAGATATGGCGCTATCCTATCTTGTAGACCAAAAAAAGTAGTAAATGAGGCAATTTAGAAATAATCGTACAAGCAGTTCACACACACACACACACGCACACACACACACGCACGCACGCGCGCGCACGCACGCACACACACACACACACACACACACACACACGTACGCACGCACGCGCACACTCACGCACACACACACACACGCGCGCGCGCGCGCACACACACACACACACACACACACACACACACACACACACACCAATCGCTAAAAACATGTTTTTTTTTATTCAGGGGGTCTGAAAACGTGTAGATCCGGTGAAAAATCGATATGAAAACAATATTTTCCTTCCTATATATTCATATAGGCAAGAGAAAGTAAAAATATATAAAAAAGTGAAAATAGCATGAGTAACTACTACGTCCAGTTAACCGATTCTGAAGAAAATGTTCGTATTGGGTCCGGTAGTAGAATCTAACTTTAATTCCAAGTTTTCTGCTTCTTATTATGTTCTGTTCTTAAGATATTTTGATCATAAACATAAAAGACCAATCGCTAAAAACAAGTCTTTTGGGTTCATAAGGTCTGAAAACGTGTGTATCCGGTGAAAACTCAATTTCAAAAAATCTGGTGTGAAACACTCACACAACTTTCTCTTGCCAATGCAAATAATTAACAATAAACCTAACATTAGTAATAAAACATTAAAAATAAAGAAAAAACTAACCTCAATAAACATAACCTAATTTTAATCATATATGAAAGACGAAAAATGAAAATCGATCTCAGTTTGCCTTAAAAATACGGAAAATCACTCTTTCACGCTAAACTAGGCTCTGTAGAAAAAAATGCTCTAAATAGAAGTTGTAGATCTTTTAATTTCCTATAAATTTTATTATATACACTATTGTCGTAAAATGCATACTTAGGCCGAAATCTTAAAAAAATCGATTTTTCACACGTTTTCGTGAGAAAAAAAGAGAAAATCGCTAATTACCGCTAAACTAAGCGTTATACAAAAAAACGTTTGAAATAAAAGTTTTAGGACTTTAAATTCTCTACAAAGTTTATTATATACATTTTTGCGCTAAAATGCATAATAAAGCCGTAATCTTAAAAAAAAAACAATTTCTTTACGTGAAAACGGCCTCACCAAGAATTTCAGCAAAAATGGCGCCTACCCTATCTTGTAGAGAATAAAAAATTTAATAAACCAGGCGATTTTAAAAAAAAATCGTAGGACCAGTTTTTGAGAAAATCACAAAAAAGTGAAAAATTATACGAATAAACTACTACTTCCGGTTGACCGATTTTGATGAAAATGTTCGTGTCGGGTCCGGTAGTGGTATGTAACTTAAGTTTCAAGTTCGTACGATGTTCCGTTCTTGAGATATTTTGTATACACGCGCACGCGCACGCACACACACACACACACACACACACACACACACACACACACACACACACACACACACACACAGACCAATCGCTAAAAACATGTTTTTTGGGTTCAGGGGGTCTGAAAACGTGTAGATCCGGTGAAAACTCGATTTCGAAAAATTGACATGAAAACAATACTTTCCTTTCTATATATTCATATGTTGTTGTTGTTTAGGTCATCAGCCAAAAGGCTGGTTTGAACCTGTAGAGGTTTTACTAAGTAAAACGAGGAGTGAGGTGGTTTACCCAGCCTTCCTCACTGAGTGGAAAAGTACGCTTATCAGCATGCCGGGCCCTCTGAAAAGCACATATTTTCTACTCTGCAAATGACACCTTCACTTCATTCACCACAGGGTCTGGCTGTATAATGAAATTCATTACTTTCAGAGGAGATAACTCTGATTAGTGTCACAGTACACCTCTACCTCTTCTGTTCTTAAATGATTCAGTCATTTAAGTGGCCGACCATGTGTTAAGAAACAGAACTATTTATTTTAGCCCTGCAACAAACAGATTGAGTGTAAATAATTTGACACTCCACCTGTCTGTTATGGGCAGATATTCATAAAGGCAAGAGAAAGTAAAAACGACATGAAAACAATACTTTTCCTTCCCTATAAATTCAAATAGTAAGGCAAAAAAGTAAAAAATTATAAAATCACTTCTTAAAAAAAATATATTTTTGATTTTCGGAAAGGAACTTATACTAACGTTCTATGCAGAAAATATATATTAAAGAACTGATGTCATTTATAGGTTAGTAAGCCTACTAGGTGATTATGCCCATATTAAAATATTTATAGATAAAAATTTACTTTACTGGATAAAACTTTTACTTTTTAATAGATTCGTATTTCATTGGATAAAAAAATAATTAGGTTTACCTGTAATGATAAAGAAACATAATATACGTTAAGATTAATTTAATAGTTAACTAAATTAATAAAAAAAGACTTAATAGTGAATTTATATACATACTTCCGCATAACAAAAATTGTAAAAAGTATGCATTGAAAAAAACATAACTTTTTAGAAATTCTAAACTAGAAAGATGAAAATGTTCCTAGACGCACACACTGCATGCAATACAACAAAACTCATTGCCGCGGTTTGTCCAGAACTGGCGCGTTTCTTACTGTAACATTGTTTCGGTACCGAGCGCATGCGTAGTAACTCTAATGAAATAAAAACACTGTACTCTTCCAACGTTGTGGAAGACAATCGACATCGAAGTAGATTGACTATTTATTACAACATACTTTCTTAAAATATATAGTTTAGACATTACTGCATACATAATGTTTATAGTAATAATAACTTGTGTAACTGTACACGACGTCGTCCAATAATCTACGTTTCTTTTTAAGGGCTGACTAACCTCTCGTATAATATTTTTACCGATTTTTTAAAATGGCTGGGTTCGAATCCCACTCAGGCAGGGCATATTTTCATACGTTACAAAATATCATTTCATCCTCCATCGTACAATAGTTACACCCCAACGTCGTCGCTAATGACTCTTGTACTTGATGCGACGTTAAATAAATGAATTAAAAACAAAGAAAAAAAAAGTTATATTTTTAAATGAATTTTTACTTTCTCTTGCCTATATGAATATATAGGAAGGAAAGTATTGTTTTCATGTCGATTTTTCGAAATCGAGTTTTCACCGGATCTATACGTTTTCAGACCCCCTGAACCCAAAAAACATGTTTTTAGCGATTGGTCTGTGTGTGTGTGTGTCTGTGTGTGAACAGAATATCTCAAGAACGGAACATCGTACGAACTTGAAACTTGAAACTTAAGTTACATACCACTACCGGACGCGACACGAACATTTTCATCAAAATCGGTCAACCGGAAGTAGTAGTTTATTCGTATAATTTTTCAGTTTTTTGCGATTTTCTCAAAAACTGGTCCTACGATTTTTTTAAAAATCGCCTATTTTACTCAATTTTTTATTCTCTACAAGATAGGGTAGACGCCATGTTTGCTGAAATTCTCGGTGAGGCTGTTTTCACGTAAAAACGTTGTTTTTTTAAGATTACGGCTTTAATATAAATTTTAGCGCAAAAACTTATATAATAAAAGTTGTAGAGAATTTAAAAACCTACAACTTTTATTTCAAACATTTTTTTGTATAACGCTTAGTTTAGCGGTAATTTGCGATTTTCTGTTTTTTTTCTCACGAAAACGTGAGACAAAAGTGTATATAATTAAATTTATAGAAAATTGAAAGATCTACAACTTTTATTTAAAGCATTTTTCTCTAAAGAGCCTAGTTTAGAGAGAAAGAGTGATTTTCCGTATTTCTAAGCCAAGCTGAGGTTGATTTTCATTTTGCGTCTTTCACTCATGATTAAAATTAGGTTATGTTTGTTGAGGTTAGTTTTTTGTTTATTTCTTATGTTTTATTACTAATGTTAGGTTTATTGTTAATTATTTGCACTGGCAAGAGAAAGTTGTGTGAGTGTTTCACACCAGATTTTTTGCTATTACAGTAGATTCTCAAAAATCCGGATCGCGCTATTCCGGACTCCGGATAGTCCAGACGATGATTTTTTTTTACATTATTTTCTGAAAATTTACAACTTTTAAATTAACAACCAGTAAAAAGTTTTCATGGGATTGGCCCGATGAAATCAGAGGGGAGGCTTTATCGACGAACAAAGACGCCGTTCCTGAATTTAAGACCTTACTTTTTAAAATCCTTGACGAAGGAATTTCCGGTGACCAGCTGTATAATTGCGACGAGACTGGTCTGAACTATAAAATGTTGCCCACGAAAACTCTCGCATCCAAAAAAGAACCTTCAGCCTCGGGCTATAAAAAAAAGCAAGGAAGGCTTGTAGCAATGTGACCGGCAGTCATAAACTTAGGTTAACATTAATAGGAAAATCAAGAAAACCCAGAGCTTTTAAAAATTTAAAGAAAGACGATGTGTTGCCACTTTGGTATACAAACCAACAAAAAGCATGGATGAATTCTACAATTTTTAAGACTTGGTTTGTTAATGAATTTGTACCTACTATAATTACTCTATATAATTATAATTACTATATAATTGAGACATATATGACACATTTTGTTACATGTTTGAAATCCGTAACTTGCAAATCTTACAAAGAGTGCAATCGAATCTTATTACGGTACAATAGCGTTAAGTTTAGTCAATGTTTGTGCTTCGTATATTGAATAATTACAGTACCAGTAGCCTACTGTAATTTATTAGGCCTACAGTGTTTTTAAGTTTTTTCAGAAGCTCACTCTTATATTAGCAGATAAACGTTCATGCTTATTGTCATAATTATTCGCCATAAAGACGAAATTGCCAACCTCCGGGAAATCCGGATTTTTCGAAATCCGGACTGGCCGTCCGCCACATTAGTCCGGATTTCTGAGAGTCTACTGTACTAGGCTACATTTTACTATTTTTTATTTATTTATTTATTTTTTTAATTTTTATTGAGTGATGATAAGCCTTGGGCTTGTGCGTCATTTGAATGTTTCAATACTTATTGTATTGAAAAATTCAAATTTACATAAATTTAATCGCGTGGCAATAAAATTTAAGGTAATTGTTTACTTATAGGACACCAAACCCATTTGAACCATTTGGTTTGCGCGCAAAACTAAGTTCATATTCGGATTCAGCATACAAAAAAGTATTGATTTTAAACAAAATGTTTCAAATTGGTTTAGTGTCCTATAAGTAAACAATTACCAAATTTAATATTTGTATGAAATCGGTAATAATATAAACAACCAATAATATAAAAAGAACGGTACTACCTACTTTCATTATGATAATTTCACATTTCGCCCAGTTTTCAAAAGTAAAAAATCTGGTGTGAAACACTCACACAACTTCCTCTTGCCAGTGCAAATAGTTAACAATAAACCTAACATTAGTAATAAAACATTAGAAATAACCAAAGAAACTAACCTCAAAAACATAACCTTATTTTAATCATGAGTGAAAGACGCAAAATGAAAATCGTACTCAGTTTGGCTTAGAAATACGGAAAATCACTCTTTCTCTCTAAACTAGGCTCTGTAGAGAAAAATGCTCTAAATAAAAGTTGTAGATCTTTTAATTTTCTATAAATTTAATTATATACACTTTTGTCGTAAAATGCATACTAAGGCCGAAATGTTAAAAAAATCGATTTTTCTCACGTTTTCGTGAGAAAAAAACAGAAAATCGCAAATTACCGCTGAACTAAGCGTTATACAAAAAAATGTTTGAAATAAAAGTTGTAGGTTTTTAAATTCTCTACAACTTTCATTATATAAATTTGTGCGCTAAAATGCATATTAAAACCGTAATCTTAAAAAAACTATGTTTTTACGTGAAAACAGCCTCACCCAGAATTTCAGCAAACATGACGCCTACCCTATCTTGTAGAGAATAAAAAATTGAGTAAACCAGGCGATTTTTAAAAAAATCGTAGGACCAGTTTTTGAGAAAATCACAAAAAAGTGAAAAATTACACGAATAAACTACTACTTCCGGTTGACCGATTTTGATGAAAATGTTCGTGTTGGGTCTGGTAGTGGTATGTAACTTAAGTTTCAAGTTTCAAGTTCGTACGATGTTCCGTTCTTGAGATATTCTGTTCACACACAGACACACACACACACACACACACAGACCAATCGCTAAAAACATGTTTTTTGGGTTCAGGGGGTCTGAAAACGTATAGATCCGGTGAAAACTCGATTTCGAAAAATCGACATGAAAACAATACTTTCCTTCCTATATATTCATATAGGCAAGAGAAAGTAAAAACAACCCGTTAAAGTAAAACCACATAAAAATTTTAACAAGTGAAATAAATAAAATATTATATTAAAGCAAGCTTACATTAAAATAAATTAGGTTTTTATAATATTAAACTAACCTTTTCTCGATCACAAAATATTAATTTCAGAAAGAAATAATTACAGTTCAATATACACACGCGAACACGTTAATAAAACAAAAATCATAGTAGTATAAAAGCAAAAGTTCTCCGATACAGAAACAACCAACTTACCCGCGCCGCGTACAATGTTAAAATGACTAAAGAAAGACAATTATGATAAATTGTTGCGTCGTAGATTGTCATTTGTTGGAACGCAGGCGCATCAAAAACAAGTTGAAACATGCACCTGCCTGTCAATCAAACAGAAAACGGAGGGGACTTTTATATCGATACGTACAATTTATTAACTTCAATTACTGAACAACTCTAATATTCAACAAGGAAAAAACTATATAAAATTATTTTATAACATAACTTGTAAATTAATTGTACAATAAATTAATTTTTCTTTTTTTTAATAAATTTTCATATTTCTCTTCACACATTTAATGTAATAATTACAAAGATAAAGTACGGTATCGTGAAAAATCAATATTATACGCACCAGAATAAATACACATAACCCCCACAAGCCAAAAAAATTATATATTATGTAACAAATTTTCGCATAAAACGTATGAACTTTTAGTACAATATTAACATACTTTAGTAAACTTATAGTAGCTAAAGTATTGTATCGTGAAAAATCAATATTAGGCCTATACGTACCAGAATAGATACATATAACTTCCACAAGCCAAAAAAAATATGTATTATGTAACAAATTTTCGGTTTTTAAAATTGTCTAGTTCTAATTTTTTAATAAACCTGTTTAATTTTTCACTTTTTCTTGCTTTTATGATTATATAAGGAAAGAAAGTATTGTTATCAGGCCCCCAGATACCAAAAAAACATGTTTTTAGCGATTGGTCTGTGTGTGTAAGTGTGTGTGTGTGAACAAAATATCTCAAGAACGGAATATCGTACGAACTTCAAAAATGAATCTTAAATTAGATACTACTATCGGACTTGACACGAACATTTTCATCAAAATCGGTCAACCGGAAGTAGTAGTTTATTAGTATCATTTTTCACTTTTTTGCGATTTTCTCAAAAACAGCTCTACGATTTGTTTTTTAATCGCCTCACTTACTACATTTTTTATGCTCTACAAAATAGGGTAGGCGCTGTGTCTGCTGAAATTCTCGGAGAGGCTGTTTTCTCGTAAAAATATTGCTTATTTTAAGATTGTGGCTTGAATAATTATGGATTTTAGCGCAAAAATGTGTGTATAATAAAATTCGTAGAAAATTAAAAATCCTAAAAATTTTATTTCAAACATTTTTTGTATAACGCTTAGTTTAGCGGTAATTAGCAATTCCTGTTTTTCACGAAAATGTGTAAAAATATCGATTTTTTAAAGATTTCAACCTAAGTAGTTAATGCATTTTACGATAAAAGTGTATATATGAAATTTATAGAAAATTAAAAGATCTATAAGTTTTATTTAGAGCATTTTCTCTACACAGCTTAGTTTAGCGTGAATGAGTGATTTTCCGTATTTTTAAGCCAAACTGAGGTTGATTTTCATTTTGCGTTTTTCACTCATGATTAAAATTAGGTTATGTTTAGATTTTATTAGAAAGCCAGACCCTGTGGTGAATGAAATGAAGGTGTCATGTGCAGGGTGGAAAGTAGATGCTTTTCACAGGGCCTGCCATGCTGATAAGCATACTTTTACACAGGGATACATATTGTATGGTTCCAAAAGCTCCATGTAGTTGCAGGGTAAAGGGTACAGGTGAGATATAATGAATGAGTGACGCATGTTGGGAGAACGATTGTTGTATTACTCTGATACATAACACTCGTTTTCAACCTTTCCGTATTTAACATACCGAGGCGTGTTCAAAAATTAAGTACCAATTCATTCGTAGCGCTGTAATCGGTGTTCCGCGCATGCGCACTAGTCATCCTTGTTCACTGGCTATCGACTCACGCCATTGTAGTTGTTCTACGTTGTGTTTTCAGTTTTCTCTGAATGTTTTAAATGTTTAAGACAATTAGTGATCCCGCCGATTGTGAGATTCGTTCTGTAATAAGATTTTTGAACGCAAGGAATGTGAAACCGGCTGAAATTTATCGTCAACTTCGAGATTTTTACAGGGAAGACGTGATGAGTGAAGGAATGGTGAGAAAGTGGGTTAGAATATTCAATGGCGGTCGAAAAAATGTGCATGATGAGAATCGGAGCGGTCAGCCTTCTCTCGTCACCAATGATCTGGTAAGGGCAGTTGACGAAAAAATCCAAGGGAACAGACGTTTCACTATGACAACCCTATCTGACGATTTCCAACAAATTTCACGCACTCTTTTGTATGAAATTGTTAAGGACCGCTTAGGTTATTGCAAGCTGTGTTCCTGATGGGTTCCAAAAATGCTCACTGACGTGCACAAAACCAAGAGACTCGGAAGTGCTTTGACTTTTCTCACACAGTACAGTGATGATGGTGAGGATTTTTTAAACAAAATTGTGACAGATGATGAAACTTGGGTCCGTCATGTCACACCGGAATCTAAACAGCAGTCAATGGAGTGGCGACACACGCAATCCCCGAAGAAACAAAAATTCAAGATGACAATGTGTGAACAAAACATCATGTGCTCTGTCTTTTGGGATCGGAAAGGTGTTTTGCTGATTGATTTTCTCCCAAGAGGTGAAACCCATTAATGCGGCAAGGTATTGCGAAACCTTAAGAAAACTAAGGCGGGCAATTCAAAACAAACGGAGAGGAATGCTCAGTAACGGAATTGTGTTGCTTCATGAAAATGCTCAGCCCCATACCGCTGGTGACACTCAAACATTGGTTCAACAATTTCGTTGGGAGCAGTTCGATCACCCGCCCTACAGCCTGGACGTGGCACCGTCTGACTACCACTTGTTCCTGCACATGAAGCGCGAGCTAGGCGGCCAACGCTTTGAAACCGATGATGAAGTGAAAACTGCCGTGGAGTCGTGGCTACATTCGTTGGCGGGAACCTTCTACAAAGAGAGTATAGACAAATTGATCACCCGCTACAACAAGTGTTTGAACATCGGTGGAAATAATGTCGAAAAATAGTTTAAGGTTTGGGCTTTCATGTACAAATAAAATTGTATTGAAAAAAAATTGTTTTACTTGTTTTTTTTTTAAAACGGTACTTACTTTCTGAACACGCCTCGTATTTGTTTGTATTTATTACATTTAACGGGTGATTCAAAAAGAGCGCCGGTTTTTAAACGGCTGGTAAATTTTTGTTTATCGGTTGGCAACATTGTTAGACCTCATTTCTATTTCGGAGAACATTCCGATTGACGATTCAGTTGTAGTTTCTCTTGTTCGCAGTGTAGTACTCTCGCAGTCTGTGTCTAACCATGGAGAAGTTTACTATTGCACAACGAGTGTTAATCGTCAAAACATTTTACCAGAGTGGAGAGAGTTATGCGGCTACTGTCAGGCGACTTCGCGGTACTCTAGGACGTAATGAAGCACCGAATGAATCAACAGTTCGCAGGCTCATGAAAAAGTTTTTTGAGACGGGTTCAACAGTCGACCTTAAAAGTTCTGGACGTCGTCGTTCTGGCCGAACTGAGCAGAACGTTGCGTTGGTTCGTGACAGTGTGGCTGTTAGCCCAGCAAAATCAATACGTCGCCGTTCTCAACAATTGGGTTTACGATGTTCTTCTGTACGGAGAATTCTTCGGTAAGATCTCCAATATCACCCGTATAAAATTCAGTTGACGCAACATTTGAAAGTGGCAGACCACCAGAAGAGACGACAGTTTGTTGACTGGGTATTGAGAAAACGGCAGGATGATGACACCTTCGCAAACAAAATTGACGCCTTGTGACTTTCATCTTTGGGGTCATCTGAAGTCATTGGTGTATGCCAATAAACCCCGAAACATCAATGACTAGAAGGAGGAAATTCGACGGGTTATCGGGCAAATGGAAGTCGAAACTTGTCGTGCAGTAATATCCAATTTCATGGACAGAGTTGATGCGTGCCAGCGCAGTAGAGGAGGACACATGCATGACATCATTTTTCATACATGAAATCGGAAGGTAAGATGAACTTGTTGATGTATTTATTTTCAGTTTTTCAATAAAATAAATCTCTTAATTTGATATATCAAAACCGGCGCTCTTTTTGAATCACCCTATATTTATTTACATATTTTAATATAAATTGGTAAGTTAAATATTATGAATCCGACCAAATTAATAAACCGGTAGATATTTGTTAAATTAATGCGCCGGATGATAAGAATATTTTATTAGTCTAGTTAGTACACGCTACCACTACAAATGCAGCAGCTGTGAAACACTACTAACTCATTCATTCTCCCACTACTATAACAACGCACTGCATTCCACAACAACTACAAGGAGCTTGGACTCAAGCAATACTTAGGTAATGGTAAAGTACCTCAATCCTTGTTTTACTTAGTTAAAGTCTCTAGAGGTTCAAACACGTCTTTCGGCAGATGACTTAAACAATAACAAGAATATGAAGTGAACATACTGGCCAGGATTCCTGTCCGGACGCATACTGCTAAGACAGCTGATGCTGTAACCGGTGCATTCCCGGCATATAGTGCACACCATACATAAATCGTGTTTCCATTTATGTGTACCAGGTGCGCACATCGCTTCTTGTGCATCATCCCATTCCAGATCTTCCTCTTCACCGCCTTCCTCTTCCACTGCGGTTTCCATGGCGACTACAGTAGCTGTTATAAACATACAACACATATTGGTAAAACAGTTTAACATAATTATAGACATACAAGGGTGAATCAAATAAAAGTTATAATTTTGCTATTCTACTTGTCAAGCAGTTACAAGTTGGATGGTGGCAAGAAAAGGGAACCACTTCGGTTAGCTGCTCCGCTCTGTTCTTTTATAAGTTGTAAAAGATCGTCATGGTCATATCTCTAGTGCGGAGAAGTTCACGAAACTTTAAGAAATATGGTTGTAATTTGCAATGAAAAGTGTCACCTGATGGCGACTTAAGTGGTGTATCAAAACCTCTCATTTTTGGTGGCCCTGAAAAGGGTCGTTTAAGCGGTGTTCATCTTGATATGAAGTGTCGGTCGTAGTCGTCGAGGAGCTTGGCGACACGGCATGTCGTTGTCCAGCGGAGACATCATCTTCTTCCCTCGCAGTACTGCGTCGATGGCTGCTTCGTCGGGTCCGATGGGCGTACGGCTAGATCGAGGGACCACTGTGGGCATCGCTCGCATCAGCGGGCGATGACGGTTTGGTCGATGGCTTACAGTGACGGGTCGGCGAGGGAAAGCATCATCTTCTCTCTTCCGGGGTCGTCGATTAGTCTTCACTGGAGTCTGGTAGCCGTGTGCCGTCTTGTCTGCTGTCTGGATTGGAACTGAATCTCTTGGCTCAATGTAGCGCGCTTTATATAGTTGCCGAGAGCGCTGTGGTACGGGGCGGTTACTGGCTCAGCCTTGATGACAAAGGCCTCTGTCAGTACACAGCTGAAAGGTTTGTCGGTATGCCGCCAAAGGGCCGGGAGAACTATTGAAGGCCGGCAATACAGTAAATTATTAATTAGAAAAGGTGGCGGTGAAGGTGTTTTAAAGATTTTTTATTGGTGGCAATTTTTAAAATTGTCATCCATAATTTTCCTTTGTCCATCTGTCCATCCAGATGTGAGATACTACATGAGATTCAAAATCTACACAAAACGTTACTGGGCCTGGATTGGGTTTGAAGTTCTGGTTTCGATCGGAAGCGACCCAAAACCGGAAACCAAACCAAAGTTTCTGGAAACTGGAAATCAAAGTTGGAATTTTAAAACAAAAACAGTATCATTAGATTTCTCTTAAAGAATCGATACAGAAATCTGTGTCTGAATTCAAACTTTGACAAAGGAAGATGCATTCTTCATAATACTGTATTTCTGGAAGCTTAATTTGATTAAATCAAGCTTAATTTTGATTAAGCAAATTAAAATTAAATTGAAATTAAATTTGATTAAGCTTAATTTAATTAAATTGTAATATTACCTGATGAAGTGGTGTGCACCACAAAACTACTTGTAAGTTAAAAAAAAGAAAGCAGTGAAAAGGTGAATGTAAAAAGTTTTTTTAAAACTCATTGTATTAATACATAAATTACTGGGTTTGAAATTCCGGTTTCAACCGGAATCCAATAAATCAAAGTCAAAATTTTGAATCAAAAATAGTGTCTTCGATTCCTTTAAAAGAGTAAAAAATATTTCTCTTTGGAAAACTTTTTGGATGTCTTCAAACTTTTTGTGAACAAAAAATATTTGAGCTTCCAAATCATAGAGAAAACATTGTTAAAACACATTTTTCTCAGAATTTCTTCAACTTTGAACCTCTATAGGTTCAAACTAGCTTTTTGGGCGTAAACCTTGATTTATTGGCAAGTAACCTGATTTATATTTTGAAGCTACTAAAGCTTTAGGAAGTCTTAGCTTCCTTAGCAAAGAATTCTAAAATTGCTAAACTGTTTCTGACATAGCTATTCAAGAAATCTGTAAAGATAAAATCATAAATATACCTTCTTTGACTTGAGAAGCGAAATCTCTTCCACATTGACCTTTGTTATTGATTCCAAAAGTATACAAATGTCCTTTATTTGTTAAGACAGCGGCATGTGCTTTACCAAGGGTGACTTGTGCTACATGTACATCTTTCAAATCAGTTACAACACCTGCAATTTTAAAAATAACCATACGTTTGTGGTTTCATTATAAATGAATAACTATGAGTTAAACAATACAGCATGTAAGTAGAATAATTTACAATCAGCCATTTTTCTTCAAAAATTTTGAAACAATTCATGGTAAATCTAAATTCCATTTTTTTTTTTTTTTTGGTCATCAGTCTCTCGACTGGTTTGATGCAGTTCTCCAACCTGACTATCTTGCGCAAGTCGTTTCATATCTACATACCTGTAACACCCTACATCTTTTGTAATTTGCTTTATATATTCTAATTTTGCCTCCCTCTACAATTTACTCCCTCAATATTACCCTCCATTATTGATAGACCAATACCTGGATGTCTTAGGATATGCCCCACTAGCCTATCCCTTCTTTTGGTAAGATGCTTCCATATACTTCTTTTTTCATCCACTCCCCTAAGAACCTCTAAATTACTTATTTTGTCCACCCACCTAATCTTTAACATTTTCCTATAACACCACATTTCAAAAGCTTCTATCCTCTTCCTTTCTACAGCCCCTATCACCCACGTTTCACTTCCGTATAATGCTACACTCCAAACATAATGTTTTAAGAAATTTTTCCTAATCTGTAAATCAATGTTTGTAGTCAGTAAGCTGTTTTTCCTTTCAAAGGCTTTTCTAGCTTGAGCAATTCTACTCTTGATATCACTTGTGCTTCTACCATCCTTTGTTATTTTACTCCCTAGATAGCAGAATTCCCCAACTTCCTGTATGTTTTCGTTGCCTACTTTTAAATTTCCCATCTCTTCTAAACCACTCTTGCTGCTGCACAACACTTTCTAAATTCCATACGGAATAATATAAAAAATGCGATATCTTTGCATTTATTTTAACATCGATAGTAAGAATCGACCATGCAGAGTTTTGTCATTTCAAAATACAATTGTATTTATCTTTTTACTGACTTTTTTTTTGAAAATGTATTACTGGATTTTTTATAGAGTACATAAAAATGAAAATTTTGGTTCCAAAGCCATCAACTTAAACCCATTTTTGAGGTAGTACCTACTGTTAATTCAAAAAAGTAAAAAAAATTCACTACTTTTTGAAGTTCACCAGCAACAATTCTAAACGAATACAAAATTTTTAATGTTTATTTGTGAACTAAAAGTTTGGAAATAAATACTGCCTCAGACAAGTACCAAAAGTCAGAAACGTAGAATAATTTTTGGACTGTTGATGGTAGACCATAAGGTTGAAAATACAAGTGAAAAGACAAAGTTGGAATCAGTCATACGAACTAAAGATTCAAATTATCCAAATGTATTTCAATCAGTAAAACTTACCAGTTGAAGGATCACAATGCGTAGTATCTTTTCCGAACATGATTAATTCACCATCTTTTGTGACAAGAGCTGTTGTACCATTATTACAGGCAGCATGCACTATTATTTGTCCATCCACTTTCGATATTTTCTTTGGTTTAACCGCTTTCGGTTGTCTACGGACTTTATCTGCAAACGAAAAAATCTGGTGTGAAACACTCACACAACTTTCTCTTGCCAATGCAAAAAATAAACAATAATCTTAACATTAGTAATAAAACATTAGAAATACACAAAAAACTAACCTCAATAAACATAACCTAATTTCAATCATGAATGAAAGACGCAAAATGAAAATCTACCTCAATTTGGCTTAAAAATACGGAAAAACACTCTTTCACGCTAAACTAGGCTCTGTAGAGAAAAATGCTCGAACTAAAAGTTGTAGATCTTTTAATTTCCTATAAAATTAATTATACACACTTTTGTCGTGAACTGCATTCTAAGGCCAAAATCTTAAAAAAATAATTTTTCACACGTTTTCATGAGAAAAAATCTGGTGTGAAACACTCACATAACTTTCTCTTGCCAATGCAAATAACTAAAAATAAACCTAACATTAGAAATAAAACATTAGAAATAAACATAACCTAATTTTAATCATGAGTGAAAGACGCAAAATGAAAATCAACCTCAGTTTGGCTTAGAAATACGGAAAATCACTCTTCCTCTCTAAACTAGGCTCTGTAGAGAAAAATGCTCTAAATAAAAGTTGTAGATCTTTTAATTTTCTATAAATTTAATTATATACACTTTTGTCGTAAAATGCATACTAAGGCCGAAATGTTAAAAAAATTGTTTTTTCTCGTGTTTTCGTGAGAAAAAACTGAAAATCGCAAATTACCGCTAAACTAAGCGTTATACAAAAAAATGTTTGAAATAAAAGTTGTAGGTTTTTAAATTTTCTACAACTTTTATTAAATAACGTTTTGCGATAGAATGCGTATTGAAGCCGCAATCTTAAAAAGAAAATGTTTTTACGTAAAAACAGCCTCACGCAGAATTTCAGCAAACATGGCGCCTACCCTATCTTGTAGAGAATAAAAAATTGAGTAAACCAGGCGATTTTAAAAAAAATCGTAGGACCAGTTTTTGAGAAAATCGCAAAAAAGTGAAAAATTATACGAATAAACTACTACTTCCGGTTGACCGATTTTGATGAAAATGTTCGTGTCGGGTCCGGTAGTGGTATGTAACTTAAGTTTCAAGTTTCAAGTTCGTACGATGTTCCGTTCTTGAGATATTCTGTTCACACAGACCAATCGCTAAAAACATGTTTTTTGGGTTCAGGGGGTCTGAAAACGTATAGATCCGGTGAAAACTCGATTTCGAAAAATCGACATGAAAACAATACTTTCCTTCCTATATATTCATATAGGCAAGAGAAAGTAAAAAACAGAAAATCGCTAATTACCGCTAAACTAAGCGTTACAATACAAAAAAATGTTTGAAATAAAAGTTGTAGGATTTTAAATTCTCTACAACTTTTATTATATAAATTTTTGCGCTTAAATACAAATTAAAGCCGCAATCCGCAATTAAAGCCGGTCGATATGATAAACTTATAATACACGGATAGATAACTAATTTATAAACAACACTACAAAATAATAAATAAAATGTGAAGAATTAAAATGAAAAGAAACGTAATGAGTTTTAATGAATTAAAATACTTTTATTTGTATAAATGTAGCCAAAACGTAAAAACAGAATAGCCAAATCAAAACAATATTTCCTGTACCACTCGTTGCGTAATAAAATAAGGACTGTGATTAGTTCCAATGAACTACGAGTGTCAGTATGTTTTTAGGATTGTAATAGAGAAACGGGGCCTGCGCAGTAGATTGTTCCTCTCTTACTATTCGTCTCAAACAAAGTTCATTTTGTGACTAACCATCAGTACACATGTGTCAAAGCTCAATGATGCATTTCTACATTCTGGCCGTTACCTTTTTTTTACCAGGTGTCAAAAAAAGTGTTGAAGAAAAATTAGCTTCTTCACCATCTTTAACTTCCTTCGTTCTTTATATATTGAATTGTGAAAAGAGAAACATCACAGTAACTATACAGCTATGCCCGCGTAAAAACCGGGCTGAACAACCGTAACAAACAAGGGGAAAGAAAGGAGTAGAGGGGTATTTTATGACTGCAGTTTTGTCCGTTCCTGAAAACATTGTCTCTGCCCCGCTACTAACACATTCCGCCAAAGAAGTATAACAATAACAAAAGGAAAGTATGAATGCAACATGCAACATGAAAGCATGAGAGAGGAGATAGATAAAGAGCGGTGTACGGAAGGATACTCGAGTTGCGATAAATGTTTTTGTTCATGGCAGTATACTAAAGCTATGACGTTGCACATCCAGGTTGTTATGTGAGCCTATCTATACCAAAGTAGGCACATGCCTGTCTAACAAAAGGTTTCTTAATCTATTTCCTTATCAGTTATTTCAATTAACTGTACTTACTCTGATCACCATCTTCTCCTCTTCGGGCGGTACCAGTGAAGAATACGGAACCATCTTCAGCAACAAGTATAGCATGAAGACCATCATGGCCAGCTGCAATCATGTTTATTTTCGGACTTTTTGGAATAACAAGTTCAGCCCACTTTGAAGCCCTTCCACCTTGTTTCATTCCAAGGCTAGCTGATTTTCCACAATACAAAACCTAAAACAAAAAAAAAATGGTGTCAAACACTCTTTCTACTTTCACTTGCCAATGTAGATAAAGAAAAACAACCAATTTTTAATCACAAATGGATGACGCTGAATGAAAAGCCACATCTGTTGGACTTTTATTTTGATGAGGAAAATAAGGAAGATCACTAATTGATGCAAACTAAGCTCTGAAGAAAAAAAACTTGAAACAAGAGTTATAAATTTTTTATAACTTTAATCGTGAACAATTTTGTCCAAAAATACATATTACGGTCGCAATCTTAAAAAAAAATTAACAATGACAGCAAACCCCCTTCAAAATTTCAGGAGACATGCCACTTACCCCATCTATTAGAACACAAAAAATGTAGTAAATGAGGTGGGCTTCAAGAAAATCATAGGAGCCGTTTTCGAGAAAATTGCAAAAAGTACAAAATACAGTAAAACCTTCTTATACCGAGCCTTGATATATTGGGATTCAGGTATACTTGGCTCAGTTCAGACATTTACACAAAAAAGTGAAAGTGCAAAAAAGTTAAAAAATAGGAAAACCCTCAATTTCTACCACTTATATATTATGCTCCATTATTGATAGCCCAATACCTGGATGTCTTAAGATATGCCCCACTAGCCTACCACTTCTTCTGGTAAGATGCTTCCATATACTTATTTTTTCATCCACTCGCCTAAGAACCTCTAAATTACTTACTTTGTCCTGGGTTTTGGTGCAAATGTTATCATATTAGCCTTGACCAGTTGGTCGTACTCTGTTGATTTCGTTAGTAGGTCCTGTTTAGTGATTTTAAGTTCCTCCATATCCTGCTGTACATTTTTCAGCCACTTAGGACACCTTATCCCAAAAATGGTTGATCACCCGGTTCACAAGTCTGGAGTTTTCTGTTCTGAGTAGGTGTCCTAGGAATGATATTCTTTTCCTTCTGAAGCTGTTTGTTAGTGAGGTGATTAGCTTGTAGATTTCTTTGTTTGGGATTAACCGCCACTGTCCTTCCACCATATGCTTTTTGTTTATGCACTTCCTCAGTATTCTTCTTTCTATTTTCTCAATTCTGTCTGTGTCTCCCACGCGATACGGCCCGAATAAAGTTTCACTGGCATAGTGAATTTCAGGGAGAACCACTGTTTGGTAGTGTCGTAGTTTGGTTTTTGTTGACAGACACTTCTTGTTGTAGATGTTTTGACTGGTGATCAGGGATTTTTTGAGTTTAGTAATCTTTTCTTGCCACATGGGCCTTTCGTTGAGACAGTTGGTTATGGTTCCTCCTAGATATTTAAAATTTTCTACAAGCTCTATTTGGTTTCCGTTAATATTTACGCAATTTATGCAGAGTGGATCTCTGGCCATGATTTTCGTCTTTTCGTAGGATATTTTTAGTCCGATCCTTTCCGAAAGTTGTTCGAGGGATTCTAATTGGGTTCTGGTTTCTTTTATGTTGTTTGCAAGGAAAGCTAGATCGTCCGCAAAGCCCAGTCAGTTTATTTTGATTTCTTTGCCAACTTTTACATTTTCTAGGTTCATTTTCCACCATTCTCTAACGATGTATTCTAGTGCGCTGATTTTATAACTAAAAATTTAAAATAATGTTTGTAACAAAAGAAATGCCATCCACAGACGTTCAATCACCTAATACAATGCAGGGAATTTGAAGACGTCTAATGACGCGATCCACAAAACAGAAAAGTTTCATGACGATGTCAATTGACAGGCACAGCAGCGAAAGTGTTAAAAGAGTAAAAATCAAAAGTACAAACCACAACACCAATCAGAAACTACGTTATACAGCGTGTATCAATAAGATGGAAACAATTTCAATCAGCTATATTTCCTAAACTGCATGTTATATTTTAATTCTGTAAATTACATTTGAAAGAGGAAATAACAAAGTTATAAATAACGGACGGAGCTCCACCCCATTGGCATCGCAATGTTCGGCATTTCCTAAATTAATCCATACGTCAACGATGGATAGGTCGCATGGCGAATGACGACTCTGCACTTCAGTTTTGGCCACCGAGGTCTCCAGATCTCACACCCTGTGACTTTTTCTTGTGGGGGTTCGTGAAAAGTGCAGTTTACATACCACCTCTTCCCACCAATTTGAATGAACTAAGGAATCATATCACAGCTGCAATCAACTCAGTGACCCAAGACATGCGTCAGAGAGTTTGGGATGAGTTCAGTTACCGTCTAGATGTTGTACGTGCAGCCGGAGGAGGACACATTGAACATCTATAAACTTTCATGTATGTAAATTAAAATTTAAAACTTTCTCTTTCAAAATGTAATTTACAGAATTAAAATATAACATGTAGTTCAGGAAATACAGCTTATTGAAATTGTTTCCATCTTATTGAATCACTCTGTATATTAATGAACACAGAATAAAATTATGTATATATCTCACTTTTCCAAAAGTTGAACGAATCAATGAGAATTCTTTTCCAGAAACGATTGAAGCAATCTCGTCATCGGTACCAGAATGTAATGTATGTATAGTGCTTTCTTCATCGAAAGAAGCTGTACCGCAAACATCGACACATTTACGAGCTAATTTTAATGGTAGTTCATTCACTGTATAACTAGGAGTTGTACTTGGATTCAGCGTTCTGACAACGAACCCATCCTAAGAAACACCAAAAGAAAATAAATAAATACATTTCACAGTTATATTTTTTTCACATTGTTGTATTATGCACCAGCAGTACTTTATGGAGTGGAAATGTGGATGATTAATTAGAGGAATTGGAGTAAGTTACAAGCAGGGGAGATGAATTTCTTAAAGGGGTAGTCAACTCAAGAAGATGATTTTTTTTTTAATTTTGATTGTTTTTTGCATTTATTTGAAGTTTAAAATTTTCTGAATCACAACATTTTTTGTTTACTTTGTTTGTAAGTTGACAAAAAGTTATACAAACATCTGTTTAAAATAAATCTCACTAGCAAGGCGAGTAAAATTATTCCTTCAACTTTACGTTTTCCGGAAATGTGGTTTTTGGATGATTGTACATTCTCAGGAATTAAATATTTTGGTTTATATTGGAGATATTTGGATGATGTTTTTTCAAATGTTCATAAATTTATTGCTCTTTAATCTGTGGAATGATTATTACAAAACCCTTCATAGGGATTTAGTTAAAAAATAATTTATGAATACATAAAATAAATGTTTTTGGAAATATGGTTTTCTTCAATCAATTTCTTGTAAGAAAAAATACATACAATCGCAAACAACAGATAATAGACAAAAATTTTCTGTATTTTTTAGTATAAGAATCGTGTTGCTAACTTTCTTGGTTCCTGAGATATTTGATTCTCTGTAAAAGCCCACTTTTCCAACCTCACCCTTATATTAAGGGCTGTAATTAATTTTTTGGCTTGGTTCAAATGGTAGATTGTTACTAGTAAATTACTATTTCATTTAAAATAAATAATGATAAATTATAGCCAGAGGTTTTCATTTTCATTTTCTGGGTTGACTACCCCCTTAAGAGAAATAAAGGTTAGGATAAGGGATATAATATAAAGAATACTGAGATTAGAGCAGAGCTAAATATGGAATGTTTGAGGGAGAGGGTAGAGAAAATGAGGATAAGATGATATGGCCATGTTAAGATAATGGGGGAGGAAAGGATGGACTAGAAGGATGGAAGAAGGAAGGGTGGAAGGAATAAGACCAAGAGGACTACCAAGAAAATGATGGAAGGATGAAGTTAAGAGGAGTGTGGAGGGATGGGGATACAACTTGAAACAAATGGAGGAGGAGAAACGGTGGATGGACAGAAGAAGGTGGATAGGCTTGGTGAATACCCAGACCCGGCGATAGCTGGAACATGCACTGGATATCGATGTATTTTTTCACAAAAATCTCAAACAAACACAATGTAAAAAGTACTCAAACAAGATATAGCAAAACAACCATCACAACAAATTTTATGAAAATTTACCAAATGTGTTCTGGTTATCGCTCAGTGTAACGGCAGACAGTATATAATCGTATTTCTTTTTATGGGTGAAAAATCTGGGTGGTTATCTTCGCCTGTTATTCCAGAACAGGTGTGTAGCGGGCCCAAGCGCAACTTTTTTATCAAGTATAACACTCCACCGAAGACTATAAAGGGGTCATATATGGAGCACGTGAAGCAACAGTCACGAAAAGTTTAAACAGAAAAAGAAATAAAAATTTTGCTGTGAAACACTCACACAACTTTCTCTTGCCAATGCAAATAATGACCAATATAACCTAATATTAGTAATAGAACATTAGAAATAAACAAAAAAAACTAACCTCAAAAAACATAACCTTATTTTAATCATGAGTGAAAGACACAAAATGAAAATCGACCAGTTTGGCTTTAAAATATGGAAAATCACTCTTTCACTCTAAACTAGGCTCTGTAGAGAAAAATGCGCTAAATAAAAGTTGTAGATCTTTTAATTTCCTATAAATTTGATTGATACATTTTTGTTAAACAATGAAAAAACATACTAAGGCCGAAATCTTAAAAAAATCTATTTTTCACACATTACCATGAGAAAAAAAACAGAAAATTGCTAATTACCGCTAAACTAAGCGTTATACAAAAAAATGTTTGAAATAAAAGTAGTAGGATTTTAAATTCTCTACAACTTTTATTATTAGGTACATTTTTGCGCTACAATGCATATTAAAGTTTCAATCTTTAAAAAGCATTTTTTTACGAGAAAATAACCTCCCCCAAGAATTTCAGCAGACATGGGGCCTATGCTATCTTGTAGAGCATAAACAATTTAGTAAATGAGGCAATTTTTAAAAAAATCGTAGGACCCATTTTTGAGAAAATTGTAAAAAAGTGAAAAATGACACGAATAAACTACTACTTCCGGTTGACCGATTTTGATGAAAATGTTCGTGTCGGGTCCGGTAGTGGTGTCTAACTTAAGTTTCAAGCTCGTACGATGTTCTGTTCTTGAGATATTCTGTTCACACACACACAGACCAATCGCTAAAAACATGTTTGTGTGGATTCAGGGGGTCTGAAAACGAGTAGATCCGGTGAAAACTTGATATCGAAAAATCGACATGAAAACAATACTTTCCTTCCTATATAATATTCATGTAGGCAAGCGAAAGTAAAAAAAACATATAGACAAAAACTGGGGGGAAAATATAGGGCTACATAACGTCACACACTGATGGATCGAAGGAATCCAAGAAACGTCTCCAAAATACGACTTTTGTTGCTGAGAATATTCTGTAATTCAAGGGGTATCTTAAATCGCCAATGTAGAGCTGTGTTTGATCGTCAAAGGACAAAAATGCATCAGCCACACATTAGAGGATCATCAGATTTCATGAGATACCCATTCGTTAATCTGGTTTGCTTTATTCTATGTCGTACAATTACAAATTGTACCCAATGTAAGTTCCACGTTTCAACTTTGTACGTATTCCATCCTCGAGATATTTTGTTCACAAACAGACCAATTGCTAAAAATATGTTTTTCTGAGTTCAGGAGGTCTGAAAATGTGTATCCAGTAAAAACTCAATTTCAAAAATTCAACATTACTTTCCTTCCCTTGTTGTTGTTGTTTAGGTCAACAGCCGGAAGGAAGGCTGGTTTGAACCTCTAGAGGTTTTACTAAGTAAAACGAGGAATGAGGTGGTTTACCATTGCCTTCCTCACTGAGTGGAAAAGTACACTTATCAGCATGCCGGGCCCTCTGAAAAGCACATATTTTCCACTCTGCAAATGACACCTTCACTTCATCCACCATAGGGTCTGGCTGTACAATGAAATTCATTACTTTCAGAGAAGATAACTCTGATTAGTGTCTTTTACACCTCTACCTCTTCTGTTGTTAAATGATTCAGTCATTTAATTGACTGACCATGTGATAAGAAACAGAACTATTTATTTTAGCCCTGCAATGAACAGATTGAGTGTAAATAATTTGACACTCCACCTGTCTGTTATGGGCAGTTTCCTTCCCTATATATTCATATACGGCAAAAGAAAGTAAAAATAATTGTAAGTACTGTCTGTAATAAATAGAATAAATTCAGTACTTTTTAACTTTCTCTTGCCTATATGAATATATAGGAAGGAAACTATTGTTTTCATGTCGATTTTTCGAAATCGAGTTTTCACCGGATCTATACGTTTTCAGACCCCCTGAACCCAAAAAACATGTTTTTAGCGATTGGTCTGTGTGTGTGTCTGTGTGTGTGTGTGTGTCTGTGTGTGTGTGTGTGTCTGTGTGTGAACAGAATATCTCAAGAACGGAACATCGTACGAACTTGAAACTTGAAACTTAAGTTACATACCACTACCGGACGCGACACGAACATTTTCATCAAAATCGGTCAACCGGAAGTAGTAGTTTATTCGTATAATTTTTCAGTTTTTTGCAATTTTCTCAAAAACTGGTCCTACGATTTTTTTAAAAATCGCCTATTTTACTCAATTTTTTATTCTCTACAAGATAGGGTAGGCGCCATGTTTGCTGAAATTCTCGGTGAGGCTGTTTTCACGTAAAAACGTTGTTTTTTTAAGATTACGGCTTTAATATAAATTTTAGCGCAAAAACTTATATAATAAAAGTTGTAGAGAATTTAAAAACGTACAACTTCTGTTTCAAACATTTTTTTGTATAACGCTTAGTTTAGCGGTAATTTGCGATTTTCTGTTTTTTTTCTCACGAAAACGTGAGAAAAATCGATTTTTTTAACATTTCGGTCTTAGTATGCATTTTACGACAAAAGTGTATATAATAAAAGTTATAGAAAATTAAAAGATCTACAACTTTTGTTTAGAGCATTTTTCTCTACAGAGCCTAGTTTAGCGTGAAAGCGTGATTTTCCGTATTTTTAAGCCAAACTGAGTTCGATTGTCATTTTGCGTCATTCACTCATGATTAAAATAAGGTTATGTTTTTGAGGTTAGCTTTTGTTTATTTCTAATATTTTATTAATAATGTTAGGTTTATTATTAATCATTTTTTATTAATCATTATTAATCATTTATAACTTTTTGTTGCAAGAGAAAGTTGTGTGTGTTTCACACCAGATTTTTTACAGTTAGGATTATTGTTAATTGTTAGCATTGGCCAGAGAAAGTTGTGTGAGTGTTTCACACCAGATTTTTTAAATAAGTTTCAAGTTACTTTACAGCTATTTGTACATGCATACTAAAATAATTTTTCAGAAAATCCTTGGCCTACTGATTTAGGATTCATTATTTTTAAGAAACGCACCTGACCTGAAATATGCACTAAAATGAAACATGTACTACTGAAATATATACGTAACATAAACGTAAATATATACAGGGTGATTCAAAACTACACGGCAATCTCTTGGGATCTCATTCTATAGCTAAAATAAAAAAAAAGTTCCTATAAACATATGCCTGAAAACGCTTAGTAAGCGAGTTACGGCTAGCGAAAAATTTCATCTAGAACTCTGTACCCTCGGTGAAGTAAGACCGTAAAAAAAATGTTAAAGGTAGTTACAAAGATACAAATGCGAATAATTCTTATGTTTTTAAATCTGGAAAATTGAATAAAATTGGTTCTAGAGCTGTAAATGCAGTACTTTCAGAGATATCTTACATAAAACACAAGAATTGGTGCAAAGAAATAACACATTTTTGTGTTTAATTTAAGATTACTTCCATAAATGGAATAAAAGTGTATTTTTTCTTAAATAAATTTGTAGAAAATTTAATTCTGAAAAAATACACCTTTATTTACCATTTATGGAGGTAATCTTACGTTAAACACAAAAATGTGTTATTTCTTTACACCAACTCTTCTGTTTTATGTAAGATATCTCTGAAAGTATTGCATTTACAGCTCTGGAACCATTTTTATTCAATTTTTCAGATTAAAAAACTTAAGAAACAATCGTATTTGTATCTTTGTAATTACCTTTAACATTTTTATACGGCCTTACTTCACCGATGGTACAGAGTTCTAGGTGAAATTTTTCGCTAGCCGTAACTCGCTAACTAAGCGTTTTCAGGCATATGTTTATATGAACTTTTTTTCTTATTTTTAGCTATAGAATGAGATCCCAAGAGATTGCTGTATAGTTTTGAATCACCCTATATACAGGGTGATTCATGAAGTTCTCCCCCCACTTCTACAGCACATTGTACTAGTAAAAATAATGAAAAAATGTTATATAAACATAGGTCCGAAAACGCTTCGTTAGCGAGTTACAGCTAGCGAAAGATTTCGCCTGAATTCCTGGGCAAAGAGTAAAATAAAGCCATACTGAACTTTTGGAAAGGTTAATTAAGTAAGAAATGTCGTGGATTCTTATGTAATTTTACCTGATAAAGCTAATAAAATAGGTTTCAGAACTGTACCTGTAGTAGTTTTTGAGGGATTCACGGTTAAATGCAAAAAATTGGGGCACGAAACAATGTTTTTTTAAGTTTCATGTACAATAACTTTGTTAAATTGGTAATAAATACATAAAATCAACAAACATTAATTGTAGAGAATTTAATTCTGAGAAAATTGATATAATCAAAGTCTAAAATAAAACAGAAATAAGTATCAAAAAATCGATTTTATTCAGTATAATACATTACTAGTTTTAAGCAAAATTAATCAGGTTGGGCCAACCGTACGCACCTTTTTATAATAGATGTTCGAAAATGAGGCCATCATTATCAATACATTTTGCAGCACGTTTGTGTATTGCTTTTGTTGCGTTTCTTAATTTTTCAGGGCTTCCCTGTATCTGCACAGCCGAATCCATAATACGGGCAATTAATTCATCACGAGAATTCACTTTTGTCTTGTATACAATGTCTTTCATCCATCCCCAGATGCAATAATCCAATGGAGATAGATCTGGGGATCTTGGTGGCCAAGGGTGAGGCCCTCCACGACCAATCCAGTGTCCAGGAAATTGATGATTTAAATAAGCAGAAACGGCACGTGAAAAGTGGGGAGGTGCTCCGTCATGCTGGAAGTACAAATTTTGTCTGAGACGTAAAGGAACATTCTCTAACAGCTGCGGCAACTCTTCTTGAAGGAAATGCAAATACAACTCAGCATTTAGGCGTCCAGGTAATATGAAAGGTCCAATCAGCCGATTGTGCAAAAGGCCACACCAGACATTGACGCTAAATCGGTGTTGAAAGTTCTGTTCCACTACCTCATGTGGATTTTCTTCTGCCCATGAGTGTTCATTGTGCAAGTTATTGACACCATCCCGAGTGAATTGTGCCTCATCCGTAAACAAAATACGCTTGTAGAGTTGATTATTAATATTCAAAAAGTTGCAAAACTCCAAGCGAAGCGGACCATCCCCTGGCTGTAGATGTTGAACCTTTTGTTTATGAAACGGATAAAATTTGTTTCGATTTAGTGACCTCCACACCGTTGACTGCGAAACTCCTATCCGCCTAGAAATACGTCGTGTACTTACACCTGGACTGCGATGAACAGCATTAATAACAATATCATCATCAAGTTGGACAGCTCGTTCATAATTGGTTCTAGTACTTGGTAGTGATCCTGTTTCCCGAAGAGTACGAAAAGTTCCTGAAATTGTTTTGGTATCTGGAATCCTCCTATTAGGGTAACGTAGTTCATATTCTACTACAGCAGCTCTAGCATTACCATTACAGTAACCCAAAATAAAAACCATATCAGCGTATTCCTCTGATGTAAATAAGTAAGGCATTTTTTCGCTGAATAAACAATCGAATTATAACTCACAAAAAAATTGCATTTAATAACACGATTCACAGAACCCGATCTCCTGCTGTAGCTTGCAAAACACCACTAATACACAGTTCTAACGTAACAGTACAGAATACCATTGTTGATCAGCTGTTATTCGTGCGTTACCAACTTAGAAATTAATAAAACAAAAAACTGCATTTCGATTATTAGTAAACAATAATTGGAAAATGTTTGCTTCATTTATTTTCGAACATTTAATGTAAATTTTTATTTTAAAAAAAAATACAACGTAATAAAACATGATATTTTTATTTACAAACAAATTTATTTAACAGTTCATCTTGTTTTCTCAATTTATCTCATCATTAAGGAACAAACATTTTGTTTTTGTTTTATTTTAACTAAATACCGTACGGTATTTCTTTACAGATAGTAATGTATTATACTGAATAAAATCGATTTTTTGATACTTATTTCTGTTTTATTTTAGACTTTGATTATATCAATTTTCTCAGAATTAAATTCTCTACAATTAATGTTTGTTGATTTTATGTATTTATTACCAATTTAACAAAGTTATTGTACATGAAACTTAAAAAAACATTGTTTCGTGCCCCAATTTTTTGCATTTAACCGTGAATCCCTCAAAAACTACTACAGGTACAGTTCTGAAACCTATTTTATTAGCTTTATCAGGTAAAATTACATAAGAATCCACGACATTTCTTACTTAATTAACCTTTCCAAAAGTTCAGTATGGCTTTATTTTACTCTTTGCCCAGGAATTCAGGCGAAATCTTTCGCTAGCTGTAACTCGCTAACGAAGCGTTTTCGGACCTATGTTTATATAACATTTTTTCATTATTTTTACTAGTACAATGTGCTGTAGAAGTGGGGGGAGAACTTCATGAATCACCCTGTATGTAACATGTATTACTGAAATATGTACTACTTAATATATAATCTAATTACGTACATCTTTAGCAGAAGTGATTACACCAAGAAATTCACCATCCGAGAACATTACACCGTCACAGTAAATATCAATCCTAGTAACATTTTGTATTGTTAAATCATCAGTTTCAATCGAGATTAATTCACCTCTTCCAATGCTAGAACCGGTTCCCAAGACACGGAAATATAAACAATCCTGTAAAAAAATCAACAATTAGAAATCTTAAAAAAATGCAAAAAAAAGTAACAATTAGTTTAGAATTGTTACGATAAAATATTAAATTACTTACCCTCCATTAGACTGGAACAATATTATATAATTTAATAAATAAATATTAAAGATTAAGCCAGTTAGCCAAGCCTCTGAACTGTACACATTTAGGAAATTAGGTTAAGGGCAAAGTCAACTTAAGAAGATGATTTTTTTTAAATTTCGATTGTTTTTTGCATTTTGAAGTTTAACATTTTCTGAATCACAACATTTTTTTACTTTGTTTGTACGTTGACAAAAAACTATAAAAACATCTGTTTAAAATAAAGCTCACTAGCAAGGCGATTGAAATTATTCCTTCAGTTTTAAGTTTTCCGGAAATGTGGTTTTTGGATGATTTTACATTCTTGGGAATTAAATATTTTGGTTTGTATTGGAGATATTTTTTTATCCTTAATGTGCGTACGTTGCAATCTGTTCAATTTAGAACAATAACCAACCCTATGACTCAATGAGATGAAGATGGTGTGTATGACGTGTAAATGAGGTGTAATCTTGTATAGACAGAGAGTGTATGGTTAATTGAACCCCAACCATCAAAGTACACCTGTAACCATTGTCTAGTACTCAAATCCGTAGAAAGTAACTATGTTTACTAGGCTTTCAAGCAGGAACTTTCGTCTCCAAAATCAGCTGTTAGACAGCTGATTTGTGGTGATGAATTTACGCCTAGACCAACCCAGTGGGTTACTACAGGTCATTTGTTCTAGCTAGAAGCTTTCCCTCCAACGCTCTGTGCCGCTGAGCTGTTCTGTTTAGTGGTGGGGGAAGCACCTGGTAGTTGTAACAGTAGATACAGGTAGAAAGAGAGGGAATGATCATTAAGTGAGAAGGAGACAACACTTGCCCCTTTGAAATTATCCCTACTCTACCTACTCGCCCTCCCCTTACAAGCTTCTTCCTAAAACAAATGAACTATACATAACCTTAGTTCAATGAAGTATATTTTTGCAGCTATTATTAGTCAGATTTGTTTGAAATTACCAGCCGTTATTTGTCTGACCCTCATCAGTAATATTAAGGGGTGTTGGTTGTCCAAGGGGAAGATGGTTTACAGAAGAAGAGTGAGGAGGAAGAGTAATATTAAATGATCCGGATACAAATAGCATTACATTCTATGATGAGTGAGTTGCTTTATTTTAATGTCTTCGATGGCGAGATCCCAATTTTTATCTGAAATGTTAAGATGCTCATGCTGAAATATTCAGAGTTTACAGGAGGCCATGAGATCCCATTTGGGGGTCTCAGGTATTATGGTACTACAAATAATCAGGAATATTTCCTTAAGTTGAAAAAATCATTGTGGCTCCATCTAATAAAAAATATTCATAGCCCTGGTGTGAACACATACAGGGTGATTCATGAAGTTCTCCCCCCACTTCTACAGCACATTGTACTAGTAAAAATAATGAAAAAATGTTATATAAACATAGGTCCGAAAACGCTTCGTTAGCGAGTTACAGCTAGCGAAAGTTTCGCCTGGATTTCAGTTCACCAGGTGAAATGAGGTCTTCCTGGAATTGTGGTAAGGTAGGTTAAGGGGCGAATTCAATCATTTCTTATGGTTTTTGATCTGATAAATTGAATAAAACAGGTCCCAGATCTGTAAGTTAAATAGTTTTTAAGAAAACCAGTGTCAAATGCAAAAAATGGAGTGAAAAACTTATTTTTTCATCTTTGGGCAAGGATAACTGTGTTATTTCACCAAGAAACAGTTAAAATTTTTCAATAAAACATGTAGAAAATTTTATTCTGAACAAACCGGTGTAAATTAAGTACACAGAAAGCGAATAGATGTTTGATTAAATGAGTTTTTATTCATAAGAGTACAAAGTAAAATTAACCGGAAAAACTAAAATGAAAAAATGTGTTTTTTTCACTCCATTTTTTTGCATTTGACACTGGTTTTCTCAAAAACTATTCGCTTTCTGTGTACTTTATTTACACCGGTTTGTTCAGAATAAAATGTTCTACATTTTTTATTGAAAATTTTTAACTGTTTCTTGGTGAAATAACAAAGTTATTCTTGCCCAAAGATGAAAAAATGTGATTTTCACTCCATTTTTTGCATTTGACACTGGTTTTCTCAAAAACTATTTAACTTACAGTTCTGGGACCTGTTTTATTCAATTTATCAGATCAAAAACCATAAGAAATGATTGAATTCGCCCCTTAATCTACCTTACCACAATTCCAGGAAGACCTCATTTCACCTGGTGAACTGAAATCCAGGCGAAACTTTCGCTAGCTGTAACTCGCTAACGAAGCGTTTTCGGACCTATGTTTATATAACATTTTTTCATTATTTTTACTAGTACAATGTGCTGTAGAAGTGGGGGGAGAACTTCATGAATCACCCTGTATATATTTATATATACATTGTGACGTTTGTTACTTAGTCCTTATTTTTTTCGCGGCATGCGTCCAGTTCATTTTTTGCGCATGCGTGTTTTTATATCTCGCTGTTTAATGTTTGCGGGCTTTTCGGACAGTACTGCAATATCCTTGGAGGTCAGCGGGTGTAACAGAGATGTCAAAATTTTAAATGTTAATGTTTAGTTTAAAATCGACCGTGGTAACCGAACTATGTACACAAGGGTATGATTAGTTTTGTATACATAATAAAAAATGTTTTTCAAGAATTGTTTCAATGTTATATAAGAAAGTTCATGAAGTTCATGTCTTTTTTATAATATATTTTTTTTTGGTGATGCATTATTTTTTTTGTGTTTTCTCTTGTAATTGTTTATTTTTTATAACATTTTATGTTTTATTTTTTGTTTTAATCAATATATCTTTGCTTTCATGTATCAAGTATTACGTCTTTCTATATAATTACACCTGTTCCCTTAGATCTTATCATTACTCACCGAGTCATTTCCAATCTGTAAATTCTATTTTGTTAAAATTTGTTTTAAATTTTTTGTGCATGTCACAATATATACGAATACATAATTGCCTCGGTCTCGAGAAGGCAACAGGTGTGACCCCAAATGTGATCTCATTTCAAAAATAAACTTATTAGTCAAGACCTTTTTTGTTATATATTAAATTTTTAAAAAATTTAAAAAAAAATTGTAAACATACCTGAGCATAACCAAGCCATCCTTTTTTGTTATTATAAAAATCGTTATTATGCATGTAAATGTGTCCTTTAAGTGTACCGCCATACCCTGAACCGATTTTGAATAAACCTCTATTATTATGTAAATACAGATATCGTCCATCGCTGGCCAATGCTCTCGCAGGCGAACTAATGGACCGACTGGTACCGGCGATAACGCTGCACATGATAGCATCGCCACCCGCACCCACAACGGTGTTAACAGGTGAACTGGTACTACTGCTGCTACTACTACTGCTAATGATTCCCAGCGGTAAATTAAGTGCAATACTTGAACTACTGCTGCTGCTACTGGCTGTATTACTGTTACTCGCTGCATCTCGTTTGTTTGCCGAACAGAGGGTGACCACATTTCTGTAATCTATTAAACAAAAAAACATCAATAAAATGCTTACAAGAGGTACTCTACTTTCGTACATAATACCGTATTATTCCGAAAACAAGCCGCACCCGAATTTAAGCCGCATCGGAAAAATTACGATCAAAACTAGGAAATAAATTTCAAGTACAGTACTTTTATGTTTTTGAAAGTATTTTTTTTAAGAAGAAAATACCGTACAAACAAATACACTTACTACTTAATTAGCATTTAGAAGTTTTTTTTTATTTTTTGTTCAATGCCGAACACAAGGATTCATCTACATTATTTGTGTTTTCTTCCGGCTTCTTTGGTGGATATCTTTTTCGCGTTTTTACCCAAAAAGCGCAGGACTTGCGATACCAATAATTCAAAATTTGTATCGCAAGTCCTGCGCAACTTTATGGGTACGTGTATAAACAGAGTACCCTTCTTAACCTATAACATCACTCATGGCGATGTATAAAATACAACAAAAAAACAAAATTAATGATCAGATAAAAATCAAAATGAAATATTAGAAACTGCTACCAAACTTTATACTGTAACACCAAACTGATCAAAATGACTGTACACTCACTACGTAAGGAGTGCGTGTCTCTCTCTCTCTCCCCCTCCCCCTCTCACATACCTACTTATGCTTAATAAGAAACGATTATTATTATTATTATTATTATTATTAAAGCGCGAATGCAAGCCGCAGGTTAAATTATGGAACCGATTTTTAGGGAAAAACTGCGCCTTGTGTTCGGAACAATACGGTATGTTTCCGAAAACTTGAACAAAAGTTGAATTGTCCAAACCTCGAACTGCTGTTGTAAGTAGTACATACAGGATGATTCACGAAGATATGCAGAAACTTTGGGAGCTCCCAAAGTTTTTGCATATCTTCGTGAATCACCCTGTATACGAATTGTAGTACAGTACATTTTTGTATATTTACTACTACATACCGTACAGTACTTATATGTAAATTAGTAAAATAGATTTTATACACTGTTCATACTCTACTAAAAATGGACATTATTACTGCTCAAATTACAATCATAATACACTCTATTGTTACAAAAAATACGTAATAAATGTACATACTTTTTAAATAATAATTAATGCTAAAAAATATCTAGTTTAAAGTTCATAAAAATGTTGAATGAAAAGATACTCTTTTATAGCTGGTACAAAGTGAATACAGAATCACTTTTGAAATAACGGGTGTTTCAAAAAGGACGCACTTCGAAGTTTAAGGGTTAATATTTTCTGCATAGGGAATATTTTTTCCCCCCAAATAACAGTTGGCACTACCGTACTCATTGTTGACCCATTGCATATTACTGACATGTACTAGTGCTATCCCAGTATTCATTTGTGTCTGTAGTGTCTGTATAAGTTCAAACATGGTTTTTTCAAAGGATGAACGTGTTTTTATTATTGAAAGTTATTGCGCATATAAATCTTACGAACAAGTGAAAGACGAGTTCCAGTTAAAATTTCCCAATTCTGAAGTACCTAATAACACCACAATATCAAGTCTGATTAATAAATTTCGTGAGACTGGCAGTGAACAGGATTGGAAAAGCACAGGTCGACCATCAGTGTTAACAGAACAAGTTTTGGACGATGTGAAACAATGTTTGACTACCTCACCCAGCAAATCACTTAGAAAGTTATCTTCACAGGCTGGATTATCACTATCTTCCGCTTTAAGGGCTACAAAAATATTAAATCTGCATCCTCACCGTATCGGTGTCGTTCATGAACTGAAAGAAGTTGACCATAGGAAACGTATACAGTATTGTCGTTGGATACGTTCTCTTGTTAATGACAATGGTGTTGAAATATTGGATCGTGTTTATTTCAGTGACGAAGCATGGTTCCACTTGGATGGTTACATCAATAGCCAAAACTGCCGAATATGGAGCGCTCATAATCCTCACACGTCTCATGAACGTCCACTACACGCACGTAAAATTGGTGTTTGGTGTGTGATCTCCTGGTGTCGTATTGTTGGGCCTTTATTTTTTGACACATCTGCAGATGGTGTGGAGTACCGCAACTTAATTGAACAATTTATAGCGTTGTTAGAATTACACGATCGAGATTGTTGGTTTCAGTAGGATAACGCAACATGCCATACTTCTACTGAAACGCTGAATATGTTACGAGAATTTTTTGGCCATCGTGTGATATCAAAAGGATTGTGGCCACCAAGATCCCCAGATCTTACTCCTGCGGATTTTTTCTTTTTCTTGGGGGGAATTTAAAGAGTAAGGTTTTTAAAAACAATCCTCATACAATTGAAGAATTGAAGGCTAATATTGAAAGTGATATTACAAACATTACTGAGCAAACACTATGAAAAGTGGCTGCAAATGTTATGAAACGTGTCCGAACTTGCATTACAAGCGAAGGAAGTCATTTTGAACATTTATTGTGAAGTTTTAAAGGTAATCTGAATGTTATAAAGGTAATAATTTCATACCGTATAATTTGTAATTACTTAATGTAATAAATTAGCGTTCTCAAACTTCGAAGTGCGTCCTTTTTGAAACATCCGTTAAAATTTTCATTATCCAAGCATGCAAATTCATACAGTAGTGCCAACTGTAAAAAGTCTATCGTACCGGTTAGAACCGGCCATCCGGTTGTACGAAGTCTGAAACTTGAATAAAGGGAATCAATTCTTAATGTCCGAAATGAACGAAAGTCGAATGTCCGGAAGTAGAGGACAACCTGTAATTAAATATCTTCCTTTAATACTTACTACCTTTAATACTACTTTTCAACATCATTTCCATTTTTGTTCAAACGTCTGTCATATCGCTCAACAAATTTTTGAATGTTGTTTTGGTCACCGCTGAAAGGCTGATTTGAACTTCTAGAGGCTTTACTAAGTAAAATGAGGAGTGAGGTGGTTTACTATTGGCTTGCACATCGAGTTGAAAAGTGTGCTTACAAGTCCCCTTTGAAAAGAAACTTTGATAGTTACAGAAAAAGTTGTGGCTAAGAAACTTTGATAGTCACTGGAAAAGTTGTGGTTATTGCTAGAAAACAATAAAATTGAAAAAGAAAAAAACAAGTGTGGAAGAAGATTTTAAAGACTTTAAAAATATCAGTGTCTGTTCCAATGTCGATAAAAAGACATTAATAAATTGGTTGCAAACTGAAAATGATGGAGGATATAAAGCGATCATAGAGGAATAAATTATTGCATCAAGCAGTGTTACGGGAAATGAAAAGGATTCAGTGTTGACGAGATGAACCAGCTGTGGTTATGACCCATGCAGAAGCAGAAGCAGTAACAAACATAGATCAATTTATGGTTTATTTCAAAGGTCAAGCCGAAACATCCCCAAAAGAGCTTCTAATGCTAAAGCGGATACGAGATCATGCTGCTTCTTAGCAACTCACAAAACTGAGGCAGCAAATGCTCACTGCCTTTTTTACTACCGACTAGTTTGTAACTGTTTTGTCCACATTATAAATACAGTCAATTTCCGATTATCCGCGAAATTGGGTGGCTTGAGTGCCGTGGATAATCTGCAAAATGACGAAAAAAAGCGTAGGCATATACGAGGGGGTACCCAAAAGTATCCGGAATAGCTCTGCTGTGGGCGGAGCTTGTGCAGTACAAATTCCCGCCACTAGGCTGCTTGTAGCGCTACTCATTGCCAGTTCAATGCCATTTTGTTCGTTGATCTAGCTTGTTCTGTTCTCGTGCAGTGATTGTTCTCACTAGTGCTGTTTTGTGCTCGTGTCGTTTTTCATGATGGCAAGTTTTAATGAACAACGTGCGACTGTGAAATTTTGCTTCTTGCTCGGTAAAAACGCCGCGGAAACAGTTGTAATGTTGAACACAGCTTACAAAGACGACGCTATTGGAAAAACCCAAGTGTACGAGTGGTTTTTGCGCTTTAAAAATGGCGACATGTCGATTGAGAACAAACCTCGTTCTGGACGACCGTCGACTTCCCGAACAGACGAAAATGTTGTGAAAGTGAAAGAAATTGTACGAACAGACCGACGACAGACCATTGACCAAATATCACAGGTTAGTGGGTTATCTTGGAGCTCAGTCCAACGCATTTTAACAGAAGACTTGACAATGAAAAGAGTCGCTGCCAAGTTTGTGCCTCGGGTTCTGACAGACACTCAAAAGGAACGTCTAATTGAAACGTGTAGTGATTTGAAACAACAGCTTGAAACTGATCCAGATTTCATATCAAAGATCATTACGGGTGACGAGTCTTGGTGCTATGGGTACGACCCAGAAATCAAACAACAATCCAGTCAATGGAAGACTTCATTATCACCCCGACCAAAAAAAAGTCGTCAAGTCAGATCGAACATCAAAACAATGCTGATTTGTTTTTTTGATGTGAGGGGAATTGTCCATTCAGAGTTCGTTCCACCAGGCCAGACGGTAAATCAAGCTTTTTATCTTGAAGTGTTAAGAAGACTACGAAACAGCATTCGTCGTAAAAGACCTAATTTGTGGCAGACAGGGGACTGGTTTTTCCACCACGACAACGCGCCTGCACACACGGCAATCTCGGTTACCCAGTTTTTGGTGAAAAACGGCATGGTTTTGCTACCACACGCACCGTACTCACCCGATCTGGCTCCGTGTGATTTTTTCTTGTTCCCACGCATGAAAAGGGGCATGAAAGGTCTCCGATTTAACAACGTTGATGATGTCAAGAAAAAAACGACGGATGAGCTGGCAGCCATCACTGAAGAGGAGTACAAAAAATGTTTTGAACAGTGGAAGCACCGGTGGGACAAATGTATTAGTTGTAATGGAGAGTATTTTGAAGGGGATAAGGTTCTTTTGTAAAAAAATTAAAAATAAATAGTTTTAAAAAATAATTCCGGTTTCTTTTGGGTACCCCCTCGTACAGTAGTATACGTATAAAATCTTTATTAATTTTTTGTTATTTAAAGTACATAAATATGTACAATAATGAAAACACTAACTTAAATTACCAAATATAACATTAAAATTTTGAATGTTGTTAATTATTTTTTGTCCCTAAAAATGTTTGTTCACTGTAATTTTTTTAAATTAGTACATACAATGTATTTAGAAAAAAAACAAAAATATTGTTTACTTACAAATGATGTGCAGAAGCTATGTTGTAATAGAAGTCACGTGTTAAAAAAGTCAGTCATCTGCTCTTTGTTTTTTGAGTTAAAACACTTTTTCTTGATTTGGGACTGAAGTTTTCTCAACGTAAGTTTGTCACAAAGCAAAGCGTGTGCTTTACAAATTTAAGCATGTGCTTTACGTTACAAAGCGCGTATTTACAAATTTAAGCGTGTGCTTTACTTTACAAAGCACATATTTACAAATTTAAGCGTGTGCTTTACTTTACAAAGCGCGTATTTACAAATTTAAGCGTGTGCTTTACTTTACAAAGCGCGTATTTACAAGTTTAAGCGTGTGCTTTACTTTACAAAGCGCGTATTTACAAATTTAAGCGTGTGCTTTACTTTACAAATTTAAGCCTGTGCTTTACTTTACAAAGCGCGTACTTCGTGTGCTGTACAAATTTTATCTTTAATGTTATCACATTACAAGAAATTTACTTGACGTTAATGATAAGAAAAATGAATGAAAAAAAATTTCATCCGACGTGCACGGATAATCGAGAGTTGACTGTACATACAGTATTATTTGTGTTTTTAGGTGAAAGTGTGCCGATAATCTATATATTTAAAACGCAAAATCACTTCCAATGTATTTTAAATGGGAATTCTTTAAACTCTTAAATACAGAGTTCTACCGAACGGATTTTTATAATTTTTACATGGTTTTAAAGAGTATTCTTTCCTGATTCGGTAAAAAGTTCTAAACTTGAAATTCATGCTAAATCCGAGCTTCATTTTACGAAATGAAAAAGAACAAAATATATTGTTTACAACGTACAGCTCTCTAATACCGTACAGACCACCATTAAAGATCGTCAAAGCAGCAATACAATTTAAATACGAGTATGTAGAATAATGATTCCATTCCAGTATATATTGTGCGAATTTATTCGCACGGGTCCACTAGTAATTTTTAATTTACATTAAAAATATTTTTGATAAGTTCTTTTTTATCGTATTTTCCTCATTCTCTGGATAAACCAGATTTTCGTTAGCTCAGATCATCCCTGGCCCCATTTGATCCAGGTTAACGAGGTTCTTCTGTATTGAATATACGAGGGCAATCCAGAAAGTAACAGACGTTTTGGCTTGGCAAGGCAGTGGGCGGAGCTTGCGCCGCCATCTTGGCGTCAGAGTGTTTCTACATTCAGTATGCAAACAGGCGTGGTAGCTAGAGCATCATGAGTATTGTACTTTTTATACAGTGGAGTTTTAAAATGAGCGCTGCGATTGAAAATCCTCCCAGTTGTGAAGTACGTGGTGTGATACGGTTTTTGCTGACGAAAAATTACAAACCGATTGAAATTTATCGCCAGATTTGTGACTGATGAATTGGTGGTGAAAATCAATGAAAAAAATTCGTGAAAATCATCGTTTCACTATTACAGATCTCACAGAACATTTCCCCCAAATTTCACGGAGTTTAATTCATGAAATTTTGGTTCATAAAATTGGATACCACAAATTTTGTGCCAGGTGGATTCCGAAAATCCTAACGGAAGACCACAAAAAACAAAGACTTGCTGCAGCACTGACATTTCTGGAAGAGTACGACAAAAATGGAAACCATGTTATCGATCACATCGTAACTGGTGACGAGACTTGGGTAAAGCTCATCAACTGTGAAACAAAACGGCAGTCGATGAAATGGGGTCACACGCATTCGACCAAGAAACCGAGGAAGTGTCTGCAGACACTATCAGCAAGAAAAATCATGGCTACTGTGTTTTGGGATGCTCATGGAGTGATTTTCATTGATTTTCTTGAACGAGGCCAAACAATCAATTCAGAGAGGTATTGCAAAACACTCAGAAAATTAAGGCGTGCGATACAAAACAAGCGGCGGGGGAAACTTAGTGGGAAAGTTTTGTTTTTCCATGACAACACCCATCCACACACGGCCAAACGTACTCAAGAGCTCTTGGAAGGTTTTGGATGGGAAGTTTTTAATCACCGCTGTACAGCCCGGATTTGGCGCCGAGCGATTACCATCTGTTCCCAGCGATGAAGACATGGCTCGCTACACAACGCTTCGACACTGACGCTGAACTCCATGCCGGTGTAAACCAGTGGTTGAACTCGCAGGCGACAGATTACTACAAAGAAGACAGTGAAAAGCTTGTACCATGTTACGATAAATGCCTTAATTTACTTGGCACTTTACAGGACTTTACGTAGAAAAATAGCCTTAGAGTTAACCTTCAAAATGTACGTAATAAAAATTGGTTTTTTTAGTTATTTTTGTTTTATTTCAAAACGTCGGTTACTTTCTGGACAGCCCTCGTATATGATGAAAAGTTAGTAAAAGCTGGTGAAAGCGATAAGAAAATTAGAAGAATCGTGGAGAAATGTGTCTGAAAGTTAACGAGACCATCTGTTTTATTTAGAAAATATCTTAAAGGAAATGTGCGAAATTACCTGTAGTGCTAACTGATGGCAATTTAACATCAAACGACATTAAATAGGATGATTTCGGTACACCACAATTGATCCAATCAAGACGAGCAGTCTTCCCAAGAAGTACACCGTGAACACTTCTTTGTAACGAAGCAAGAACACTCGGCATCTGTAATAATAATATTTCCACACACAAACATATTAATATTTAGAGATGTAAACATATATATATATATATATATATTAGCGAGTTTGTTTTACAGCTGTCGCCGTCTCTCGCATCCTAATACCCTCCACATTTGTCTGTCCAAGCAGTCATTGTCTGTCAGTCCTCTCGCCTGCATCACCACCTCCATGCCATACTGCCAGGAGTGCTTCGGCCTTCCTCTTTTCCGGCTTGACTCAGGGACCCAGTCCAATAATATCTTTGGCCATCTCTCAGGAGGCATTCTCTTCACATGCCCATACCACTTCAAACTCTTTGCCTCTATCCAATCGGTAATATTCTCAGTCAGACCCATCTTCCTTCGAATATCATCATTTCTCACTCTGTCCATTCTTGTATATCCACAACATCGCCTCCAATAATCCATTTCCAAAGCCTTGAGCTTAGCTTCATACCTTTTATTCACCTCCCAAGTTTCTGCACCGTATGTTCCAATGGTTTCAATGACTGTGCTGTAAATGCGAATCTTATTTTTCTTTGTTATTTTTCCATTCCATAGGACACTGTTCAACTGCCTTATTGCTGACCGCGCTTGACCAATTCTTGCATTTATTTCCTCATTGCTTCCCCCATTTGACGATAGCACAACTCCGAGGTATTTGAATCTTCTTGTTGCCTTTATGATTTCACCTCCAAGACTCAAATCCTTAGCATTTCCTCCAACAACCATATACTCTGTTTTCATATGTTTGTAAACATATTATTGAAATATAATGGGTGGCGCACATAATAGTAGCCCCATAACTTAGCCGAGATTGTATAATGTTTATGCCGAGTCAAGGAAAATTCCCCCTATTTTCCCCTTCCCATGTACAACCTGCATGTTTAACCAGATTTTTGATCAATTTATTAATCAATTAGCACCACACGAAATTACAAATTCTTTTTTCCAACAAGACAAGGGTGACTTTGTCACACATCTCGCAGATCACTGGCTCGTGTTTTTACCGATAAGAGGACTATCTCTTTAGGCTTATGGTCACCGCGATCACCGGATTTGTCTCCTTGTGATTACTACTTATGGGGAAATTTAAAGAATAAAGTATACGCCAGCAATCCAAAATCCATTAAAAACCAAAAGATTGCGATCACGAACGTCATACGCACCATTACAGCTCCTGAACTCCAGTCTGTATTTCAGAATATGCTACACCACGCTATCTTATCTGTACAAGCTGACGGTGATCACTTTCAACATATTGTGTAATAACGTAACAATATTAGACTATTGAAAAAAATAATAAAAAAATTATTGGTATTTGTAAATAAACAGATTTCATTTCAATTGTGTTGCACTTTATTTACGAGGCTACTTTTATGTGCGCCACCCGTTATATTTCTAACCACCAGAATACGGTAACAGAAAAAAACTTACCAATGTTTACAGCGCTTTTGTATACCTTGTACACATCTTCAGTTAATTAAAATGCTTTAAAAATTTTTTCACATCAAAATTTAAAACTTCCTTTTTTTTACATAAAAATTTTTTTATATACCATGGTAGATAAGGAGTAGTATTTCTTATCTACCATGGTATCCACCATGGTGAAAAATTTTTTAAAGAATTTTAATTTACTGAAGATGTGTACAAGATATACAAAAGCGCAATAAACATTGGTAAGTGTTTTCTGTTACCGTATTCTGGTGGTCAGAAATATATATTTAAATTTAAAATAATAAGGTTATTTATAATCTTACATAGTATGTTTGATAAAATAAATAAAGTAGTAAACATATTAATATCTATAAATTATAATTAGATGACATGGTTAGAAGATGGAAAACACAGGTAAAGATGGGAATTGCTATGGGAGAGATGGTGAACTTGAATACCCTACTATTTGCTGATGATCAAGTAGTAATTCAGGAAAGTGAGGAAGCTCTGCAGAGATCGATATTTCAACTAGAAAAGGTTTGTGCAGCCTACTATATGAAGATTTCCTTAGAAAAAACAAAATCCATGGCCTTCTGGTAGTAAATACCCAGTATGTACGAAAATATTTGTACACAATAAAAATATTGTACAAGTGTCCCATTTCCGATATCTTGGTTGTGACATCACTTATGATAAAGATACAGACATTGACTACAAACTTAGTAAGTTCCAGTCGGTGTATGGAACCATTCGACGAGCGCTCTCCAAGAAAACTAGGAAGGTGACGTGATTAAAATTTTATAAGTTGATGGCAATACCAACATTATTGTATAGTTCAGAAACATGGGTGAAGAGTCGGAAACAATTAAGGAAAATTCAGGCATCGGAAATGAATTTTTTAAGGTCAGTAAAGGGCTGTACAAGAGTGGATAGATTATATAATGAAGATGTGCGTAAGGAATTGAACATCTTCAAGTTGGAAGACCGAATAATAGAAAACAGGCACAGATGGCTGGAACATTTGGAAAGAATGCCTGATGGGCGTATACCTAAGGAAGTGTGGAGGTATAGGCCGGTTGGGTGAAAAGATATTGGAAGACCAAGGAAAAGATGGTACCTGTCCTTAAGAAAATTTAAAAAAAAAAACGAGACCGGAACAGGCGATTCGCCTAAACCCTGTTGTGAAGAAGAAAAAGAAATTATAATACAAATGATTATTTCTTATCTCTCTTTTGGTTGCTATTTTAGTTTTATGTTTAAAAATTTACGATCGTTTTGGTGATACCACCTTCTTCAGAATATTTCAAAAAATTAAAATTCAGAATGATCGTTCCATTCAGTCATATCAACAAAACTAGCTTAAATTTATAATTAACCCACCGGGTTGGTCTAGAGGTAAAGTTATCGCCAAAATCAGCTGTTTAACAGCTGATTTTCGGAGACGAAGGTTCCTGGTTCAAATCCTACAAAAGGTAGTTACTTTTATACGGATTTGAATACTAGACAGTGGTTACCGGTGTACTTTGATGGTTGGGTTTAATTAACCATACTCTCTCAGGAATGGTCAACCTGGGTCTGTACAAGACTATACCTCATTTACACGTCATACACATCATCCTCATCTCATTGGGTCATGGGGTTGCTTATTGTTCTCAATTGAACAGATTGCAACGTACACAAATTAGGAGTAAAAAAAAATTTATAATTCCTGTTCTTGTTTATATTTATTGCTATAGATGGCAGCAGCTTGTCTGATTTAATTATCATCTTTGAATTTTACTTGTTTGTTAATTATTTTATCACCTTTTAAATTCATATGAACATATTGTGACAATATCGAAGACGAATAAGGTTCAAGAAATTTCTAGTACTTCATTCATAAAATGATAAAGAATAGATAATAGAGTGAAAAAGTAACAATAGGGTTAGATATAAAAGGATACCTATTCATAAAAATTATTTAAAAGGACTGCGCTATTGTGTATGATAAGATCTTTGTTGTACAACTATTTATGAAGGGTCGGTTGATTACCTGTTTACATTAAATAAGACTTCTATAGAAAGGACTTTTATATCGAATTTCGGTGTCTTTCGGGAAGATTCTTTGAACCGCTTATATAAATAGAACCCCGAGCGCGGTCAGTTAGTTAGTATTCGTTTGATCTTTGATGATTGGCTATTGGTGCGTAGTGCAGACACGTTCCGGGCATTGTGTTGGTCAACTATTGTTGTAGAGTCTTTGTGTGTGTGCATTGTGTATTCAGTTTCATTTTGTATGTGCATTCTATATAATTGTTGTAAGTAGTATTATGTAAATTATTAAGTTATTTATTGTATTACTTAATTATAATTTTATAATTAGTTTATTGTTTATTTTGTAAATCTTTTAGCTGTAATAAATACTTGTAATTGTAAACTTTAGGGTATTAATTATTTAATTACCTAGATCCCGAAACGGTCCTTAGCGATAAGTGTCACAATATATTTGAAATATTTCATTTTTTTAAGTTTTACATTTGTTTCATAGGTACATTTTTTAATAGATACATAAATCTTCTATTTTACCAAAATTGTGTCCTGTAACTTTAACGTGTTTTGCATAATTAGATTCCAATTTATTGTATTTATACACTCTTTTGCGTTCTTCAAATCTTTTGTAAAAATTACAAACTACGGTAAAGATATTAATATCTTTTGCAGATGACCTAGCAATCATTTCTAGGAACATGAAACAGCGATAGAAAAATCAACATGTCAAAAGAACACGCAGAAAACTCAAGACTAAAGATTTCCTTCAAAAAATTATATAACGAACATCAAATAAGCCCCGCATCACTTGAAGACACAACACAGAAAAATTGAAAAAGTTGATAGCTTCAAGTACCTTGGGGAGATAATAGAACTAAAGATGGCGTAAAGTAAGTGGACAACAGACATGGAAAGACGGCCAGTGCAGTCTGAGGAACTCCTCATCTCAGAGGAGATAACTGTGACTAGTGTATTTTATACCTCTACCTCTTCTGTTCTTAAATGCTTCAGTTATATAACTGGGCTAGTTTGAATAACTAAGGCTGGTTTGAACCTCTAGAAGCTTTACTAAGTAAAACAAGGAGTCAGGTGGTTTACACATTGTCTTCCTCACTGAGTGGAAAAATATACTTGTCAGCATTGCAGGCCCTCTTAAAAGCATCTACTTTCCACCCTGCAAATGACACCTTCACTTCATACACCACAGGGTCTGCCAGTATAATGATGAAATTGATTACTCCCAGAGGAGCTAACACTGACTAGTGTCTTTTACACCTCTACCTCTTCGGTTCTTAAATGCTTCAGTTATACAATTGGCTGACCATGTGATAAGAACACAATTATTTTTTTGTAACCCTGGAACTAGTAAGTCGAGTGCAAATAATTTAACACTCCATTTACCTGATATGGGTAAATAAAAATATTATATTACCGTAATATTTTGGTACGCCAACACCCTGGGAGACATGAGTAAAGCAGCAACTGCGCATAGGAGACGACCCGTGTCACCACGTACAGTGACGAGACTAAGTAGACAAGCACATGCCACGGCTGTTAAATGTGATCCATCATCAGGGCTATCTGGTAATGGACCATGGAGCGTAGCAAGATCCATCAGAAGATCAAATAATGGATCTGAAAGAAAACCGGTCATACATTAATCTCAATTATATAGCGTTACAGGGCTAACTAAAATATCTATGCATTCATTTTGTTGATAACGAGAAACTACACAAGAATCTACATCTACATCTATCCGTACTTGGAATGTACGGTGTCATCAACCAAAATGTTACAAATTTTTAAACAAACGAAAATTTTTACAAATTGTATTCTACGTTTTTTGCGTATTATTCATTTTTGGAGCACCTGAAGAAGTCATAAAAATGTCAGTATATGTGGATATACAAGATAATTAACTGGTAAAAATATCAGCCTGATACGTTTATTGGTTTCTGAGAAAAATGTACCTTAGTGTTAAAAATTTTAATTTATGGGAAAAGGTAAGAAACAAGAAGGCACTAATCATAAACAATATGTACACAAACAAGTAAATTTCCCATCAACAGTTGTTCGGAGACGAAGGTTCCTGGTTCAAATCCTAGTAAAGGTAGTTACTTTTATACAGATTTGAATACTAGACAGTGGTTGCCGGTGTACTTTGATGGTTGGGGTTCAATTAACCATACTCTCTCAGGAGTGGTTGACCTGGGTCTGAACAAGGCTACACCTCATTTACTTGTCATACACATCATTCTCATCTCATTGGGACATGGGGTTGCTTATTGTTCTGCATTGAACAGATTGCAACGTACAAATATTAGGAATAAAAAAAAGTAAAATAAAATAACAGTTGTTTAGAAAGCTGAACCAACAGCTGAGAATATAAAAAACAGTGATGCAGATATTTTAAAAACTAAAACTCTCTGCACTAAAACAAGCAGTATAAAATTATGAAAAATATTAGTTCTTGGTAAGATGATAATTTTACTGTGTAAACCAAATAAAAACTTAATTTTTTCATAATTTTTTTTGACGTAATTTAATGTTTTTCTGGTAGATCTAGACCTAAACTATTGAAAAACATAAAAAACCAAAAATCAAAATTTTGAGTTAAAACCATTGTGCCATCTCCCTTTAATACATGATGAGATGAATTAATAGGTAAAAGTAAGCGATATAAATAATTAGTAACTCACCGATAACCTCAGCTGGTTCATGTTTTAAACCTTCAGGCTGTTGTCCTTGAAGAATATCCAACAAAGCTCTTAATGCTTTAGTACAGAACGCAGGGTGACTATTACGACTTTCCCTGATCAATTCGAACACACTTCTAAGGCCGACACCTACAATCTGTAAGATTTACATACAAGAACTTTTTTTTTTAAATTGATAAACAACAGTTGAGAAATCTAACAATATGAAACACTTTCATAAATCAGGGAGATTATAACTGAAATATATTTTTTCCTCACATAGGACCAATTTTAGACCATTTCAGGTGACTTCAGACATTTCTGGAAGCTCTTATTGCAGCCTCATTATCAGAACTCAATCGCTGAAGGCTTTTCTCCTTTCTTCTGTTCACTAAGTGATCTGTTTTTGCTCATCATTGAAGCCCTTGAAGTCTGCAATTATTTGTCTAAATTTGATTCGGTTTATTAAATTTTGTCAGTTTATTCCGATTTTCTCAATATCCTTTTCTGATTTCTTTAAACTATTTATCCAACACTTTAGGTCTATTTTTTAATGTATTAAAAGTAGTAATTTTAAAGTCTTAAATCTTAAAGTAATGTATTAAAAGTAGTAATCTTGCGTTAAACACAAGAATGTGTTATTTCTTTGCACCAATTCTTGTGTTTTATATAAGATATCTCTGAAAGTATTGCATTTACAGCTCTGGAACCAATTTTATTCAATTTTTCAGATTAAAAAACATAAGAAACAATCGTATTTGTATCTTTGTAACTACCTTTAACATTTTTATACGGCCTTACTTCACCGAGGGTACAGAGTTCTGGGTGAAATTTTTCGCTAGCCGTAACTCGCTAACTAAGCGTTTTCAGGTATATGTTTATATGAACTTTTTTTCTTATTTTTAGCTATAGAATGAGATATCAAGAGATTGCAGTATAGTTTTAAATCACACTGTATAATACTATGCTCTGATGAAGGAGGATCCACATTCATATAAATTTAAAACATAAACCCTTAGGAAAAACTCAATAATATACCAACTGTAAAAATTACAATAGGATTTGTTGATCAATAATAATAATAATAATAATAATAATAATAATTAACCTAAAAAAATATTTGCGTTACCTTTGGTATACGTGGTAATGTAACTTGTAGCCGTTCAGAAGTTTCTTCGATATCGCTATCGACGTCAGTTAAAGCAAGAGCAGCCGGTGAACTACCAGACGATGATAAATAAATTTCACATGCTTCTTTCATCCATCGTTCGAGTACCGCTAGTCTAACTGTTGCGAAAACAGCAAAGCTTGATGGATTACCAGCAAGTTCAACTTCCGGTACCATACATAATTCTCCAACACCATCCAGCTTAACAAATGAAATAAAAATCAAATTAAAATTAATTTATATCGCTTCAAATTACAATCAAAACTAACAACACACTGTTTCTGATAATAAAATAATAAGTTGTTTAGGTGATCAGCCAAAAGGCTGGTTTGAACCTTTAGAGCATTTACTAAGTAAACGAGGAGTGAGGTGGTTTACCATTGCCTTTCACACACAAGAGTGCCACTCACACAACTTTCTCTTGCCAATGCAAATAATTTACAATATAATTTAACATTAGTAATAAAATATTAGAAATGAACAAAAACTAACCTCAAAAACATAACCTTATTTTAATCATGAGTGAATGACGCAAAATGACAATCGAACTCAGTTTGGCTTAAAAATACGGAAAATCACGCTTTCACGCTAAACTAGGCTCTGTAGAGAAAAATGCTCTAACCAAAAGTTGTAGATCTTTTAATTTTTTATAAATTTAATTATATACACTTTTGTCGTAAAATGCATACTAAGACCGAAATGTTAAAAAAATCGATTTTTCTCACGTTTTCGTGAGAAAAAAAACAGAAAATCGCAAATTACCGCTAAACTAAGCGTTATACAAAAAAATGTTTGAAACAGAAGTTGTAGGTTTTTAAATTCTCTACAACTTTTATTATATAAGTTTTTGCGCTAAAATTTATATTAAAGCCGTAATCTTAAAAAAACAACGTTTTTATGTGAAAACAGCCTCACCGAGAATTTCAGCAAACATGGCGCCTACCCTATCTTGTAGAGAATAAAAAATTGAGTAAAATAGGCGATTTTAAAAAAAATCGTAGGACCAGTTTTTGAGAAAATCACAAAAAACTGAAAAATTATACGAATAAACTACTACTTCCGGTTGACCGATTTTGATGAAAATGTTCGTGTCGCGTCCGGTAGTGGTATGTAACTTAAGTTTCAAGTTTCAAGTTCGTACGATGTTCCGTTCTTGAGATATTCTGTTCACACACAGACACACACACACACAGACACACACACACACACACACACACACACACACACACACACACACACACACACAGACCAATCGCTAAAAACATGTTTTTTGGGTTCAGGGGGTCTGAAAACGTATAGATCCGGCGAAAACTCGATTTCGAAAAATCGACATGAAAACAATACTTTCCTTCCTATATATTCATATAGGCAAGAGAAAGTAAAAAATAAGTTGTTTAGGTGATCAGCCGAAAGGCTGGTTTGAACCTGTAGAGCATTTACTAAGTAAACGAGGAGTGAGGTGGTTTACCATTGCCTTTGAGTGGAAAATTATGCTTTTCAGGATATCAGGGTATCTAAAAATCATTTACTTTCCATTTGCAAATGACACCTTCACTTCATTCACTTCAGGGTCCAGCTATATAATGAAATTCATTACTTTTAGAGGAGATAAATGTGACTGGCATCTTTTACAACACTACCTTTTCTATTCTTAAATGCTTCAGTCATATAATTGCCTGACTATGTGATAAGAAACAGAACTATTTTTTGTAACCTTGGAACTAACTGATCGAGTGATATAATTTAACACTCCACAAAAAAAATATAATGATGTGCTTTGAAATGTTCAAGAAAGTACACAGTGTCATAAAAAGAAACTTAAAAAAAATAAACAGATATAATTTATTCTAACAAGATATATATCCAATACTTACTTTTGGTTTTCGCTTTTCTTTTCCCTTTATCACTTTTCCTTTTGAAATCTTCCCTTTTTTGTTTTTCTTCCATTCCGTCTTTTTCCTATAAGCAAATAAATACGGATAAGTTATTAACAAACTAAAAAAACAACAAATAAAAATATATTCAAACCAATATTTTACAACACAGTACGTATCCATTAAAGTACAAAATTTAATTTACAATTAGTGCACACTTTGAGGAACTTCCCATCTTTTCAACAAACTCCAGAATCCAGGTTGAGAGGGCTGAGAAGCCCTATGATGGCGACATCGTGTTAAGGAACACCTGGTCGCTCGGGGAACAATTTCACAGAGTAATTGCAACCTCGTGGAATTAAGGGGGAATTTTATAGTTTTAAATTAGGAAATTGGATTCTGTTTCTTGGGGGATTGGAACTGGGACTTTAGAGGAGGTAATGTAGGACATTTTAAGAAGTTATTTGTGAAAAACATGTTTTTTGAGTTCAGGGGGTCTGAAAATGTGTAGATCCGGTGAAAACTCAATTTCGACATGAAAACAATACTATCGTTCCTATATATTCATATAGGCAAGAGAAAGTAAAAACCTAAAACTCTTATTTTAAGGAATTTTTTTCTGTAGAGCGTTGCCAATTAGTGATTTTCCGTATTTTGAAGTCGCAAATAAAGTTTGAATTTTATTAAGTGTCATTAACTCATAATTAAAACTAAATTACGTTATTAATTTTATATTATTTACATATGATTGAAATACATCATATTTTTAATTATTTACGTTGAGAAGAAAAAGTTGTGTGTGTGTGTGTCACACCACATTTTAAGGTAATTGTGTTAGCAGTGCGTGAATATTAGCAAGAACATTATTAAATTTTGTAACATTTCTTTTGTAGCTTTCAATTTAAATAATGAAGTGCTATTACGTGACCCATTAATAAGAAATAAAACAAATTACGTAATATTAACAACACAATGCGTTAAATGTCCACAAAACGCTTGTTGATATTGGGCATAAAAAAACACCATCTACATTAGTTATGGTAGTTCATGTATTTTATGACCTTCTGATAAAACATTATAGGTTTATGACAAATTAATTATTACTGTAGTAATAAAAAATGTTCAATAAAACCTTAAAAATCAGATTTTTATGTAAGATCACACACTGCTATCAAATAAAAAATAATTAGTCTATATAAAAGTTTTCGGGCCTTAACAGACAGATGGTGTGTCAATTTATTTACACTCAATCTGTCCGTTGCAGGGCTAAAATAAATAGTTCTGTTTCTTATCACACGGTCAGCCAATTAAATGACTGAATCATTTAAGAACAGAAGAGGTAGAGGTGCAAAAGACACTAATCAGAGTTGTCTCCTCTGAAAGTAATGAATTTCATTATACAGCCAGACCCTGTGGTGAATGAAGTGAAGGTGTCATTTGCAGAGTGGAAAATCTGTGCTTTTCAGAGGGCCTGGCATGCTGATAAGCATAATTTTTCACTCAGTGAGGAAGGCAATGGTAAACCACCTCCTCCTTGTTTTACTTAGTAAAACCTCTAGAGGTTCAAACCAGCCTTTCGGCTGATGACCTAAACAACAACAACATAAAAGTTTTTACTCAATACTAGCTGAAATTCAACTGTAAATTAAGACATGGCATAAAGTTATAAAACCTGAAGTATTATGGATAAGAACTAGCTGGCCATCCCAGCTTCACCTGGTATAATTACTTTCTCTTGCCGTCATGAATATATAGGAAGGTTTCTTGTTGATTTTGAATTTTCTTGTTGATTTTTTACCAGATTTATTTATTTTCAGATCCCCTAAACCCAAAAAACATGTTTTTAGCAATTGGTCTGTATCTGTGTGAACAAATATCTCAAGAACGGAACATCGTACAAAGTTGAAACTTAAGTTAGGACTTTTTGTGATTTTCACAAACGGGTCCTCCATTTTTTTTAAAAAATCGCCTCATTCATTACATTTCTAATGCTCTACAAGATAGGGTAGGCATGTTTGCTGAAATTCTTGGGAAGGCTGGGCTCTCTTAGAAAAAAAGTTTTTTTTAAGACTGGGGCCTTTATATGCATTTTAGCGCAAAAGTGTTTATAATAAAAGTTGTAGACAATTTAAAAACCTACAACTTTTATTTCAAAAATGTATTTTTATAACAACTTAGTTTAACGGTAATTAGTGATTTTCTGTTTTTTTTTTCATAAAAACCTGTAAAAAAAATGTTTTTTTTTAAGATTTCGGGCTTAATATGCCTTTAATGACATAAATGCATAAAAATGTATAGAAAATTAAAAGATCAACAACTTTTATTTTAAGCATTTTTCTCTACAGAGAAAAATGAGTTTATTGTATTCTCTAGTTAATTCTTTTTGACTTACGTCATTATTTTTCTACCCTTATAAAATATAAATAAACCACCACATGCACAATAGAACCGACTGGGTTAGTCTAGAGATAAAGTCGTCGCCACGAGTCAGCTGTTCAATAGCTGATTTTTGAAGACGAATGTTCCTGGTTCAAATCTTAGTAAAGGTAGTTACTTTTACACAGATTTGAATATTAGACAGTGGTTAACAGAGTACTTTGATGGTTGGGGGTTCAATTAACCACACCCTCTTAGGAATGGTCAGCCTGGGTCTGTACAAAACTAATATGCTTTTCACGGTTGATGAGCTCTGCTGTTCCACACATTTAGACCAATCAGAGCGTTTGCCAATGTTGTCAGATTGTATCTGACAAACATTACGCGTGCATGCGTATAAGAGCCGCAATAGTAGGCCTACACTCTCGTCTTGTATCTCGTACTGAATACATCGTTTATAGAGTGCGTTACATGCAATACTTCATAACACAATCAGCTAATTGTATGTTTGAAGTTTATAATTCCCCTCCTGGGGAGTACGAGACCTTGTCGTTGGTGGAGGGGCTAGCGTGTTCCTATGACCCTGCGAGCTATGCCGGCGGTAGTGTAACTACTGGTAGGGCCACCCAAGCCGGACAGGTCAAAGGGTAGGAGCCAGACTAAGAAGTACTCCAACCCAGCGTGTTGGGCTAATCCCCCACACGTTGGTTAAAAACGGATTCAAAGCACAACACAAAGCCTCGGAACAGGACTGGATAATCGGAATAATAAACGGAAATGCTGTAATACTAGATTTAAAAGACTGGCAGCAGATGAGGAATATGATGATGGACCGAGGTATCTGGAGAGGATGGATCGAGGCAATGGCACACCCTACGCTGAGAGGCAGAAGGGGCAGATAAAGAAGAAGAAGAAGAAGAAGTTTATAATTATTATTATTAGCCGTATAGCTCCCGAAGTGGAAGACGCTGAGCATTATTCACGATCATTGATTATTGGACTTGGTGTTTTTCTTGTTTGCCCACCAGCCTTTCATTTTCTGAGAAAAATCAGCTTTTCTTTCCTCACTCCATCTTGTTCCAACTCTTGGAATTTTAACCTCTGGAATAATCTCCCATTCATTAACTTTTGTTCTAAAACTATTTCGATTGGTAACTTCTTTATCAGTAATGTTTGCCAGAACTAGATCTTTCTTAACGTGTCGAATCCATTCCCCTCCATTGACAAGCGAAGCTACATATTTTACCATCTTTTTTGTAACTCTATGATCAGGGAGCCTCATGATATGACCAAAAAATTTAAGACGTCTTTTCCTCATGTCTGTTACAATATTTGAATGTTGCTCAACTGTGTTATTTTTTTGTAATCTATAACCGTTTTCAGTTAATCTCGGACCGAGAATTTTCCTTTCCTCCTTTTCCAAACTTTCTAAATCGGCTTTCCTGTTGAGGTTCAGGGTCTCACTGGCATAAAGCATTGATGGCTTGATGAATTATTATTATTATTATTATTATTATTGAAAGACCAAAAAAATGCCCGACAAAATATTTAACAGAGCTACGAGAAGTATTGGCAACGTTGCTAGCAAGTCATTGGCTCGCTATATAAAGGGGGGTAGGGGGCAATACTAATGTTCACAGCTCATCAGCCTTGAAAAATAGTATACACTTCATTTGCACATCATACACATCATCCTCATCTCATCGGGTCATGGGGTTGCTTATTGTTCTGAATTGAACAGATTGCAATGTACACAAATTAGGAATAATAAAAAAAACACAATAGATGACTCTCACCTGATAAAAAAGTCAATAGGTCTTTTCAGATATCATGTATCCATCTTCAGTTGCAATATTAAAACATCAATACACTCACACTTTAGTCATTTGGTCATAACAATCTAAGGAAAATGCAACTGAAGATGGATACATGATATCTAAAAGGACCTTTTGACATTTTTAATCAGGGGAGTCATCTTTTGTGTATTTATTGGTTTTTCTTATACTATACGAGGTGTGGCTATTAAATAACGAGACAGATGTTGTAAAAAATGTTATTTTTATTTTATACATAATCACTTATTGTCACCTTCAATATACACTCCTTCTCTATCCCTACAACACTCCATGCGAATTTCCCATTGTTGTTGGAAACAGTGCTGGAAGTCATCTTCTGTCAGCTCCTTCTGGACATGTGCCGCTTTCTCTTTTACAGCTTCCACAGACTCAAAGCTTGTCCCTTTTAATACAGATTTCACTTTAGGGAACTGGTACAAGATAATAACATGTGATGCAATGTGGTTTTTTACTTATGATCCAGAAACAAAGCGCCAATCCATGCACTGGAAGAGCCACCAATAGTACATTACCATCCTGCACAGAGAGCCAAAAAAGCTCGAATGAGCAAGTCAAAATTTAAAAAAATGATGATTGTGTTTTTTTATATCCATGGGATTATGTACCTTCACTGGGTTCCTCAAGGTCAAACAATTAATCAATATTACTACCATGAGGTACTTTCTAAACTACGTCAAAAAGTAAGGAAAAATTGCCCCGAAATGTGGAAGGACAAATCAAGGGTTCTCCACCAAGACAATGCGCCAGCTCATTCCGCGTTACCTGTCAAGAGGTTCCTAGCCAAGTACAGCATCTTAGTGTTACAACATCCACCTTATTCACCAGATCTTGTACCATGTGACTTCTACCTGTTCCATAAGGTGAAATCAGCATTAAAAGGGACAAGATTTGAGTCTGTGGAAGCTGTAAAAGAGAAAGCGGCACGTGTCCTGAAGGAGCTGACAGAAGATGACTTCCAGCACTATTTCCAACAATGGAAAATTCACACGGAGCGTTGTAGGGATAGAGAAGGAGTGTATATTGAAGGTGACAATAAGTGATTATGTAAAAAATAAAAATAACATTTTTTACAACGTCTTGTTTGACCTTCAGGAACCCAATGAAGGTACACAATCTAATGGATATTTAAAAAAAAACAATCATCATTACTTTAAATTTCGACTTGCTCATTCGAGCTTTTTTGGCTTTCGGTGAAGTTCGGCTCTTCCAGTGCATGGATTGGCACTTTGTTTCCGGATCATAAGTAAAAAACCACGTTTCATCACATGGTATTATCTTCTACCTGTTCCCTTAGGTAAAATCTGCATTAAAAGGGACAAGATTTGAGTCTGTGGAAGCTGTAAATGAGAAAGCGGCATGTATCCTAAAGGAGCTGACAGAAGATGACTTCCAGCACTGTTTCCAAGAATCGAAAATTCGCATGTAGCATTGTAGGGATAGAGAAGGAGTGTATATTGAAGGTGACAATAAGTGATTATGTATAAAATAAAAATAAAAATAAAAAACATTTCTTACAACATCTGTCTTGTTATTTAATAGCCACACCTCGCATAGTAGAAGAGCTGAATGAATGAAGGTGTCGTTTAATTTTTTCATCAATCACAGAAACTTAGTTTTTGCGATTGATGAAGGTGCTAAATGTAAATTTAGTTATATCGATGACTAATAATGCTCTTTCTCTACACTTTAAGAAAATACCGGTGGACAGCAGGGGTATGTACTGTTTAATTTTGTATTTCATAGTGGATAAAGTGTTAGGATCACTTTACACCTTCCACAACCTCATAAGAACTAAACTTTTAAGAAAAAAACAGATAAACGCGTTAATAAACATCTTTATCAACATAAAAATGAGATGTAAGTGTTTCTTTAGAAAAAATTCCCTTATAAGCTTTTTCTTGTATTTGAATTACCATTCATCCGTTCTTGGAGAATAGTGTACAATACAGATTTTCTAGTTTATGAAGGTGAAACACGCATAAAAAGGTTTAGGATGTATGTTTTCATTGTATAATAAATTTTCCTAAACGGTTAACATGTTTGTACTAAAATGGAAGAAATCAGACAATTCCAACAAGATAGGAGTCGCATTTTTCTCAAAACTACATTTTTGTAACATACTACCTTCATCCACTCAACTCTTCAATTCTAAATAATACACAGGAAAATGTTTAACAAACTTATATAACCTTGAATAAATTTTCATATTTTAACTCTTGTTTAATATAGGGTGATTCAAAAAGAGCGCCGGTTTTCATATATCAAATTAAGAGATTTATTTTATTGAAAAACTGAAAATAAATACATCAACAAGTTCATCTTTCCTTCCGATTTTATGTATGAAAAATGATGTCATGCATGTGTCCTCCTCTACTGAGCTGGCACGCATCAACTCTGTCCATGAAATTGGATATTACTGCACGACAAGTTTCGACTTCCATTTGCCCGATAACCCGTCGAATTTCCTCCTTCAAGTCATTGATGTTTCGGGGTTTATTGGCATACACCAATGACTTCAGATGACCCCAAAGAGGAAAGTCACAAGGCGTCAAGTCACACGACCTTGGTAGCCATTGATGGTCGGAATCACGAGAAATGATGCGATCCTGGAACCGTTCACGGAGCAACAACATTGTTTCTCCTGCACCGTGACAGGTGGCACCATCCTGCTGAAACCACAACTCGTCAATGTCCATTCCATCCAAATGACGCCACAAAAACTCCCTAATCATCGTACGGTATCGGTCTCCATTTACTGTCACGGCTTGCCCTTCTTGATTTTCAAAAAAGTAAGGGCCGATGACACCGCCCGACCAAAAACCGCACCAAACTGTCACTCGCTGTGCATACAAGAGAGACTACAACTGAATCGTCAATCGGAATGTTCTCCAAAATAGAAATGAGGTCAAACAATGTTGCCAACCGATAAACAAAAATTTTCCAGCCGTTTAAAAACCGGCACTCTTTTTGAATCACCCTTTACTTATCTTATTTTGACAGATCATATACAATGAATATTATTTTACGTGACAATAAAATTTATTCATTATCTGCATGGCATAGAAGTCAGTCTTTAACTCTTAAATGCATGATTTTTTGTTTTTCAATAGAAAAAATTAAACTACGGGGTAAAAGACATTTAGATTAAAGGGAAAAATAATTTAAAATTTTCCTTTCATTGTTTTTCTGGAAAACTGAGTTTTTCTTTGTGTGACCCGTGAGCAACACCATTGATAAAGGGTACACGCGAGTGGTAGCCTATTTTGGACAATGATTGATTATTGTAGTACAACTTTATTAACTACGAGTAATTGTATAAAAAATGCTTTACTCCACGATTCCTGAGGAACAACTTGAATAAAATAAGCTATATTATATTACTAAAAGAAGATTATACGAGGGTTATCCAGAAAATAACCTCCGTTTTGAAATAAAAAGTAAACGAGTGAAGATACAAAAACTTTATTATATACATATTAAAACTACAGTTTTTCTCTATTTTTCGACATAGTCGCCAAACAGATTCAAGCACTTGTCGTACCTTGGAACAGTCTTTGAAATACCCTCTGCATAAAAATCTGCCGCCTGTGAATGTAGCCAACCATTCACGGCCTTTTGAAGCTCTTCGTCATTGGTGAACCGCTGAGATGCAAGCCACCGCTTCATGTTCAGGAACAGGTGAAAGTCAGTAGGAGCCAAGTCCGGGCTGTATGGGGAATGATCGAAAACGTCTCATTTAAACTTGGCCAAAAGTTCGTTTTCTCGCCCTGATACAGCTCGAAGAACCAATGAACTTTTGGCCAAGTTTAAATGGGACGTTTTCGATCATCCCCCATACAGCCCGGACTTGGCTCCTACTGACTTTCACCTGTTCTCGAACATGAAGCGGTGGCTTGCATCTCAGCGGTTCGCCAATGACGAAGAGCTTCAAAACGCCGTGAATGGTTGGCTACATTCACAGGCGGCAGATTTTTATGCAGAGGGTATTTCAAAGACTGTTCCAAGGTACGACAAGTGCTTGAATCTGTTTGGCGACTATGTCGAAAAATAGAGAAAAACTGTAGTTTTAATATGTATATAATAAAGTTTTTGTATCTTCACTCGTTTACTTTTTATTTCAAAACGGAGGTTATTTTCTGGATAACCCTCGTAGTTATCTGATTATTATTGATGAACATAACGGTATGGTAACGCTGTAGAGTTTTTTATTTAAGTAAAATGTTAATTTACAAACTGTTATCAACAGTTAAAAACTATTCAATATTCTGTGGTTCTCGTCACACCCGTTCCTAAGCAAGTGGCATGTAATAGAACAAAGAGTAAACAGAACATAGTCAAACAGATGATTGTAGTCAAATATTCCATGATATATCTTGTTATTAACACATACAACTTCAAAATAAGGTTACCACAATGGACTAGAATCATTAATACAGTTGATGTTGCTTCTGAGCTACACCATCCATTAAAAAAGTTAATTTTTTGAATTTCTTTTCTCATTAACCATTTTAATGTTAAAATCCTTAGGCAGATTATCATTCTGGATGTATGACAACATCAACAACATTCCTTAGCACTATTTTGTTACAGTATGATGCTTACAAATTTAAGAAAAATATGATTGTGTATTTCAAAATACAGCACCAGAGCTGAATACAATATATCTAAATTGGCTTTATTACCAGTTTAAACTTGCCAAAAGTTAATAGCTCTGAATTATAGCTTATTAACCAGTACATCATCTTAAATTATGACTTGAAACACATTTTTCATGAAACTATGAAAAGCAAAATAATTTTTATATGCTTTAAGTACAGTCGACTTGATTTGTTAAATTCTTAAAAGGCTCTCTGTGTTTATTTTTACTTACAATTAGGCGTTTATTCTAACAATACCTCTAGAAAATCAAAAAATATGCCCGATTTTTTTTTACTAACCCTTCAATCTCAGACAAACTCATAAATTAACTGGGCCTACCCCAATATTGAACATTTTGGGCAAGTACATATACTTAAATATTTGAGTCTAATTCAATTTACCGGTAAAAAACATATATCACGAGAAACGCCGAACAAATGAAAAAACCGGACAGGATAACCTAACATTTTTTGTAATCAATCTAAATTCTACAATAATTTTAATTTTACAAAATTAAAAACTTACTTTTGTTGATCCGGTAAGACTTTGAATAGTTCATGGAAATATTTCCCGATGACATCAGGTTCTGGAAACATTATTATTTTATGATTTTAAATCCAATGGCAAACAGGATTTCTAACCATTCTTATCAATTGACAGAAGTAAACATGTAAACATTCGTAATAAAGCCCGGTAATTTTCAATTCTGACAACGAATTGGTTCGATGATGAACATGTGGTTACCGAAATAAATTATTACAATGATATCGCACAGTGATTCATTATATTAAAAGAATAACCGAATACGCTGTAGAACTAAAAACTAATCAATAAACTCAAAGGCTAAATGATAAATAGGAAAATACACGCGTTTCGCATTCACCCCCGACACTGAACTATCAATACGCTGTTATAACCCATATGACAACATTTATTAAATCCTCCGCTAGGAGCGCTAGTTACAACAAACAACCCCGATATTAGCGCCCTCGTTTAGCCGTTACGGAAATTCTATTGCTTCAATATGATTGGTTATTCTTTTTCCCGAACTATGAAAAATTTACACTTGTACAATCTAAGTTACATAATAATTCTTTTAGTTTATAAAAATGTATAATAAACAGCTTTATATTATAATTTAACTCATTTGCATTCCATAAACTGTTTCTATACAAAAGTAATATTTTACTTTTTTTCAATATTTTTTGTAATATTTTAAAGACAATATTGGTTGTGGCCACATGTACAATGAGAGTTAAGTTTATTAAGAACAAACGAAAAATAACAATTTTTTTTTTAAATATTTTAAATAGGTAAAATTATTAGTTTGGCTCGTTCTCTTGTTAATTCTCTAAAATCTTCTGAAATCAATGTCTGATTCAACTAGCAAACTAGAACTGTACCGTTGGAGTATCTAAGCAATGTTCATCAGTTGTGGTAGTTTATATTTTTATTCTAATTAAATAAAGAAATGCCCAAAACGGGCAGGTGGAGTGTTATTTTAATTGCACTCTATCTGTTTGGTCCAGGGCTAAAAAAAATAGTTCTGTTTCTTATCACATAGTCAGCCACTTATATGACTGAACTATTTAAGAACAGAAGAGGTAGAGGTGTAAAAGACACTAGTCAGAGTTATCTCCTCTGAGAGTAATGAATTTCACTATGCAGCCAGACCCTGTGGTGAATGAAGTGAAGGTGTCATTTGCAGGGTGGAAAGTGAGTGCTTTTCGGAGGGCCTGGCAGCTGATAAGCATACTCTTTCAACTCAGCAAGGAAGGCAATTGTAAACCACCTTACTCCTCGTTTTTACTTAGTAAAGCCTCTAGAGATTCAAACAAGCCTTTCGGCTATTGACCTAAACAAAAACATAAATAAAGAAAAATAACTTATCTTGTAAATGTGTAGGGTATATTGATTTATTTTTAAATTTAAATTCAAAAGGCTATCAAGTTATGTTGAAACATGTTTAAAAGTGTATCAATTTTTTTAATGGGTAGTTTATACAATTAATTTTATTTGTAAATGCATCCAGGGGACTCCAGAAGGATAAAATAGGACATGTCAAGATAAAACTAATATGTTTAAATTGAATAATATGTTAAGTTCATTACTTACCATTATTTACTTGTTTACTTCAAAAACTTCAAAAAGCGTGTCATCCAACAAATTGTATCAAATAATACCTAATTTGCAACAACGGTTAATAAGAAGTTAAGTTTATATATTTTTCAACCAAAAACTATTTTTGTTTATTAATTCCTAATGAATGTATGTTGCAATCTGTTCAATTTAAGAACAATAAACAACCCCATGACCCAATGAGATGATGATGATGTGTTTGACGTGTAAATGAGGTATAGTCTTGTACAGACCCAGGCCGACCATTCCTAAGAGAGTATGGTTAATTGAACCCCAACCATCAAAGTACACCGGTAACCACTGTCTAGTATTCAAATCTGTATAAAAATAACTTTTGCTAGGATTTGAACCAGGAAACTTTGTCTTCAAAAATTAGCTGACTTGCAGCAACGACTTCACCTTTTGACCGACAAAAAATATTTAAAAAGGAATTTATAAACACTGTCAAATGTTTCATCAATCAAGTATTTTTTTAACTTTTTTTAACAAACATAAGTTACCACAACTTTTAATGGTTTTAGTAATTTATTAACAGATTTCTACCTGCCTAAGTAGGTTTTTGTTCAAACAATTTATTATTGTGATTAGCAACATAGTAATAAATTTTTGTGTAGTGGTTGTGGGTATAAAATTCTGTAAAAAGGTATTTTGCTTTATTTATGTATTAATTATCACTTCAAAGCTGAATAAAGAAGGAAATGTTTGCATTTAAATAATGTTTTAATAATGATCTGCATAAGGTTAAGTTGTTAGCTCCCACCATACACCAAATAACTTTTTTCTGGTTTTCAAAAACTCTTACCATATTACTACGTGACGAATTACCCCAAACTAATATAACATACTGGATACGTGATAGCTGACATCATGGCAAGCTGCTGTTAGCAATTTCTTTTATCATTTTACCTGGTAATTTGTTTTAATGCAAATACTCTAGATAATATTATACCAGATTTGATCGGTATAAAAATCCCAAGATATAGATCAATCTATACAGTACTACACTAATTAAAAATATTGACACCACAACACTTTCAAAATTACAGACTCCTATTGAATAACGCAATATGAAAACATCAGTAATTTTTTCTAACTCGTTTATTATTTCTGTTTCCGTCCAAACATAATATGACTTATCATATGTCAAATTACAGATAAAATTCTATATTTTATAACAAAATAATATAACACATATGTCATTGTTGAAAGAAAAAAGTTATATGATGTGAAATGCAAAAAATGTGACGAGATATATACGTCCAACTTTGTACGAGTGTATCTTATCTAAATATCATAGTATAATAATAACATTTGTAGTGTAATAAAATACACAATTCATTAGGAAGCGAAAGCAATTTTTTTAGAATTTTTGATTGAAAATGAGCTTGTTAGAGAAGCTTGTAAGCGAAACTCTAAATATTTTTGCCCGTGACTTTCGGATGGTGTCGGTGTAGGAGATTATTTTATTAGCTGTGGCTGATGTTTCCCGCACGCCTGATAACACAACGGGTTCTCATAACAGCTGTACTGCATTCTGAACGTGAAATAGAGTATAGTGACAGTCCTATTCACTAATTGTACATTTTCTAGGATATTATGAGAGAAAATCAAATATAAACTGGAATTCTTTTCATATTGACAGTTTGGTCAAGAAAGAGGGGCAAGGCTTCTGAGATTCTTGGGTGGAAATGCTTAGATACCATTCCATCACTAGAGAACTTCACATTATCACCTCTTTAGTAACTATCATGATATCTCAACAAGAAGTACAGTCCTGCGTTGCACAAAGGATTATAATTAAATTTCTTACAAAAGAGGTTGTAAAACAATCAGAAATGTTGAGGCACAGTTCAAGGATAGTACCCTTAAAAAAAACACGTGTATTTGTTTAGGTGTTTGCGTGCATGGTGCGGTGTGTTTGTCCCTGCGGAACCCTTCTCCAGAGCAGCGGAAAGTATGTGTTGCGGGTTCTGCTGTGCATCTTGTGCACTTTTTATTTGGTTGACGTACTTGGAATGCGATGTAAAGAAATACAAAATTAAGCACCCTCTTACCTCCTTTTTTAGCGTGAATTGTACTCGTGATGAGTGGGGAGGTAAAAGGAGAAAGACAGGAATAAGGGATAAGTATACCCACTACACTGCTGTCTTATTCCAAGGAGTGATTTCTTCACAGGAAACTTCCTCGTTGTGTGCTGTTTTCCGGCAGCGCGTATAGGCGATGGGATTAATAAAGCGAGGCGGTGCACTTTAATAAAAGCAGTGGACCGACTGTCCCCGGCGCGCGAGTGTCAATAAAGCATTGCGATACACTTCCATAAAAAGGGCGGACTGACTGTCCCCGGCGCACGAGTGTCAATAAAGCATTGTGGTGCACTTCCATAAAAGCGGCGGACCAACTATCCCCAGCGCACACTGGCGAGCGATTGTGCGGTCAGCGGTTACAATACAAACGACGGCGCCCTCAACCTCTCAACTATAAATTAAAATTGTGGCGCTACCAGTATTCATAACACAAACAATTTTTAGGAGGTCGAGAAGACGTAGAAAATTAGGTCACCGATATCAATTGAGAACCAGCGTCAAAGCCAAAACTTGGCTCTCAACTGGAAAGGTTTTGGTGACTGTATTTTACAGGAGCCTTCCATATTGATTTTGTCTAAGAACATTGAACTATAATTGCCAGACACTACTGCCAAATTTTAGATGATATAAAACAGGCATATCGCCTGAAAAGACATGGCTTTCCCATAATGTTCCGGTTTCGACCGGAAGTGGTCCAAAACCAGAAGTCAAGAAATCAAAGTTGGAATTTGGAAACAAAAATAGTGTCATTCAATTTCTCTTAAAATAGATACAGAAATTACTAATAGTTTTTGACATAAATCAAATGTAAACATTTTAAAAATTTCCACCAAACATGAGACCTGTTGTTTCATGAAAGGGACTTTTATCTTTATAATGATGATACAGGTTTCAGGTTTCAAATAATAAAAATTGCAATAAAATACATAAGCGCTAAATATGATTTAATTTAAAAAAAAGTATATAAAAAACAGAAAAATATGCTAAATAATTAATTTTTAAAATGCTTTATTTAAAAAAAAACAGAAGTACATAGGTACCGTTAATTAAGATTTAACAATTAAATAAAAAATTTAAATAATAGGGCAAACACTTAAAGTAACATTTCCGACGGCGTTATGTGAACCAATGTTTTCATTCTTTTGATTGATAACAACTTGGTTCATACAACCAACAAACTGTTCCGTTGTTTCAACACCTCGAAGTTTTCTTGCGTTAGGATGGCCTCCAAAGTATATTGGGTTCATTGTGTCAGTGGATTGAGGTCCTTTACCTAAACCTGGATTTACTGATGTCTTATCTACAGACAATGTTACAACGTTCTTTGTTTTTGCAGCTGAAAAAAAATTGAAACAAATTTTTAAAATTATTTTTTGTTTGTTTTATGCCTTTTTTATATATAACAAACAACTGTTGTTGTTTAGGTTATCAGCTGAAAGGCTGGTTTGAACCTTTAGACCCTTTATTAAGTAAAACAAGGAGTGCGGTGCTTTACAAAAGCATCTGAATCATACCTGAAAGGCTATTTATGAGCTCTGAACTTATGCATTGGCTCTTACTAACTTTACAGCTAGCCAATGACTTGCCAGCAACATTGCCAATACTGGCTCTCACAGCTCTATTATTATATTTTGTCAGTCATAATTTTTACTTTCTCTTGGCTATATGAATATATAGGAAGGAAAGTATTGTTTTCATAGGAATACTTTCCTTCCTATATATTCATATAGCCAAGAGAAAGTAAAAATTGAAACTAAAAAAATTATTGTCTCACTTATTTAAAATTTACAGAAGATGATACATCTTCAGTCATTTGTATAAAATAATAATAAATAAAGAGTTTTATACAAATGGCTGAAGATTTTAAATTTTAAATAAGTGAAACAATAATTTTTTTAGTTTCAATTTTTACTTTCTCTTGCCTATATGAATATATAGGAAGGAAAGTATTGTTTTCATAGAAATACTTTCCTTCCTATATATTCATATAGCCAAGAGAAAGTAAAAATTGAAACTAAAAAAATTATTGTCTCACTTATTTAAAATTTACAGAAGATGATACATCTTCAGTTATTTGTATAAAATAATAATAAATAAAGAGTTTTATACAAATGGCTGAAGATTTTAAATTTTAAATAAGTGAAACAATAATTTATTTAGTTTTGATTTTTACTTTCTCTTGCCTATATGAATATATAGGAAGGAAAGTATTGTTTTCATAGGAGTACTTTCCTTCCTATATATTCATATAGCCAAGAGAAAGTAAAAATTGAAACTAAAAAATTATTGTCTCACTTATTTAAAATTTACAGAAGATGATACATCTTCAGTCATTTGTATAAAATAATAATAAATAAAGAGTTTTATACAAATGGTTGAAGATGTATCATCTTCTGTAAATTTTAAATAAGTGAGACAATAATTTTTTTAGTTTCAATTTTTACTTTCTCTTGGCTATATGAATATATAGGAAGGAAAGTATTGTTTTCATAGGAATACTTTCCTTCCTATATATTCATAGGCAAGAGAAAGTAAAAATTGAAACTAAAAAAATTATTGTCTCACTAATTTAAAATTTACAGAAGATGGTACATCTTCAGTCATTTGTATAAAATAATAATAAATAAAGAGTTTTATACGAATGGCTGAAGATGTATCATCTTCTGTAAATTTTAAATAAGTGAGACAATAATTTTTTTATTTACTCTGATGATGGTGGATCCACCGAAACATGTGTAAGTAAGAATAAAAATAAAGGTGAAGCAGTTTAAAAAGACGGTTGCTGAAATTATTATATAAATTCATTATATGAAATACCGGGTGATTTTTTAGTCCTGTTACCCAATTGTTAATGTCTGGTAATTTTTTTCTAAGAAAGGGATATTTTGTTTTGTGACACAAAGTTGGTAGCCCTACTCAACCGGTATAGATACGACAGTTTGAGTTGATTCTCCTTGAGTTGCGTAAAATTTTGTGCCGTTTCCAGTTGTGTTACGAACAGAATGTCTTTTACCCTAGAACAACGGGTTTTCATTCTTGAACAATATTTTGCTACAAAATCGTATGCGAGTGTAAAAGAATCATTTTAAATTAAATTTTTTGGTGTTCCTCCACTCTATTCTAGTCAATTTCTAGGCTAACTAACTGATTTTTAGAGGCAGGTATTGTTTGCAGCAGAAAACGTAGTGGTCAACCAACTCTCTTGACAGATGACGTTAAGAGAATGTGAAAACAAGATTGCTCAATTCTCCACGGAAAAGTTTACAAAAACTTTCCTCGCATGTTGATTTGTCATGTTTGAGTGCTCGGAAAGCTGCTAAAAAATTGAAATTGTATCCGTATCAAATACGATTAGTTCTAGAGCTTCAGCCTCCAGATTTAAACAAGAGATTGTTTTAGGATAAAAGACATTCTGTTCGTAGCACGACCGGAAATGGCACAAAATTTTACACAGCTCAAGGAGAACCAACTCACACTGCCATATCCATACTGGTTGAGTAGGGCTACCAACTTAGTGTCACAAAACAAAATTTATTTTTTTTAGAAAAATATTACCAGACATTAACAATTGGGTAACAGGACTAAAAAATCACTCTGTAGAAATAATTTCAAACTGCAGGATGCATTATAAAGATATATTTTTGAATGAAGATTATATATTTGTTATATTACCTTGAATTGTATGCCAGTTGCCATCACAAAAATATTCTGGTGATGAGGGTTTGAATGAAGTTGAGATTTCACCCTTCCCATTGTCAACGCTGAATTTTATAACACCTTCTATCATTTGTAAAACAAGATAATCCTTTCTACCGTGTATTGATAATAGCAATCCAGAGATATTACGTGGTTTGATTTCCATTTTAATATCAATCTCGACTCCAACTCTAAATTTCTCATCTGTTAAAAAAATTACACATTATAAATTATATAGCTGTACACTGAAATGGGGCATGCCCCAGACCACACAGAGAGTGCCCATAAAACTGCGGTTTAGATACCCTATCCTTGCCTGCTTTCGAGGTTTTTTTGTTTAACCCTAATGTGTCGTATTTCCTACGAGCGTGAATCAGTTTTTTCGTTCCCTCCCCCTGAAGTGGCAAGCAATAGATTCGTCCATTACAATCTACTCATATACCATACTGACCTGTCTAGTCGTGCTTCCGTTGGCAATTAGTGCAGTGTTTCAGTCCGTTTTTTTGAATACCGCTTGTAAATTTTACGACTCATTAGCCTTAGCATATACATGATTAGTGAATACATGTGTAGCCGAAAAACCAGAAGGTGGCCAATCTGTATGTTTTTCGGTATGATAAATATCATATTGGTGAATTCTTACGTTATTTATGTCCACAAAATTGTTAAGCTGGGCCAAAAACCTAAGTCAAGGCGAAATTTTGCAAAAGAACTTCATCATGAACTAGTGGCACCGTGGTTAGGGGTACATTTGGAAACCCCAAATTTTCAAAGGCAACTCCGGCAATCCATTGCAGATATATTGGGTGTACCATTGCCGAAATCTCAAGTTGGTCATCCTGAACAAGGTGCAAGAACGATTTGCAAGATATGTCCATCTGCCAAGAGGAGAATGACGTCCGTGTACTGCTGTGCGTGCAACAAGCCGATTTGTGCCGAGCATCGGGCAAAGTGCTGTGTTGAGTGTGCTGAAGAACTTTGAAAACCGTTCATAGCATAAAACATTATTTTAAGATATACACTTTTAATAATGTATTTAATAAAAATAAGTTTTTTCGCCTAAAACAATTTTTTTTTATATACATATTGTCAGTCGTAAATTTTACGATACATTAGCTTTAATGAAACTTTTTGATAACCTTAGCTTTCTAGGGTTAACGTCTGACTCTTCTGCAATTACTGCTAATGCAGATAGATGGTGAAGGATGAAATGATTTGTTTTGAAACGTATGAAAATATGCCATGCTTGAATGGGATTCGAATCCAAGACCGATGATGAGGGTGATTAGGTTACCGTTGGTAACCTAATCACCCTCAAAGTAGTCCCTTCGGACTCTACACACTTCTCTCAGCATTGCCGCCATTGTTGAAAGCATTCCAAGAAGGCCTCTTTTGGAATGGAGTTTAGCTCGGCTATCATTGCTGCCATAATGTTCTCTCTAGTCTAAAATCAAGTTCCTTTCAATGCCCTCTTGAGTTTGGGGAACAGCCAGAAGTCACACGGGGCTATATCAGGTAAGTAAGGAGCCTGTTGAAGCACAGGAATCTGGTTTGTTGCTAAAAAAGTCTGAATCAAGTGCGAGGAATGTGCCTTTAGCATTGTCGTGATGGAGGCACCAATTTCCTATTGACCACAATTCTGGTCTCTTGTGCCACACAACATCAAGTAAGCGACAAAGGACATCCCTAAAGTACTCTTTGGGGATTGTCTGACCCTGTGGTGCGTATTCATGATGTACCACACTGCGGGAGTCAAAGAAAGCAGTCTGCATAATTTTGATGTTGCTGCGCATTTGGCGAGCCTTCATTAGTCTTGGTGATGAGGAATGCCTCCACTGTGACGACTGGGATTTGGTTTTTGGGTTGTACCCGTACACCCAAGACACGTCACCATTGATTATGGTGTTCATGAAGTTAGGGGTCATTCTTTGTGGATGTAGTAACACTGCTCCAGTCGTTCCTTCATTGTCCTTGCAAAAAAATGGACGAGAGCATTACACACTACCTCACTCAACCACTCGTTTCCAGCGACTGACACTATTGACAGGCAAAAAAATTCACGCATGCGCATGAAGGTTCAAAATTGGCTCACGTAAGCGCGCTTGATTTACATCAATGAGGTTTTTGCAAAAATAAATAAGGTCGGATTTTTTTCAAACAAACCTCTAATATTCATTGGAATAAATTACAACGTTATGAAGGAATATCTAACTAATCATTCATTTCAATAAATTAATAATTGAATAAACTTTTTACTAATAAAATTTTCAGAGATATTTAATTAACTTTAATACCACCGAACCTGATAGTTACAGGAGGCAGCAAAATATATTTGATTTAAAGTACTTACATCCTTTAATGTAACCACCATTAGCAGAGAAAAACACGCCAGATTCCACTTTGTCGGAACACGGTATAACACCATCTCTTTTGTCTGGTTCACCAAAAGGTTGATCTAATTTCTTCAAGTTTCTTAAACAACCTTCAAATGTTGCATTCAAGCCCTGTGTACAATAAAAGCTTATTAAAAAAAAAACTACAGATATCTAGTGTAAAATATTCACACAAGTTTTTCTTGTCAATGTAAATAATGAAAAATATAAGCTACGTTTAATCATGAGTAAACAATGTAAAACGAAAACAACTTTATTTTAATCATGAGTGAATAACGCTAAATGAAAATTAACCTCTGTTCAACAAACAAAAAATCACTAATTGACGCTAAACTAATCTCTGTAGAAAAAAAATACTTTGTATAAAAGTTGTAGATTTTTAATTTTCTATACTTCATACACTTTTGTCAAGAAATCCATTCTAAGGCCACAATCTTGAAAAATGTAGTAAATAGGGTGAATAAAAAAATAATCATACTAGCCACTTTTGAAAAAATTGCATGAATCAATTATAACTTCCGGCTGACCGATTTTGACCAAAATGATTGTGCCAAGCCCCCTTGTGGCACCACTTAGAACTTAAGTTCTAAGTTTCACATTTGTGGGATTATTCATTCTTGAGATATTTTCTTCATATGCACACATACACAGACCAAGGGGTCAAGCGGACAAGAAGTGAATGTCTGGTCATTTTGTATTTGTGTTCTGTGCAGTAGCACAACCTTTTTTATTTTCTATTCCAAATTTTTGACTTGTCATAAAAATAATGTATATTATTTTATGTAACAATAAATTTTTCTGTCACATCGACATCTTGGTTATTCTTGACTACTTTGGGGTATAAAACATTGGGTTTTGGCATGTAATAATGTCCAGACCCTATCTGGGAATCAAACCTGATCTAATCTATCTGGGACTTCTGCTTGATAGGATATCATGCTAACCATTATGCCACGAGGGCAGCTACAATAAAGTTTATTTATTTATTCCCATGTGCTCAAATTAACACAGCTGGCACCACTATGGCTGACACAACATAAGATACTACTAGGAGTAAATTTTTTTAATATTTTTTATCAATTGTTTGCAGAGAAAATAAATTTATGTTGGTGCAGCATTATAAAAAATACTATTTGATACGTTTTCCCATAACAGGCAAGTGGAGTGATAAATTATTTGCACTTGATCTGCTAGTTCCAGGGATACAAAAAATAGTTCTGTTTCTTATTACATGGTCAACCAATTATATGACTGAAGCATTTAATAACAAAAGAAGTCGAGGTGTAAAAGACACTAGTCGCAGTTATCTCCTCCGAGAGTAATGCATTTCATTATACAGCCAGAACCTGAGGTGAATGAAGTGAAGGTGCCATTTACAGGGTGGAAAGTAAGATGCTTTTCAGAGGGCCTGGCATGCTGATAAGCGTACTTTCCACTCAGTGAGGAAGGCAATGGTAAACCACCTGTTTCCTTATTTTACTTAGTAAAGCCTCTACAGGTTCAAACTCCTTTCAGCCGATGACCTTCTGCGTCGTTCAACAATCTGTGTCGTTTAGGTCATCAGCAAAAAGGCTGGTTTGAACCTGTAGAGGTTTTACTAAGTAAAACGAGGAGTCAGGTGGTTTATCAGTGCCTTCCTCACTGAGTGGAAAAGTACGCTTATCAGCATGCTGGGCCCTCTGATAAGCACATATTTTCCACTCTGCAAATGACACTTTCATTTCATTCACCACAGGGTTTGACTGTATAATGAAATTCATTATTTTCAGAGGAGATAACTCTGATTAGTGTCTTTTACACCTCTGCCTCTTCTGTTCTTAAATGATTCAGTCATATAATTGGCTGACCATGTGATAAGAAACAGAACTATTTATTTTAGCCCTGCAACTAACAGATTGAGTGTAAATAATTTGACACTCCACCTGTCTGTTATGGGCAAACTAAACAATCTAGACATTATATATATATATATATATATATATACAGGTTGATTCAAAACTATGTGGCAATCTCTTGGGATCTCATTTTATAGCTAAAAATAAGAAAAAAAGTTCATATAAACATATGCCTGAAAACGCTTAGTTAGCGAGTTACGGCTAGCGAAAAATTCCACCTACAACTTTGTACCCTCGGTGAAGTAAGGTCGTATAAAAATGTTTAAGGTAGTTACAAAGATACAAATACGATTGTTTCTTATGTTTTTTAATCTGAAAAATTGAATAAAATTGGTTTCAGAGCTGTAACACATTTTTAACTGCATAACATATTAGGTTGGGAGTAACAGCTGATCATTATCAGCTGTTACTCCCAACGTACATATTAGTTAATATTTTATGCAGTTAAAAATGTGATTTTTATGTGCATCTGTTTTGATTTTAAATAAAGCGAAATTTCAATACCTATTATTCAGTTTTTTTCTGAGTAATTCACATAAATCTTTTCAGAATTAAATTTTCTACAAATTTATTTAAGAAAAAATACACCTTCATTTACCATTTATGGAAGTAATCTTGCGTTAAACACAAGAATGTGTTATTTCTTTGCACCATTTCTTGTGTTTTATGCAAGATATCTCTGAAAGTATTGCATTTACAGCTCTGGAACCAATTTTATTCAATTTTTCAGATTAGAAAACACAAGAGACAAAAGTATTTGTATCTTTCTAACTACGTTTAACATTTTTATACGGCCTTACTTCACCGAGGGTACAGAGTTGTAGGTGAAATTTTTCGCTAGCCGTAACTCGCTAACTAAGCGTTTTCAGGCATATGTTTATATGAACTTTTTTTCTTATTTTTAGCTATAGAATGAGATCCCAAGAGATTGCCGTATAGTTTTGAATCACTCTGTATACAGGGTGATTCATGAAGTTCTCCCCCCACTTCTACAGCACATTGTACTAGTAAAAATAATGAAAAAATGTTATATAAACATAGGTCCGAAAACGCTTCGTTAGCGAGTTACAGCTAGCGAAAGTTTCGCCTGGATTTCAGTTCACCAGGTGAAATGAGGTCTTCCTGGAATTGTGGTAAGGTAGATTAAGGGGCAAATTCAATCGTTTCTTATGGTTTTTGATCTGATAAATTGAATAAAACAGGTCCCAGATCTGTAAGTTAAATAGTTTTTAAGAAAACCAGTGTCAAATGCAAAAAATGGAGTGAAAAACTTATTTTTTCATCTTTGGGCAAGGATAACTGTGTTATTTCACCAAGAAACAGTTAAAATTTTTCAATAAAACATGTAGAAAATTTTATTCTGAACAAACCGGTGTAAATTAAGTACACAGAAAGCGAATAGATGTTTGATTAAATGAGTTTTTATTCATAAGAGTACAAAGTAAAATTAACCGGAAAAACTAAAATGAAAAAATGTGTTTTTTCACTCCATTTTTTTGCATTTGACACTGGTTTTCTCAAAAACTATTCGCTTTCTGTGTACTTTATTTACACCGGTTTGTTCAGAATAAAATTTTCTACATTTTTTATTGAAAATTTTTAACTGTTTCTTGGTGAAATAACAAAGTTATTCTTGCCCAAAGATGAAAAAATGCGATTTTCACTCCATTTTTTGCATTTGACACTGGTTTTCTCAAAAACTATTTAACTTACAGATCTGGGACCTGTTTTATTCAATTTATCAGATCAAAAACCATAAGAAACGATTGAATTTGCCCCTTAATCTACCTTACCACAATTCCAGGAAGACCTCATTTCACCTGGTGAACTGAAATCCAGGCGAAACTTTCGCTAGCTGTAACTCGCTAACGAAGCGTTTTCGGACCTATGTTTATATAACATTTTTTCATTATTTTTACTAGTACAATGTGCTGTAGAAGTGGGGGGAGAACTTCATGAATCACCCTGTATATATTTGACTTGTAGTCCACAAACATAAAAAATAAAATAACCATATTTTATTAATTAAGTGAACTTACCAAAAGGTTCATTTTCATGGACGATTTATTGTCATCACTGGCAAATGGGTCAACACCACCAATATAAACTGGTTGATTATTAACATTAATAGTTTTGGTACTGCCTTGTGATGTACCTTCCGCAACAAGTTCATTATCTATTATTAATTTACCAACAGTTGCGTTACGATTAAATACAACGGTATGCCATTCACCATCATTTACTAATTTCTGACTTGTTAATGTTGCCACACCAGAACCACAATTAAATCTGTAATGAACCTAAACAACAGAAAAAGAAACATTAATTATATACGAGGTTTGTTAAAAAAATAACGGGAATTTTTGTTTTTTGAAAAAAATATTTATTTATTCATCTACAATAATATTGTCGCCTTCAAAGTAGTCCCCTTCGCATGCAATACACTTGTGCCAATGCTTGTTCCAATCCTCGAAACACTTCTGAAACTCGATCTTTGTGATAGCTTTTAGCTCTTTCGCCGATTCGCTTTTAATGTCATCTATGCTTGTAAAACGACGGCCTTTTAATGTTCTCTTTATTTTTGGAAATAGAAAAAAGTCACATGGAGCCATGTCTGGCGAATATGGAGATTGGGGCATCGTTACAGTTTTGTTTTTGGCCAAAAATTCACGAACAAGCAATGAAGTGTGAGCAGGTGCATTATCGTGGTGCAAAAGCCATGAATTGTTTTGCCACAAATCTGGGCGTTTTTTCGGATTGCTTCACGCAACGGCGTTGAACTTGTAGGTAGTACTCCTTATTGATTGTTTGACCTTGTGGTAAGAATTCATGATGCACTATGCCATTAAAATCGAAGAACACAGTGAGGATAACCTTCACATTCGACCGCACTTGTCGAATCTTTTTCGGTCTTGGCGATCCAGAATGCCTCCACTGGAACGATTGAGCCTTAGTTTCGACATCGTATCCGTAAACCCATGTTTCGTCACCTGTTATAACACGTTTGAGTAGATCCGCATCGTTGTCGACTTCATTTAGTGACTCCTGAGCAACTTCCATTCGCCGCTGTTTTTGTTCGAAATTCAACAATTTTGGAACAAATTTTACTGCCACACGTTTCATACCCAAAACATCCGAAAAAATTTCATGGCATGAGCCAATCGATATGCCAACATCATCACTGACTTCTCTGATTGTGATTCGGCGATCGTTCATAACCATTTCTTTCACTTTTTTCACGTTTTCATCGGTTGTTGATGTGCTTGGACGTCCGGGTCGTTCGTCATCTTAAACGTTTTCGCGGCCATCTTGGAAACACTTATACCACTCGTAAATCCTTGTTTTACTTATAGCAGACTAACCATATGCCTTTGTTAACATTTCACACACTTTATTACACTTTATTTCATTTTTCACGCAAAATTTAATACAAATTCTTTGATCCATTTTTTTTAACAAACAAAAATAGCCGTGCTCGAAAAATACGTCTAACCTTAGCGGCTTCCAATTAAGAACTAAGCAATGAATATTGTTTAAAATTTTATCGTACATCAGGGGCATGTGTACCAACATAATAAAAAAAAAAATTTACAATCGGACTATCCAAACCCGCGAAATTTAAAAATTCCCGTTACTTTTTGAACACACCTCGTATATATATTTTTTCTCTTTCATATTCTTTATTTAAAACTGTAAAATTTTACAACAAGCAAATGTGATGATTATGGTAATAATGTAAATGACATGCTAGGCATGAGAGGGGTAGGGCCCCCATTGGTGCCTCCCCAAGAATGAAATTTGTATATCAAATTAGCAGGTCTCTACTCCAGCGTCTTTTAAGGAGTCTAGGGGGATTATCAGGTAAATGGACGGTGGAAAAAAAAACGCACCAGTGGGTTCTCGTGTTCGTGTGACTTGTCATGAAAGCGTTTGTATACGTATTCGATGGAATTTTGTACAAGTGGTGTTTTCAAATCTGTATGTAAGGTTTTGTTGCTAATGTAAAGAGGTGCATTTGCTATAAGGCGTAATGTTTTTGACTGGAATGCTTGAATTCGTTGCAAGTTAGAGGGTTTGGTTGAACCGTAAATTTGGGACCCATAGGTCCATATAGGTTTCAAAAGAGAACAATACATGCATAATTATATTTTTAAATTTCTAATAATCAAATGCATATGGTTTGGCAAGCCTCAGCCGAAATTGTAATGTGGTAATGTGATGAAAAAAGGTTAGTTTTTGTAGTAGATTGATAATAAAAAAACATAAAGTAATTTTTACATTATAAAATACAATATAAATTAAATTTCTTTCTTATCTATTTTTGGTTGCGTTTTACTTTTCTTTTTAAAAAACTTACGCACGTTCTGATGGTACCACCTTTTTCAGAGTAAGTTTTAAATTAAAATAAAAATAAAAAATGGTAGTTCAATTCAGTCATCTTATATAAAACTGTCTTAAATTTATTAATTTTATATTATTACATTTTATTGCTATAGATGGCAGCAGCTTCGTAGTCAAATTTTCATTTTTGAATTTTATTTGTTCATTAATTATTCTAACCCACCGGGTTGGTCTAGAGGTAAAGTCGTCGCCAAAATCAGCTGTTTAACAGCTGATTTTCGGAGACGAAGGTTCCTGGTTCAAATCCTAGTAAAGGTAGTTACTTTTATACCGATTTGAATACTAGACAGTGGTTACCGGTGTACTTTGATGGTTGGGTTTAATTAACCATACTCTCTCAGGAATGGTCGGCCTAGGTCTGTACAAGACTACACCTCATACACATCATCCTCATCTCATTGGGTCATGGGGTTGCTTATTGTTCTAAATTGAACAGATTGCAACATACACAAATTAGGAATAATAAAAAAATTTCAAAAAAAATTAATTATTCTATCACCGTTCAAATTTACATAAACATTACATTTGAAATATTTCACTTTTTTGTATTTTATATTTATTACTGTACATGCATTTTTGAAACAGAAACTGATAGAAGATAATTTAGACATGCATTTTTGCAGGGTACATAAATCCTCTTCAATTTTCCCAAACTTGCGTCCTGTGTCTTTAATATGTTTTGCATATTTAGATTCCAATTTATTATATCTGAACACTCTTTCATGTTCTTTGAATCTTGTATAAAAATTACGACTAGTCATTTCATAATAAAACATTTATAAATTAAATGGTTAACAGGAAGCACTAAAAGAATTTGTTTGTGAATTTTTAAATTATTTCTAACATTAATAAGTTTGGTAACATTGTAACTTATGTACGGAGTTTCAAAATCTTTGAAACACCTTAGAATTCCCAACTTAAATTAATTTTGCTATTTTTTTAAATAAAAAAAAATCTGTTATTATTTTCTAGTTATTTGTTCACTTTACTTTTTGAACTTACAGTAGTGATATTATAATTTTTCATTATTATTAAAAACTTTATTTAAAATTATAATTTGTTTAAAAGAATTTCATCGTTTAATTTTTATTTATGCGTTTCCGGTCTCAAAGTTCTTTATTTAAAATTAACTGTGTATTTTATAGAATATTTTCCCAGTACAATAATCCCTCGTTATCCGCGGGGGTTACGTTTTGGAGTGTTACCGCGGTAAAACCGCGGTGGAGTAAAACCACGGATAATAATATCTTATATGAACGAAAAGATGGGGGTTAGGTTCTAAAGGTAAAGTCCTGTAGTCGTTTTAAGTGGTTAATAGTTTTAGGAACATTTTACCATTATTATAATCTATGAATATTTAATAAATACAGTAATGTATGCATAAAAAATTTAAGTTGTTTTAAAATAGTTAGTTATGGCCGTTTGCTTCTTCTTCTTTTCAAACTCCTCGTGGACTTCTTCGTATGGTATTATCAGCTCCTGACCCTCTTTTGAATTGAAGGGCTTGTTCCATGACTGGATCCATCTCCAACACATGGTCAGCCAATGCGTTACCATGCTGAGGATCTCATTGATGGTTTGTGAAGAAATGCTTGGCTTCGTTTTAGGATCGTCATACTAACAAAGAACTGTATGTACGTACGAAAAAGTTAGATTGACAAATGGAGGAAAACGTATGGAGAATACAGTATGGTGTCTGGGCGTACGTATGGCGGTGAAGGTGGGGTGTTACTGGCGGGGCCTGGTACCCAGTGACTGGCTCACAACGTACAGTACGTGGAAATCTAGCTTGGCTCATGGCGGCCGTCGCCATACTAGTCTGACTCAACATGATACGGATGCAAAAACATTTATTCAAACACACATGTTTTCAGAATTGAATGACTTCCCAACCAATTACGGTATACACAAGGTGATAAAACGTACGTATTTTAAGGTTTTAGGCCCACGGACAACGTCCGCGGATAACCGAAACCGCAGATGTGATTTATTGGCACATGTGATTTGTGTTCTATTCCTTTTTCTGCTGACTTGGGTATTTGCTTTCTGCAGGAGGAAAGGGGAATATGTTTGCATTCAACATTTTTCTGAGCGTGTGATTTCACTTTTGTCCCTCCCTTGGAGAATTTATTTTTTCACTTAATGTGTAGTTTTCAATAATACCATGAATAAATCACTATAGATGTTAAACATAAATTGTAATCTCTCAGATTATGTGTTAGCTTTTTTTTAGGTTTGTTTTAAGTCACATTAACAGCTTGGTTATTAATGACTACGGTGGATTATGTAAAAGGAACATTCGGTTGTGACTTGTTATAATTTCCAGACCCTAATCAGGAATCTAACCCGGGACCTCTGCATTGTAGGCCAGCACGCTACTACTACTATATATAAATACTATTTATTATGTTAAAAATTACTTTGATTACTTACAATGCCATCCTTTAAGAATAACGCGATGAAATCAATATGGCGAGCATCGCTTATATAGAAAATCAGACCATCTGATGCGATAGTTTTAAAATCCACAGAAAATTCATGTTTGTTTTTGAAGAATCTAGGTACCAGATTATGATACTCAAATCTGCTATATTTTTGAGTACCTGTAAAAAAATTAATAAGATTCAGTAAATAATTTTCAAGTATAAAAATTGTTATTTAGTACGCAATCCAATGTTAAACTATTGGATAGTATCATCCATCCAATGGTAAACTCGCGAGCAAAAAACAAATTCAATGATTTCTTCTTTAACACACTTTGTGTATTTTTACTTTCTCTTGCCTATATGAATATATAGGAAGGAAAGTATTGTTTTCATGTCGATTTTTCAAAATCGAGTTTTCACCGGATTTATACGTTTTCAGACCTCCTGAACCCAAAAAACATGCTTTTAGCGATTGGTCTCTGTGTGTGTGTGTGTGTGTGTGTGTGCAAAATATCTCAAGAACAGAACATCGTACGAACTTGAAACTTAAGTTACATACCACTACCGGACCCGACACGAACATTTTCATCAAAATCGGTCAACCAGAAGTAGTAGTTTATTCGTATAATTTTTCACTTTTTTGCGATTTTCTCAAAACCTGGTCCTACGATTTTTTTAAAAATCGCCTGGTTTACTCAATTTTTTATTCTCTACAAGATAGGGTAGGCGTCATGTTTACTGAAATTCTTGGTGAGGCTGTTTTCACATAAAAACAAAGTTTTTTTAAGATTACGGCTTTAATATGCAATTTAGCGAAAAAATGTATATAATAAAAGTTGTAGAGAATTTAAAAACCTACAACTTTTATTTCACACATTTTTTTGTATAACGCTTAGTTTAGCAGTAATTAGCAATTTTCTGTTTTTTTCTCACGAAAACGTGAGAAAAATCGATTTTTTTAAGATTTCGACCTTAGTATGCATTTTATAATAAAAGAGTATATAATCGAATTTATAGAAAATTAAAAGATCTGCAACTTTTATTTAGAACATTTTTCTCTACAGAGCCTAGTTTAGCGTGAAAGAGTGATTTTCCGTATTTTTAAGCCAAACTGAGTTCGATTTTCATTTTGCGTCTTTCACTCATGATTAAAATAAGGTTATGTTTATTGAGGTTAGTTTTTTGTTTATTTCTAATGTTTTATTACTAATTTTAGGTTTATTGTTAATTATTTATATTGGCAAGAGAAAGTTGTGTGAGTGTTTCACACCAGATTTTTGTAATTACAAAGGCTGTATCTCCCTAACCGAACAAGATACATTTTCGCAAATTTACTACAACATGCGTTGGGTTGTATACATCAGCATGCACTAACAAACTCATATTCGCAAAATGTGCACATTCGCAAGTTCACCATTGGAGGGACGATATATTACAATTGATTCATGACCTAACTCTTCCTTAATTCCCCTACATCATCCCTCTTCTGAGTTTCCTCGGACCCAATACAACTTTTCACCTACTCTCTCAATCGCTGAACAATCTCTGATCCAAAAACGAACAAGATACATTTTCGCAAGTTTACTACAACATGCGTTGGGTTGTATACATCAGCATGCACTAACAAACTCATATTCGCAAAATGTGCACATTCGCAAGTTCACCATTGGAGGGACGATATATTACAATTGATTCATGACCTAACTCTTCCTTAATTCCCCTACATCATCCCTCTTCTGAGTTTCCTCGGACCCAATACAACTTTTCACCACCTCTCTCGATCGCTGAACAATCTCTGATCCAAAAACGAACAAGATACATTTTCGCAAGTTTACTACAACATGCGTTGGGTTGTATACATCAGCATGCACTAACAAACTCATATTCGCAAAATGTGCACATTCGCAAGTTCACCATTGGAGGGACGATATATTACAATTGATTCATGACCTAACTCTTCCTTAATTCCCCTACATCATCCCTCTTCTGAGTTTCCTCGGACCCAATACAACTTTTCACCTACTCTCTCAATCGCTGAACAATCTCTGATCCAAAAACGTAAAATCCTCAATTCTTCTTTTAGTATCATATCTTTTTTGCAATTTATCCATAAATACTCGTACATGAATAAACTTTATTGTCATGTAAAATAAAATAGATTACGCGTTGTTTAGGTCATCAGAAGAAAGGCTAATTTAAACCTCTATAATATTTTTCAAAGTTGATGAGCTCTGAATGTATGCATTGCTCCCTACCTACTTCATACATAACCAAAGACTTGCCAGCAACGTTGCCAATATTTGCTCTCATAGCTATGTTATATATTTTGTCAGCCACTTTTTTTTTGTCTTCCAATAACAATTATAACCTATGAACATACAACCAGTTGATTGTATTATAAAGTATTGCATGTAAACGTGCTCTATAATCGATAAGTTCAGTACGAGATGCAAGACAAAAGTGAACTACTACAGCTCTTATACGCAAGCGCGCGTTAAGTTTGTCAGGCTGATACATTCGTACAATCTGACAACACTGGCAAACATTCTCGCTTGTCTAGGCATGCGCTGGCCTTAAAATTACTTATAAATGTAATGTGCGCATTTTAAAACTTCCGTAGAGGAATCGAGTGAAGTCTTAAAGCTCTAAAAAAAACATGATTCTTCTTTCCGTGACACATTGCGATCGCGGGCCGTATTGATACAACCCGGGGGCCGGATGCGGCCCGCGGGCTGTATCTTTGAAATGACTGATGTAATGCAATCCAATATGTCAGTCTCATTATTTAATAGCCACACCTCGTACATAATCCTTATCTTTTCTTGGTAAAAAGAAGTCACTAGGAATAGAAAGATTTGTAGACTAATATATATAATTAATAATAAAGATATAATTACACTGGTCTAGGAAATTTGAATACACTCGCGTAAAATTCGTTGAAACATTCCTGGCAGAAGGTAACAAAAGACAACTTTAACTGTAGCGCTTGTAAGATCGATCTGAATGCCTGAACAGCAAATACTAACACTGCCAGTGTGCTATCAATTAAATTAAACAAGAGCTGTAAAAACGTAGTTTTTATCAGCCTCTACATGTTACCTGCAAATTTTTGATTACATGGCATTATTAAATTAACCCTTTCACTGCTGGGTCCGAACACCCTTCGGAGTCGGGTGTGTTTTCCCTGTGCCGGCTCCGTGTATGCTTCGGGTCTGGCTAGCGCACTCTCTGGCTATATCTCTGGCTATAAAGCTGGCAGTGAACCTATTGTTACTATTTTGACATCGGCACACAGTAAACATTCTTTTCTTCTTTTTTTAGTAAATCACTGCTTTTGCAAAAATCTTGTACTTTGTACGTATATTTAGAGTAAATACAATAAAAAATGGTAAATCATAAATCGGCACATGAAATTATGTAACGACAATAACGGTGGCAGCGAAAGGGTTAAATTGGACCCACCGGGTTGGTCTAGAGGTAAAGTCGTCGCCAAAATCAGCTGTTTAACAGCTGATTTTCGGAGACGAAGGTTCCTGGTTCAAATCCTAGTAAAGGTAATTACTTTTAGACGAATTTGAATACTAGACAGTGGTTACCGGAGTACTTTGATGGTTGGGGTTCAATTAACCACACTCTCTCAGGAATGGTCGGCCTGGGTCTGTACAAGACTACACCTCATACACATCATCCTCATCTCATTGGGTCATGGGGTTGCTTATTGTTCTCAATTGAACAGATTGCAACGTACACAAATTAGGAATAAAAAAGAAATTAAATCAATAAACATACCAAATCGGTAACCACTCGATGGTGATTCTGCTTCAGGATCACTGGCTGGATAAAGAGGCAAAGCACACAATCCAGCTGGCGTTGGTTTTGGAGTAGTTGAAGTTAATTCTTGAGGTAATGTTGTCTGATCAAGTTTAACTGTAAAATAAACAAACAATTTTTAAGTATTTGATGTAAAGATTTACTATTTCAAGACAGAAATGTATTAACCATTAAAACATAAACAAATTTTTACTTTCTTTTGGCCTTTATGAAATATTGGGAAGGAAAGTATTGTTTTCATGTAAATTTTAAAATATTAAAAAAAAAAATTTTAAGGCAATTTAAAAAAAAATCATAGGACCCATTTTTGAGAAAATAGCAAAAAAGTGAAAATTACACGAATAAACTACTACTTCCGGTTGACCGATTTTGGTGAAAATGTTCATGTCAGGTCCAGTTATGGTACCTAACTTAAGTTTCAAGTTTCAAGTTCGTACAATGTTCCGTTCTTGAGATATTCTGTTCACACACACACAGACCAATCGCTACAAACATGTTTTTTGGGTTCAGGGGGTCTGAAAACGTGTAGATCCGGTGAAAACTCGATTTCTAAAAATCGACATGAAAACAATACTTTCCTCCCTATATATTCATATAGGCAAGAGAAAGTAAAAAGCAACCAAAGGTAAGGAGATAATTTATATAAATGGTTGACAGGATGCATTTCAAAAATTTATTTATACAATATAAGATAATAAAAATGTAAATTTACCAGGGAAGTCAGTAAAAGCATCTCCATCTTCTTCAGACTCTTCAGTTGCTTCAGTAACTCCATCTGGTTCAGGACGTATGGGTGGAGGTGGTCCTGAAAGCATTTAAAAAAAATTCATGTACAATTATATAGTGTTCATCTTTATCCAGACTGTAAAAAGTTCTATCCGGTTTCCGAGACACGTTCTTACAAAACACTTAGGATTTTTCTAACGGAAGGCAAATACACAATTAGACAAGCACGGAAGGGAATGCCCAACTGAGCGATCGGTAGGTAGACAATTACAGGTCATTTGTTCTAGCTTGAAGCTCTCCCACCAACGCTCTGTGCCTCTGAGCTGTTCTGTTTAGTGGTGGGGGAAGCACCTCGAAGGGAAGTGATCAGTCTCTCTATAGTGCTAGCTGCGGTAAGAGCCTAAGTGTACTATAAATCCTACAAACGTTGACTGTATGTTGTAATTTTATCTTTTTGTTGTTCTATTCCCTTCACAAGCCTTCAACTTGTGCATTTGGTAGTAAGCCTACTGTTTTATGTACCTATTGTTTTTACGCTTTTGCTGTTTGGTTTTGTTTATATTAATTTTTTGTATGTATTCTTTGTTTTGTTTCTATTTTTTATTTATTTTGTTATTAAAATGGAACCTAGTTGTAGTAATGAAAATTCGAGGATGAGTGCTAGTGTAATACGGAAAAGTCAGGTAATACGCGGTCAGGCTAGGGAGTAGGCCTATATAGACAGTGTATACAATTTTATGAAAAAAACGGACCAATTTTACTGACCAATGTGCAAAATCGTGTAGCCAGAGCTATGGGGATTTCGCGTAGTACAGTTCAAAGAATTTTCAAAGCAAAAAAAAAACCCTGATGTGCTAATCAGAACACCAAATAAGAAAAGAATGAGAAGGAAAGTGAAGAGTGAAGTGGACAATTTTGACAAGTGTGTTGTGAGAAGAACAATACATGATTTTCATAAAACAAACGCTGATTGGCCAACTTTGAATTTTTTACTCCCCGTTTTGCGGGAGAAAATTAATTTCAAAGGAAGTAAATGGTCGCTGTGGAAAATTATTAAAGATATGGGATTCAGATGGAGAAAGGCAAAAGACAACAGAAAATATAAAGTTTTTAACTAGTTTTTATTCAAGCATAGTAGTTGTAACAGCGTAGTATACAGTTAGAAAGAGAAGGAATGATCTTTAAGTGATAAGGAGACAACACTTGCCCTGTTGAAACTATCCCTACTCTACCTACTCACTCTCCCCTTACAAACTTCTTCCAAAAACAAATATACTACATAGAGTGTTCATCTTTATCCAGACTGTATAAAGTTCTATCTGGTCTCCGAGACACGTTCTTACAAAACACTCAGCATTTTTCCGACGGATGGCAAATACACAATTAGATAAGCACAGCGGTGAATGCCCAACTGAGCGACCATAAGACAATTACATGGTGAATGGGGATGGGGATGTCACATGACTAGGCAATACGGCGCTTGGCGTACGTGCACACGTCGATTGTTCATTATGAATTCAGTTCGGTTATTTTTGACCGCACCTCGTAAACTAGTTTTTTTTCGGTTTTTTGCAACACTCCACCTCCTTTTGAAGGCAAGAGCCACCACTGCCACCTAGAAAAATAACTTCAAGGTGGTTTCAAAACGCATCATTATTACGGCCATTTCACGTGCTTAACAAGAAAACAAGTGTCGTAATATATAACCTGAACAATAACGTAAAATAATATTGCCACAACAGTAAAATTCTCCAACAAAACTATTTTCATACTTTTTTATACTTTCATACTTTTTTAAACAGCTCAATATTAAATTTTTTTTAACATTACTCAACTGGCATGATGCATTTTTCCAATCTGTTCTATCTAGCGTAAAATCGTTTTATACCCATATACCTGCAACACCATCTTTTGTAACTTGCTTTAAATATTCTAACCTTTGCCTCCCCCCTTACAATTCACTCCCACAATATTACCCTCCATTATTGATAGAGTATGTCTTAGGATATGCTCCACTGGCTTATCCCTTCTTCTAATAAGAAGTTTCCATATACTTCTTTTTTCATCCACTTGTCTAAGAACCTCTAAATTACTTATTTTGTCTACCTACATAATCTTTAACATTTTCCTATAACAGCACATTGCAAAAACTTCTATCCTCTTTCTTTCTACAGCCCCTATCACCCATGTTTCATTCCCTTTTAAATTTAAAATGAAAATTGAAATTACCTCTGTCTGGTTTTAAAGGTGGTGGAGGAAGAGGTCGTTTAGCAACTGTTATTGGAGTTTCAAGAATACACTTGCCAACGACAGTAGAAGGCGTATCACTTAGATTACCAAAATTAATAATAACACCATTTAATGTTGCATCACCAATACAACCAGCGAACTGGGGTGATATCGCTAAAGCTGCATCTTCTTGAGAAGGTACACCGCCAAAGTATAAATTACCATGTAACAATCGAATAGGTTTTGGTGCAGTCTCAGATCTGTAAAAAAAGTGTTACATTAAAAAGATTATTAAATACATTTTCGGAGACGAAGGTTCCTAGTTCAAATCCTAGTAAAGGTAGTTACTTTTATACGAATTTGAATACTAGACAGTGGTTACCAGTATAATTTGATGGTTGGGGTTCAATTAACCATACTCTCTCAGGAATGGTCGGCCTGGGTCTGTACAAGACTACACGTCATACACATTATCCTCATCTCATTGGCCCATGGGGTTGCTTATTGTTCTAAATTGAACTGGATGCAACGTACACAAATTAGGAATAAATAAAATACATTTATTTATTTACAATAGCTTAAAAAGTTCAATTTGCATATAACAGGCAGGTGGAGTCTTAAATTATTTGCACTCAATCTGCTAGTGCCAGGGCTACAAAAAGTAGTTCTGTTTCTTATTACATGGTCAGCCAATATGACTGAAACATTTAAGAACTGATGAACAGAGGTAGATGTGTAAAAGACACTAGTCAGAGGTTGTTGTTGTTGTTTAGGTCATCAGCCGAAAGGCTGGTTTGAACCTCTAGAGGTTTTACTAAGTAAAACGAGGAGTGAGGTGGTTTACAATTGCCTTCCTCACTGAGTGAAAAAAATACGCTTATCAGCATGCCGGGCCCTCTGAAAAGCACATATTTTACACTCTGCAAATGACACCTTCACTTCATTCACCACAGGGTCTGGCTGTATAATGAAATTCATTACTTTCAGAGGAGACAACTCTGATTAGTGTCTTTTGCACCTCTACCTCTTCTGTTCTTATTCAGAGGTATCTCCTCTGAAAGCAATGAATTTTATCATTATGCAACTAGACCCAGTGGTGAATGAAGTGAAGGTGTCATTTACAGGGTGGAAGTAGATGTTTTACAGAGAGCCTAGTATGGTAATAAGCAAACTTTTCCACCCAGTGAGGAAGGCATTGGTACCACCTCACTCCTCGTTTTACTTAGTAAAACTCTAAAGGTTCAAACCAGCCTTTCGGCTGATTACCTAAACAACAACAGCTCTAAACTAAAGATAGACAGTGAGATTGTAATAATTAATTAGTGGACAATTCGAACTGGCACAACTCTAGCTCTACGTGTACACACAGTTCCGCATAAAGTAAATCCATAACCTATTCTTTCAACAAGGTCTACAAATTTTAATGTACGCAAATGCCTACAACCTTACTTTAATGTACAAACATACACATAATTATTTCATTTAAATTATGTATTTAATTTGTCCCAGTAAAAATTTAAATTATAAATTACAAGAACTAAACTACGAAAACTCACTGAACTATACTCTACAGACGCAAGCAACTAACTAAACAAATTGGTCTGAATATATTATAATGAACAGAAAATCATATATGAAAACAAATTATTAGTCACATCATTATGTCTGACAGATTATCAGTAACAACAGTGAAAACAAAGTGTAGTGATCGTGTGTGAGTCGCACATTACAGTAGCGATTGTATACTTTTGTGACTGTACTGTCGTTGCATGGCGAGGGGCGATGAGTGGAGTAGCTAAATCCCGAAGCTGCTTGTTGTTTTTTTTTGGTTTAACGTCTGACTGTTCTGCAATTACTGCTAATGCAGACGGTGTAGGATGAAATTAACGCTGCTCGGTATTGTGAAACCCTAAAAAAGCTTCGAAGAGCGATCCAAAACAAGCGCCGAGGGAGATTGAGCAAGGGAGTCTGTTTGTTGCACGACAATGCTCGGCCCCACACTGCGGCGGTCACCACCGCGCTCCTGGATTCCTTTAAATGGGACGTTCTTAGCCATCCTGCTTACAGCCCTGATCTGGCACCAAGCGATTTCCATCTTTTCCTTTACCTGAAGCAACATTTGGCTGGAAAACGCTTCGAGACTGAAGAAGAAGTCCAGGAAGAGGTGGAGAAATGGTTGCGGCACAGGCGGGAGACTTCTATGACCAAGGCATTAAGAAGCTCATCCCCCGACTAAGCAAGTGCATAGATGTTGACGGGGACTACGTTGAAAAATAGTTTTTATATGTACTTACAACTCCATGTACTTTTTTTGTTAAAATAAAATTTTCCTGCTTTTTAAAATGAAAACGGTCTTTAATTTTTGGACAACCCTCGTACATATGCATTAAACCAACCACTATCTCAGGTTACTCAGGAACCTCACATTACTGGAATAGTTTAAAGCACCTTTTTTTTTTAATTTTATGACCACAAAGGATCACTTTAGTCTCTTTGGTTAGTTCTTTTTCTTTGGCAGTTTATTTCCTTTTCATTTCTTTCTTTCCAATACTTTTTCATTCTGTTGGATCTTGCTTTTCTCAATTCGTCTGAACAAACCTGTTCTTTAAAGCACTTTAGTGGACTGATTTATCATATCTCAGACCGCGAAACCCCTCACCAACAAAATACACGACTTAGAATGTGAGTTTTCAACAATTCATCGTGAATCATAAGTAATCATTGACCCTGAAACTGGAGAATACATACATCAATTTTACAATGCACATGGTGATCATCAAAATGGCGAAATAAGAACACAGAGGAACAGCTCGCCATCATGTAGATTCTTACCTCGGAGAATACATGTGGTGGTTGGCATTGGAGGATAATGGTGAAAATCACTACCTAAGATTCCTCAATTAGATAGCTGTATTCTGGGAAACACAGTAATGTAAATAAATGTCATAAACTCATGTACATTGTAAAGTACATTTTTTTTTGTTTTAAGTCTGACTGTTTTGCAATTCTGTTAATGCAAATGGTGGAGAATGATAATAGATGAAAATTAGTGATGAAAAAATGCCAGACTTGACTGGGAATTGAACCCGGGACCGCGACATAGAAACCAGTTGCGCTAACCAATGGGCCGGCCTATTAAACTTTTGTTCAATAGTTTGTTTTGTTACATTCTTGTAGCAAATTTTACAGTTAAAAGGTGATCAGTTTAATGCGTTAGTTCCTAATTAATTTATTAAAAGAAGATCAAACAACAGAATAATTACCTGAATGAATCATAGTCATCAATATCAAGAGCAAGTTCATTTGGATCATGTGTAGCAACGACAGCATGCCACTCATTATCATCATACCGTGTACCAGGTGCCGTTTTCACTTCTGTTTCACCACTTTTCAGTGTCAATAAACCATCTTCCAATGTCAATAATGCTCCACCTCTACCATTAGCTGCATATGCTATAAGTCCATTAGGTGCATCAGTCTTTAATCTCAATATAAGTTGTATGACATTATCTTCAGCCATTACATTTTGTAATCTAGCATAACCTCTTGCACCAGCTTCAAAAGATATTAAACTAGCAAACTGTAAAAATAAAATAATTTTTTAAGAAATTAAATTTTTTTTTTGTAAAAACTATAAATAAATCTGGTGTGAACACACACAACTGTCTCTTGCAAATACAAATTTGGTACCTTATCTAATCTACCCCAATAAAGAAGACCAAACAATTGTATTAGACGAAATTAGAAAACAATGGAGTTGTGATATGGATGGATACCAGTGTAAGATGAATGAAAAGAGTTCATTCATTCCAGCAAATCAATGGACAAGTGGAGTAATGGAGATAATGGCCAATAGAGGTCACTCACGAGCGAGATAGGATGGATAAAGGATTGGTGTTTGGGATGTGACAAGTCCCAAAAAGTATCCCTCAACTAGCAAATGGAGTCTTAACACTTTGAAGACTGACTTTTTCTCTTGCCTATATGAATATATAGGAAGGAAAATATTGTTTTCATGTCGATTTTAAGAAATCAAGTTTTCACCGGATCTACACGTTTTCAGAACCCCAGAACCCAACAAAACATGTTTTTAGCGATTGGTCTGTGTGTGTGTGTGTGTACAAAATATCTCAAGAACGGAACATCGTACGAACTTGAAACTCACGTTATATACCACTACTGGACCCGACACGAACATTTTCATCAAAATCGGTCAACCGGAAGTAGTAATGTAGTTGTGTAATTTTTCACTTTTTTGCGATTTTCTCAAAAAGTGGTCCTACGATTTTTTTAAAAATCGCCTGGTTTACTAAATTTTGTATGCTCTACAAGATAGGGTAGGCGCCATATTGGCTGAAATTCTTGGTAAAAGTGTTTTCACCTAAAAACTTTGTTTTTTTAAGATTACGGCTTTAATATGCATTTCAGCGCAAAAATGTATATAATAAAAGTTGTAGAGAATTTTAAATCCTACAACTTTTATTTCAAACATTTTTTTGTATAACGCTTAGTTTAGCGGTAATTAGCGATTTTCTGTTTTATCTCACGAAAACGTGTGAAAAATTGATTTTTTTAATATTTCGGCCTTAGTATGCATTTTATGACAAAAGTGTATATAATCAAATTTATAGAAAGTTAAAATATCTACAACTTTTATTTAGAGCATTTTTCTCTACAGAGAGTAGGGTAGTGTGAAAGAGTGATTTTCCGTATTTTTAAGCCTAACTGAGGTTGATTTTCATTTTGCATCTTTCACTCATGATTAAAATTAGGTTATGTTTATTGAGGTTAGTTTTTTGTTTATTTCTAATGTTTTATAACTAATGTTAGGTTTATTGTTAATTATTTACATTGGCAAGAGAAAGTTGTGTGAGTGTTTCACACCACATTTTTTTTTTGTAGTTTTGTCCGTGGACTGCCATTTTTCAGTGATTTTAAAAAAATTGTAACAAATCAACCATTGGTCATAAATTCAAATAGGAAAAGTTAAATTAAAGATCATAATTAGTAGATTACTTTTAATTTATTAAGATTAGGATTCCTTGCATTATCTATACGAGGGGGTACCCAAAAGTATCTGGAATAGCTCTGCTGTGGGCGGAGCTTGTGCAGTACAAATTCCCGCCACTAGGCTGCTTGTAGCGCTACTCATTGCCAGTTCAATGCCATTTTGTTCGTTGATCTAGCTTGTTCTGTTCTCGTGCAGTGATTGTTCTCGCTAGTGCTGTTTTGTGCTCGTGTCGTTTTTCATGATGGCAAGTTTTAATGAACAACGTGCGGCTGTGAAATTTTGCTTCTTGCTCGGTAAAAACGCCGCGGAAACAGTTCTAATGTTGAACACAGCTTACAAAGACGACGCTATTGGAAAAACCCAAGTCTACGAGTGGTTTTTGCGCTTTAAAAATGGCGACATGTCGATTGAGAACAAACCTCGTTCTGGACGACCGTTGACTTCCCGAACAGACGAAAATGTTGTGAAAGTGAAAGAAATTGTACGAACAGACCGACGATAGACCATTGACCAAATATCACAGGTTAGTGGGTTATCTTGGAGCTCAGTCCAACGCATTTTAACAGAAGACTTGACAATGAAAAGAGTCGCTGCCAAGTTTGTGCCTCGGGTTCTGACAGACACTCAAAAGGAACGTCGAATTGAAACGTGTAGTGATTTGAAACAACAGCTTGAAACTGATCCAGATTTCATGTCAAAGATCATTACGGGTGAAAGATATTGGTGCTATGGGTACGACCCAGAAACCAAACAACAATCCAGTCAATGGAAGACTTCATTATCACCCCGACCAAAAAAAAGTCGTCAAGTCAGATCGAACATCAAAACAATGCTGATTTGTTTTTTTGATGTGAGGGGAATTGTCCATTCAGAGTTTGTTCCACCGGGCCAGACGGTAAATCAAGCTTTTTATCTTGAAGTGTTAAGAAGACTACGAAACAGCATTCGTCGAAAAAGACCTAATTTGTGGCAGACAGGGGACTGGTTTTTCCACCACGACAACGCGCCTGCACACACGGCAATCTCGGTTACCCAGTTTTTGGCGAAAAACGGCATGGTTTTGCTACCACACGCACCGTACTCACCCGATTTGGCTCCGTGTGATTTTTTCTTGTTCCCACGCATGAAAAGGGGCATGAAAGGTCTCCGATTTAACAACGTTGATGATGTCAAGAAAAAAACGATGGATGAGCTGGCAGCCATCACTGAAGAGGAGTACAAAAAATGTTTTGAACAGTGGAAGCACCGGTGGGACAAATGTATTAGTTATAATGGAGAGTATTTTGAAGGGGATAAGGTTCTTTTGTAAAAAAATTAAAAATAAATAGTTTTAAAAAATAATTCCGGTTTCTTTTGGGTACCCCCTCGTATATTTAAAACGCAAAATCACTTCCAATGTATTTTAAATGGGAATTCTTTAAACTCTTAAATACAGAGTTCTACCGAACGGATTTTTATAATTTTTACATGGTTTTAAAGAGTATTCTTTCCTGATTCGGTAAAAAGTTCTAAATTGAAATTCATGCTAAATTCGAGCTTCATTTTACAAAATGAAAAAGAACAAAATATATTGTTTACAACATATAGCTCTGTAATATCATACAGCGGGTCTCCCACGTAATGAACACTAATGAATATATGAACACAATACAATATCATAAGGAAAGTCATGGTTAACTTCATTGAAATTCAATGGTAAGTGTTTCATATAAGGCTTTTGATAATAAAATATTTATGAAACTTTATGTTGTTGTTTAGGTCAACAGCCGAAAGGCTGGTTGGAACCTATAGAGGTTTAACTAAGTAAAAACGAGGAGGCGAAGTAAGTCAGTGATCGGCTGGCTTGCATGTGCCGAAGCATCACGTCCAAGAGAGCACACCTGCTCCCTTACTTTCTGTAGCAGTTTTTCGTGCCCGTGCCTCTGGAAACTCCTCGGCATCCTATGGTTACTTTTCAGCCATGCTTTGGTCCCGCCGAGGTGAGCTGAGATGCTGGGCTTCTGTCTGTCTATCCTGATCCTTGTCCCTGGCATCTAGCACTTTTTCTATCCGTGCTAGAGGCAACTTCTCCTACTGTAGCTTTTGCCCAACCCAGTGGTGTCAGGCGTTTACCGTGCCGAAGGGTGGATGGCACTGGGGCATTTAATCAGTGTCTTAACGGTGCCTGTAGGAAACTTGGCTAAATCCTACAGTATTTTGCCTTACCCCTGTACGCGGGGCTATGCAGGGGCGGACTGATTATTTCCCTAGCTGAAACGACAACTAAAAGTGGTTGTTGTTCCTTTTACTAGGAAAAGGAAGATGGCTCTAGATGCTTTGACTCTGGAAGGAGTGGATTTGAGCTACTCCCCTGAGGTGGAGTATCTGGGGGTTGTCCTTGATAGGGGCCTGACTTGGAGGGGCCACATGTCAAGGACTGTTGAGAGGGCTGCAAAGGCCTTATGGATGTTTAAGAGTCCGTTTGGGAGGACTTGGGGGCTTAGGCCTTGTATGGCAGAATGGGCTTATGTGAGCATCATTCTGCCAATGGTCACGTACGAAGCTTTTGTATGGTGGCCAAGAACAGATCGGCTGAGGAAGCTGAAGAGATTGGCCCGCCTAAGGACATGTTGTGCAACGAGCACTGGTCCAACGGCTACTATGGAGGCGTTGTTTGATTTGCCTCCTATTCATGTTCAAGTGAAGAAGGGGGCGATAAGAACTGCCTTGAGGCTGGAGGGCGGGTTTGGGGTCCCATCAGGGGAGATGGGCCACACCGAGATCTCCAAAGGGATTGAGGGGATGGGTGTGGTAGGTGGTCCTCGGGACCGTATGTACAGAGCATACGATTTCTCCGACACACTGAGGGTGAAAATTTTTGATCGTCAGGAGTGGGCGGAGGGACAGCCAGTGATACCGGAAGGGGTTACCTTTTGGTACACTGACGGCTCAGTGATGAGCGGAAGAGCGGGAGTGGGGGCCTGGGGGGCCGGGGGAAAGATTTCCCTGGCCCTTGGGTGTAACATAACCGTCTTCTAAGATGAAATATTGGCCATTAAGGTCTGTGCGGCTCAGGGGGTCGCACACTTATATTTATATGCAGTTGCAAAGTGGTTGGCTGCAAAAGAAGAGCGCTGATGGGTAAGGTTGTGTAAACACCTTCTCAGATAAGTGCACTAGATCCTAGGCAGACCCTGCGATTTATCGAAAGTGTGGGTCTTGCAGATATAGGAATAGGGGCAATCACAAAAGATCTTTTAGGTCGCGGTGAGGAGGGGCTGCAAAAGGCTGAACGCCCTTATTGTAAAGTAAAGTAAGTAAAGTAAGTAAGTAAAAACGAGGAGTGAGGTGGTTTACTATTGCCGTCTCCCTTATCTGCATCTTATTGTGCGAATTTATTCGCACGGGTCCACTAGTAATGATAAAGATGTTTCACTGAAGTATGTTTTCTTGAATTTAAAAAATTTTTCACCATACAATGATAATATTTTATTAAACATCCTATGTAGGATTTTTAAACAGCCGTATTATTTAAAATTGAAATATATATTTACTAACCACCAGAATACGGTAACATAAAACACTTACCAATGTTTATAGCGCTTTCGTGTATCTTGTACACATCTTCAGTAAATTAAAATTTATTACAAGTCACAATTTAAAACTTTAATTTTAATTTACTGAAGATGTGTACAAGATACACGTAAGCGCTATAAACATTGGTAAGTGTTTTATGTTACCGTATTCTGGTGGTTAGTAAATATATATTTCAACAATGATAATAATATACAAGAATAATAAAATTAATTATATGAGTTAAATTCTTACAAACTAATTACCTATTTCTAATAACCAATTTACTTTTTTATTTCTTAAGTGACATTTAAATAACGAACTAATAACTAACAACAATGCGCAGAAGTACCGGCAGATCGCTTGCTCACGCTCGATAACATCGATGCTGTAAAAGTCGATATATTCGATAATCTGACAACATTAGGAATATGAGTATACTCTATTAGATTCAAAATTAACTCAATTAAGTGACAGCATAGACGGCAATCGTATACAATAAGAGCTAATGGATATAAAACCAAGTGAAATAGGTGCCCGTATCATATGCGGGTGCCACCCTGAAAGTGTTAAATTATTTGACTCGATCTTCTAGTTACAGGCTACAAAAAATAGTTGTGTTTCTTATCACATGGGTAGCTAATTATATGACTGAAGCAGTTAAGAACAGAAGAGGTAAAGGTGTAAAAGACACTAGTCAAAGTTATCTTCTCCGAGAGTAATTAATTTACTGTACAGCCAGCCCCTCGGTTGAATGAAGTGTAGACGTCATTTGCAGGGTGGAAAGTAGATGTTTTTCGGAGGGCCCTGGCCTGGTGATAAGCATACCTTTTCACTCAGTGAAGAAGAAATGGTAAACCACCTCAATCCTCGTTTTTGACTCAGTAAAGCCTCTAGAGGTTCAAACCAGCCTTTTGGCTGATAACCTAAACAAATCCCAAAAAGAAAAACTAAAAATGTTCACAAACGAATATCTAACCTAGGCAATTCTTTGTTATTCAAAAGTCCTGAAAACTTACAATATAAAACACAAATTGAATAATTATATTTGATCATAAAAATAAACAAACCTTATCAGGGCAACCTGGAGTAATGCTGAAAGCATTTTTATTTCTGTTCAGGTCAACTGTAGTTCCATCAATTTGAACTTCGTCAAGACAACCATCGAAGCCAACATTTGTTACATCACCAATGCTATGAAGACCTGGATAACCACCTAAGTATATCTCATCTGATACCTATTTGAAAAAAAAAAATTACATTATTACCACCTTAAAGGTTATACAGTGCAATCCTACTTATTTGGATTAGGTGAGACAAAATCTTGGTAACCAAATGTCCTGATAATACAGAAAATGCGAAAAACATATAGCATTACTCTGATGCAAAGATACGAAAAGTTTACTTTCACAAAAATAATAATTGGCCGAGTGTATTGAATTTTGGGCAAAATCGTGAAAATGTTAAATAGGTACCAAACTTACTAGAAAAATCAGTTTTTTAAAATAACCCGCTAGGTTGGTCTAGTGGTAAAGTCATTGCCCTGAACCATCTGTTGAACAGCTAATTTTCAGAAACAAAAGTTAACGTGCTCGCCTCTCATCATGCGATCTTGGGTTTGAATCCCATTCAGGCATGACATATTTTCATACGTTACAAAAAATCATTTCAACCTTCACCGTCTGCATTAGCAGTAATTGCTGAACAGTTGGACGTTAAACTAAAAAAAAAGAGACAAAAGTTCTTGGTTCAAATCTTAGTAAAGGTAGTTAGTCGATTCGATAGCAAGTTTCTGAATGATAGTAACTTTTTAAAACACAAAGTCCCGTTTTGAAAGTAAAATTTCCCTTTTCATTATTCTTACAAAATATAATGTACAGTATTCAGATGAACTAATGTCCCCTAGCCGTGGGAGTGAGAGAATGCATAACGCTATCACTTGCACAAGCCATACGCGCCGTTCCAATAACATTGTCTTTAATTTTACTCATTGTTATGAGCAAGCGTTTATCCATGCAGTAAACTAACAACCAAGATAACGACTGTAGTATGTTTTCAGATTTTGATTATAACGGTAAAGACCTTTGAGCGCATGCGTAGTTATGTGACATATCTCCCTCTCACTCGCTCGGCTATGGGACATTAGTTCGTCTGATACCTATAAACTTTGTTTTGCAATTTTGAAAATCATATGGAATAAATTATTTTATGGGCATTTATTGTTGTTGCATTCCGCCCATAGTAACCCATGTATTCAATACACAAGACGTCATTTATCTTCGAATGATCAGGTGGTATTTTCCACAACAACTTAATTATCTTCTATCAGTTTCAATTTCAATACCCAAGAAATGATTAATTAATACAAAGTTATATTTAATAATTAATTTTTAATTAATAATAATAATAATAATATAACTGTCACCGGATGGCGACAATAAGTGGCAACCCTTATTTGTTTGGTGGCTCTGAAAAGGGCCGTTTAAGCGATGGTCGTCTTGGAGAGGCGTCGGTCGTAGTCGTCGTGACGGTCGAGGAGCTGGGTGACATGGTGTGTCATCATCCATCGGAGACATCATCTTCTTCCTTCGCAGTAGTGCGTCGATGGTTGCTTCGTCGGGTCTGGTGGGCGTAAGGCTCGATCGAGGGACCGCTGTGTGCATTGCTCGCGTCAGTGGGCGATGACAGTCCGGTTGATGGCTTATGGTGACAAGTTGGCGAATGGAAGCATCATCTTCTCTCTTGCAGAGTCGTCGATTAGTCCTTGCTGGAGTCCGGTAGCCGTGTGCCGTGGTGGAGGTCTTGTCGATGCTGTAGACTGGTGGAAGTGAATCTCTCTGTGTCTGGATTGGAATTGAATTCTTTGGCTCAGTGCAGCGCTCTTTATATAGTCGCAGAGAGCGTTGTGGTAGAGAGCGGCTACTGGCTCGGCCTTGATGACAAAGGCCTCTGTCGGTGGGGAGCCGAAAATGAAATTTTTTTTTAGTTTATTAAAAATCATATTGACAGCTTGGTCATTAATGACTACTGTGGGTTCTGGTACTATAACGGTGGGATTTTTGTTTTAAAATTTCAAGACCCTAGCTGGTAATCGAACCTGGGACTTTCCACTTTGTAGGCTAGCATGCTAGTCACACGCCACATAGGCGGTCAAGTAAAAATTTATAATATGTCAAATGTTTCATAAATACAAAGTTTATAAATTATTAAACCTCGAGATCAGATGCTTCGCCAGGTGATTTATTCTGGTCAGCCGTTTCACCGTCAATCTTTAATACTCCAGTTCTTTTTACTCTAGCAACTTCAACTGTATGCCAGGTGCCATTATTGTACGCTTTTGAAGAGGACAGAGTTAAAAGACCATCACCAAGGTTATACTAAAACATAAAAAAAACAAATTAAAAAATAAACACCTAAAATAAATTCATATTTATTTGTATTTTTATTTGTTAGTCCCAGTAATCTCTGCCCATAATAGACAGGTGGAGTGTCAAATTATTTACACTCAATCTGTTCGTTGCAGGGCTAAAATAAATAGTTCTGTTTCTTATCAAATGGTCAGCCAATTAAATGACTGAATCATTTAAGAACAGAAGAGGTAGAGGTGTACTATGACACTAATCAGAGTTATCTCCTCTGAAAGTAATGGATTTCATTATACAGCCAGACCCTGTGGTGAATGAAGTGAAAGTGTCATTTGCAGAGTGCAAAATATGTGCTTTTCAGAGGGCCCGGCATGCTGATAAGCATACTTTTCCACTCAGTGAGGAAGGCAATGGTAAACCACCTCACTCCTCGTTTTACTTAGTAAAACCTCTGCAGGTTCAAACCAGCCTTTCGGCTGATGACCTAAACAACAGTCCCAGTAATGGAAGACTAACTTTTGAATTACCAGGAAAGTGTAAAAAGACTTTGATACTATTGTACAAGTCTTGGATGTTTTCAGTATGCCATTTAACCCTTTCCCATGGATGTTTGTATAACCAGCATGAGGCTCATAGGTCATATTAAAACATAAGTGTCATCTTTTTCTGTTTTGCTCCAGGTACAACATAAAATTTTAAAAAATTTTAAAAACTACAATAATGTGACAATATCGAAGACAAATATAGTTCAAGAAGTTTCTAGTTCTTCATTCATAAAATGGTAAAGAGTAGATAATAGAATGAAAAAGTAACAATAGGGTTAGCTATAAAAGTATACCTATTCATAAAGTTTATTTAAAAGGACCGCGCTATTGTGTATGATAAGGTAGGATTATTGTTGTACAACTATTTATGAAAGGGTCAGTTGATTACCTGTAACATCTTTTACAATAGATCTATTTACTTGTTTACAATAGTTAAGACTTTCCCAGTAAAAAGGGTTTTTTGCACTTTATTACTTGTATCGAATTTCTCTGTTTTGCTAGAATTACCTTTTTTGATCGATTATAAAGGGTGATTCAAAAAGAGCGCCGGTTTTTAAACGGCTGGTAAATTATTGTTTATCGGTTGGCAACATTGTTTGACCTCATTTCTATTTTGGAGAACATTCCGATTGACGATTCAGTTGTAGTTTCTCTTGTATGCACAGCGAGTGACAGTTTGGTGCGGCTTTTGGTCGGGCGGTGTCATCGGCCCTTACTTTTTTGAAAATCAAGAAGGACAAGCCGTGACAGTAAATGGAGACCGATACCGTACGATGATTAGGGAGTTCTTGTGGCGTCATTTGGATGGAATGGACATTGACGAGTTGTGGTTTCAGCAGGATGGTGCCACCTGTCACGCTGCACGAGAAACAATGTTGTTGCTCCGTGAACGGTTCCAGGATCGCATCATTTCTCGTAATTCCGACCATCAATGGCTACCAAGGTCGTGTGACTTAACGCCTTGTGACTTTCCTCTTTGGGGTCATCTGAAGTCATTGGTGTATGCCAATAAACCCCGAAACATCGATGACTTGAAGGAGGAAATTCGACGGGTTATCGGGCAAATGGAAGTCGAAACTTGTCGTGCAGTAATATATAATTTCATGGACAGAGTTGATGCGTGCCAGCGCAGTAGAGGAGGACACATGCATGACATCATTTTTCATACATGAAATCGGAAGGAAAGATGAACTTGTTGAAGTATTTATTTTCAGTTTTTCAATAAAATAAATCTCTTAATTTGATATATCAAAACCGGCGCTCTTTTTGAATCACCCTATACAAAGAGACCCCTGAGGCGGTCAGTGAGTTAGTATCCATTTGATCTTTGACGAGTGTTTATTGAGTGGCTAACGGTGCGTAGTACAGGTTACATGTCCGAGTATTGTAGTGGTTAACTTTTGTTACATTATCTTGTGTATGTGTATTATATTCAGTTTTTGTGTATGTGCTTTGATATAATTATTTATAAGTAGTGCTAAGTAAATTATTGTAGTAAACTATTTATTGTAATAAGTCATTTTAATTAGTTTATTATTTATTTTGTAAACCTTTAACTGTAATAAATATTTGTAATTGTAAACTTTAGTGTATTAATTATTTAATTACCTAGATGCCGAAACGGACCTTAGCGATAAGTGTCACAATATAAAATTACTAAATTAACTAAATGTACCCACTTTAGTAAACTTAAAATTGTCCAACCAAATCTGATCTTACTGACATATTCTTCATTTTCACTTTACATTGCTTAATTTTGTCAAATCCAGTTATTAGATTTTCCATTAGTTTCATTTTATTTTTTGTGTATTTTTTAACCCAATGTGAGCTATTGACAATATTGGATGTATCCTTAGCCGAAATATTCAGTTCTGGTTATAACTAAGTTATGTGGAGACAAGCTTGCAAAGGGTTAATCCTGTTTAAAACATTTATTCTAACTATTTCATTCTTCTTCTTCAGGTGCCCTCTCCATTATGGAGGTTGGCTATCATCATGGTTAGTCTTACTTTGTCTACTGCTGCTCTGAAAAGGTCATGCGAAGAGCAGTTAAACACTTCTCTCAGGTTTCTTAACCAGGATATTTTTCTGCCCCACCGAGCGTTTACCAACGATTTTTCCTTTGATTATGAGATGCAGAATCTCGTATTTAGGTCCCCTCATGATGCGTCCAAGGTATGTCAGTTTCCTTATCTTTATGCTTTGCAGGATTTCCAGCTCTTTCCCCATTCTTCTGAGGACTTCTATATTTGTGACCCTGTCTGTCCACGGTATTCGAAGTATTCGCCGGTAGGTCCATATTTCAAACGCTTGTAGACGGGTCTCACATTCTTTGTTGAGTGTCCACGCCTCTACCTCATACAAGAGGATGGGAAAGACGTCGCACTTCAAGAGGCGGGTCCTGGTTTCGAGGCTCAGGTCGCGGGCCGATAGAAGGGGTCTCATTTTTAGGAATGCTGCCCTGGCTTTTTCAATTCTGATTTTTATTTCTGACAGGTGGCTTGCACTGCATTTGAATCGGGTTCCCAGATGGTTGTAGGCTTCCACTTGTTCGATTCTGTCTTGCCCAGCAAAAGTTTTTCTTGTGGATTGTCACGTTTAGTAATGCACAAGTATTTTGTCTTCTTAGCGTTTAATGTGAGCCCATACTCTTCACTGGCTTTAATTATGTTGTTCAGCATTCTTTGTAGGTCTTCAATGCTTTCGGTGAGCAGTACCATGTCGTCTGCGTATCGCAGGTTGTTTATAGAGGTACCGTTTATGACAATGCCTGCTGTTTCTCCTTCTAGAACTTTTGCTATGATCCCTTCAGAGTACAAGTTAAACAGAAGTGGTGAGAGAACACACCCTTGGCGGACCCCACGTTTTATTTTAAGCTCTCTGCTGATTTTTGATTGGACTCGCACTTCCGCTTTTTGTTGGAAATATAAGTTTTTAATTATTTGTATATCTCTGGTGTCAATGTTCTCTTCTTTCAGGATGTTTATCAGCAGGCCGTGACGCACTTCGTCAAACGCTTTGTTGTAATCGATGAAGCATGCATACACGTTTTGATTTACATCTAACTATTTAACTATTTACGTTTAACTATTTCATTAAACAAGCTTAAATTTAATAGAATTCAAATATTTTTTCATTTATTTTAGTACTTTATCATAGATTTTCATAGAATGAGCTAGTTTTTTTTTGAGCAGTATTCTTATATAGGCCTACATTACTTTGTTATTATTACAAAATTGGCACATCAAAATATTGGCATAATAAACAAATAAATTGAAAACAAAAACGAATCGTTACATGCTTCAGACGATAAAATATTTATAATAAGACAAAACTTACTTGATATAGGACATATCCATTGCGTAATTCAATTGACAAGAAATTATTGTCGTCTTCGAATGCCAAAAACATAAGTCCTTCCTTAGCAGAAGTCTTAAAATTGAATTTAATATCAGCTCTTGGTTTCATTTGGTATGGTGTTCGATCCAGCACGATATAACCTTCTCCATTTAATCTGACAGCTGATTCAACTTGACCAATCAATTTATCTCTGTAAAAATAGTTTACTATTTTAAAATAGTATTTCTAGATTTATTTACCTAAAAGTTTCTCATACAAGGAGATATAAGATTTGTTAAGAACTTATAAGCTAAAATATTAATACTATGTTGACCCCATTAAAGTAAGTATAGATACGTTAGTCACGAGATTGCCTTTTGCGTATGGATGGGCTGTGAGGAAGGGACGTGAATAATTGACAGTGCTGCCAACCTCAACAGTGAGACACTACTTGTAGTATACATTTCAATACCGTACATTTTGTAAGCTGTGGTTTATTTCGAGAAAATATTTTCTTCATAAACCTTATAAAAAATAAATGTGACCTGCAATATTACCTAATGCTTAATTACATGACTAGAAATGTTTGATTTACTGTAATTAGGCTACCAGCTACCTTAGTCCACTGGAATAAAATTTTCTATGAATAAATCGCCTTTTTTACTATTGCTGTCATTGGCGCCTTTACTATCAGTCTCACTAGTATCTACCTAACTGTTTCCTTTTTTTACCTGGTGTCAACAAAACTGTTGAAGAATAGCTTCTTTACGTCTTTAATTTCCTTCTTTATTTTTCGAATTGTGGAAAGAGAAACATCACAGTAGTTGGCCACTCGCTCACAGTTTTTGTTAAGAGGAAAGGATAGGCATTTTTGTTTAGCTTCAACTTCACAACATTTTATTACATTACATATTAGATTTCGTTAAGTACTGTGAATAGTTTGACCACGTTTTCGACATTTATGTTTACGGTAAAAAACAGTTATATTCGTACAGTTAACCTACAAAAGGTACCGCGATATACTGCATATGCTCTGGGTACTATAGTGTAATTGTTGTGTTTGTTGCAATGAAATTAAAGCAGTTGCGCATGCGCACTGATGCTTTCCCCCTTAACCCCTCGTTGCAAACAAGGGCAAACTCGTGACTCCAGAGACTATACAGGCCGTGCCACAAATTTCCAGGCTTACAGTCCAACCAGAATTACGGTGCCTACTAACTAAAGCGAAAACATTCCCTCATGTTTATTTCATATGACCATACAGGCTCGGGTGATTAGTAACTTTTTACAAATATAATTAATTTTTTACTTTATTAAGCAAACATAGAGAATATTACATGAATTTTAATAAATAAACCTTAGAAAAAAGTAGATAGGTCTAATGTTTATACAAATAAATACAAAAAAATCTGGTGTGAAACACTCACACGACTTTCTCTTGCCAATGCAAATAATGAACAATATAACCTAACATTAGTAATAAAACATTAGAAATAAACAAAAAACTAAACTCAAAAACATAACTTTATTTTAATCATGAGTGAAAGATGCAAAATTAAAATTAAACTCATTTCGGCTTAAAAATACGGTGGATGACCTGGCATTACAACGGCAAGCTTGGAATTCGTGGCGCGGCCTTTACCTTAGAAATATTATTTAAAAACTGAGCATTCATTTAGAATTATTGCTGGAGAACTTCAAAAAGTAGCAAACTTTTTTCTTTTTTTCAAATTAATAATACTGCCACAAAAATTAGTTCGAATGGATGGTTTTAGTACCAAAATTTGCATCTGCATGTGCTCTAAAATAAAGCTAATAATTCATTTTCAAAAAAATAATCCCCTAAAAAGATAAAAATACAATTATATTTAAAAATTACAAAATGTTCGTGAAAATTGCAATAATGGCACAATTCAATTATTACTATCGATGTTAAAATAAACATATCACATTTTTTTAAATCATTCTGTACAGCATTTAGTTTTACCATGAATTTCTTCAAAATTTTTAAAGAAAAATGGCTGAATCTAAATTATTATATGGGCATGCATATATATAGATTGAGGCTAAAGAAGCTAGTCCTATTACAAGGGTTAAATTCAAAAATCCCTTTCATGAGATGGGTGGTGGCAATTTTAAAAAGGCTTACCTTTGACTTTTGGCAAAAACCATTAGTGGTTTTTTTATTTACTCTTTAAGAGGAATCGAATGATACTAGTTTTGTTTCCAAATTCCGACTTTCATTTCTAAACTTCTGGTTTTGGGCTACTTCTGGTCGAAACCGAAACTTTAAACCCAATAATTCCTGTATCTACTCTTTAAGAGGAATTGAATGTCACTATTTTCGTTTCCAAATTCCAACTTTAATTTATTGACTTTCAGTTTTGAGGCACTTCTGGTCGAAACCAGAACTTCAAACCTAATCCAGGCTTACTAACTTTTTAAGTAAATTACAAATCCAAAAACTATTTGTTGCTATTCTTGTAGTTTCTGACTTTGATTAATTGACATCCGGTTTTGGGCCACTTCTGGTCGAAACCGGAACTTCAAACCCAATCCAGGCTTACTAACTTTTTAAGTAGATTACAACTCCAAAAACTATTTGTTGCTGTTCTTGTAGTTTCTGACTTTGATTTATTAACTTCTGGTTTTGGGCTATTTCTGGTCAAAACCGGAATTTTAAACCCAATCATTTCTGTATCTACTCTGTAAGAGGAATCGAATGTCACTATTTTCGTTTCCAAATTTAGACTTTGATTTAATGACTTCTGGCTTTGGGCCACTTCTGGTCGAAACTGGAACTTCAAACCCAATCCAGGCTTACTAACTTTTTAAGTAGATTACAAATCCAAAAACTATTTGCTGCTATTCTTGTAGTTTCTGACTTTGATTTATTGACATCCGGTTTTGGGCCACTTCCGGTAAAAACTGGAACTTCAAACCCAATTTAGCCTCAATAACTTTTTGTGTAGATTACGAATCTGAAAACCATTTGTTGCTATCTGTTGTAATTTCAGACATCTGGGTGTGACGAACGGATGGACAAAAGAAAATGATAGAAGAAAATTTGAAAAATTGTCACCAAAATGACAGCCTGATTTATACAAAGGCTTAGGTTTTTTGCACTATTATAGTGTTTGAGCTATACATGAGCTTGGGCTTCTAAGTGTTAAAATAATCCAGCCTTCCAGACAAACAAAGCGGATGATAGAGAACACAATTCTGTCAGAAAAGATAAATTCAGATCATGGGGACATGAGTACTGTATTTATAAACTTTTTGTTAACCTAACCTACGATTAAAATATTTCTAAATGTCCACAAAATAAACTGGAACACAATGAAAATTTATATAATTAATTACAGTAAAATAAAGAACCATACCTTTCTTTAGAACCTTGAACAATATTGGATGAATCAACAAAATTCCAAAGACTGATTTGCTCATCACCAATGACAAATTCCTCCATACGACCTTCAAATGATGAGTAAGTGACGGCTGGTTGAATTTCATAAGTCGATTGAAAGCCACCAACAAAGATTTTCGAATGATCTTTATCCAGATTTAAAAGGACTGATCTTCCTTTAAGTACTTCTTCTTTCACAGTTTCTTTGATTTGAGAATCAGTTTTAGTTCCGATATCTTCTCTGATGATAAATCTAACAGTTTTACCAACCCTTGAAACAAAAATAATACATATTAAAGTACACAGTAAGTTTCTTAAATATTTTTAATAAATTGTTTTAATTATTTGGGTAGTACATTAAGAGATGTTAATAATGACCTGGGCGAGAAGGAGGAGCACAATGAAAAGGAGAGGAGAAAGAGGAAGAGGGGGACAGGAGATATAGGAAGTGGCAAAAGGAGAGAAGGAGAATGATAAAGGGGTGAAAAAGAAGAGGAGGGGTGAAAGGGAAGGAAGAGAATGATAGAGGGGTGATGAGAAAGAGGAGGTGAATCATAAAGGGGAGAAGGAGAAGAGGAGGGGAGGTGGAAAATTCCTGGATGTATCTCTAGATAGATCTTTATCTTGGGATTTCTGTACCAATCAAGTTTGTAGTAAAATATCATCTGGGATATTTACACTAAAACAAATTGCCAGATTAAATGATAAAAAATTACTAATGGCAGCTTATCATGGCTTCATTCTGTCTCATATCCGTTATGATATCTTAGTATGGGGTAATTCTAGCATGGGTAATATGAATAGGGTTTTTAAAATTCAAAAGAAAGCTATTAGGTGTATGGTGGGAGCTAACCAGCTAACGTCATGCAGGCCACTATTTAAGGAGCTAAAATTGCTTACAGTTCCCTCTCTCTACATTTTTGAGGTGATTATGTATGTTAGGCAAAATAATTTTACGCAGAATTTCAATGTTCACAATTATAACACGAGAAACAGAAATAATTATTATGTGGCTAATCACTCCACAAAATTGTTTGAACAAAAACCTACTTAAGCAGGGAGAAAATTCGTGAATAAATTACCCCAATTTTTAAAATGTTGTGAGGATTTGAATTCCTTTGGAAGGAATTTGAAAAATTACTTGATCGGTGAAACTTTTTATAGCGTACAAGAATTTCTTTTTTTTGATAGTAGTGATACATTGTGTGTTTCTTATATGTATTTCAGGTGTTATAGCTGACATGTCCTATACTCCTCCTGGAGTCTCCAGGGCGCAAAAAAAAAAAAATGATAAAGGAGAGAAGGAGAATGGTAAAGGGATGAGGAGAAATGGAGAAGGAGGAGAAGAGTGATAATGGGGGGACGAAAAAATAGAGGAGGAGAATGATAAAGGAAGGAGGTGAAAGATAAAGGGGAGATGGTGGGGAATGATAAAAGGGAGAGGGAGAAGAATGATAAATGGGAGAGGATAAGGGTGAAAAGGAGTAGAGCATGAAGAAGAGAAAGGGGAGAGGAAAATGAGAAGACGAACGAATTCAGAGTAATGTGCAGAACAATTACAAGGAACTTTAAGGATAAACCAGATTTTGGAATCCAGTTAAAATTGTTTAACATATTGGAGGCAAAATAACATCAATCCATCATTTTATCTTTGCCAAAAAGCTGATGTAACTTGACAATAGGTCATGAACATTTATGTTGTTCAGTCAAATCAGTCGAATGTACGCAACAGGCTAATTGTAATGTCTCTATATAACATATACAAGTTCTGTACAGCAGTTAGTTTGTTATATGCAATATAGCCTTAATTTTGAAAACTTGATTTTTAATATCGACATGAATACAATACTTTCCTTTCCTATATTTCATACGGGGCAAAAGAAAGTAAAAAACTGGACCAAAAATAAAAAATCTGGTGTGAAACACTCACACAACTTTCTCTTGCCAATGCAAATAATTTACAATATAATTTAACATTAGTAATAAAATATTAGAAATGAACAAAAACTAACCTCAAAAACATAACCTTATTTTAATCATGAGTGAATGACGCAAAATGACAATCGAACTCAGTTTGGCTTAAAAATACGGAAAATCACGCTTTCACACTAAACTAGGCTCTGTAGAGAAAAATGCTCTAAACAAAAGTTGTAGATCTTTTAATTTTCTATAAATGTAATTATATACACTTTTGTCGTAAAATGCATACTAAGACCGAAATGTTAAAAAAATCGATTTTTCTCACGTTTTCGTGAGAAAAAAAACAGAAAATCGCAAATTACCGCTAAACTAAGCGTTATACAAAAAAATGTTTGAAACAGAAGTTGTAGGTTTTTAAATTCTCTACAACTTTTATTATATAAGTTTTTGCGCTAAAATTTATATTAAAGCCGTAATCTTAAAAAAACAACGTTTTTACGTGAAAACAGCCTCACCGAGAATTTCAGCAAACATGGCGCCTACCCTATCTTGTAGAGAATAAAAAATTGAGTAAAATAGGCGATTTTAAAAAAAATCGTAGGACCAGTTTTTGAGAAAATCGCAAAAAACTGAAAATTTATACGAATAAACTACTACTTCCGGTTGACCGATTTTGATGAAAATGTTCGTGTCGCGTCCGGTAGTGGTATGTAACTTAAGTTTCAAGTTTCAAGTTCGTACGATGTTCCGTTCTTGAGATATTCTGTTCACACACAGACACACACACACACAGACCAATCGCTAAAAACATGTTTTTTGGGTTCAGGGGGTCTGAAAACGTATAGATCCGGTGAAAACTCGATTTCGAAAAATCGACATGAAAACAATACTTTCCTTCCTATATATTCATATAGGCAAGAGAAAGTAAAAATATAGTAAAGAGTGAAAAAAATCAAATGATTGTGTATTAATTTACAATCTGAAAGTAAACTTGTTAATCCAGTTTTGTAAAATCTCATTACAACATATATTTCGTAGAGATAAAAATAAAAATACATACCTTTCAACTACTGCTTGATACCAGTGGTTATCTGCCACATAACGATCATTTATGATTTTTGTTGGTCCTTCACCTAGATCAATGGTTAATGTAGGATAACCTTTTTGAATTTCAAGTGCCATAAAATCATCCTATAATGCAAAATAGAAATCATCTATTAGAACACCAGATATTAAAAAAAAACACATATCTAATCCGGTATATGAGGTGTGGCTATTAAATAACAAGACTGACGTAAAAAATTTTATTGTCACCTTCAATATACACTCCTTCTCTATCCCCACAATGCTCCATGCGAATTTTCCATTGTTGGAAACAGTGCTGGAAGTCATCTTCTGTCAGCTCCTTCAGGACATGTGCCGCTTTCTCTTTTGCATCTTCCACAGACTCAAATCTTGTCCCTTTTAATGCAGATTTTACCTTAGGGAACAGGTAGAAGTCACATGGTGCAAAATCTGGTGAATAAGGTGGATGTTCTAACTCTGAGATGCTGTACTTGGCTAGGAACCTCTTGACAGATAACGCAGAATGAGCTGGCGCATTGTCTTGGTGGAGAACCCATGATTTGTCCTTCTACATTTCGGGGTATTTTTTCCTTACTTTTTGACATAGTTTAGAAAGTACCTCAAGGTAGTAATATTGATTAATTGTTTGACCTTCAGGAACCCAGTGAAGGTACATAATTCCATGGGTATAAAAAAAACAATCATTGCTTTAAATTTTGACTTGCTCATTCGAGCTTTTTTGGCTCTCGGTGAAGTTTGTCTCTTCCAGTGCATGGATTGGCTGCTTGCTAGGATCATAAATAAATACCACGTTTCATCACATGTTATTATCGTTTCAAAAAAATTTGGATCATTTTCAATCGCGTACTAAGTATCAGTACAAATATTTTTGCGAGCTTCATTTCAAACATTTTTGAGCGGCACGTGTCATGAAAGAGCTGACAGATGACTTTCAGCACTGTTTCCAACAATGGAAAATTTGCATAGAGTGTTGTAAGGATAGAGAAGGAGTGTATATTGAAGGTGACAATAAGTGATTATGTATAAAATTTTTAACGTCAGTCTTGTTATTTAATAGCCACACCTCGTACACTATAAAAGATTTCTATGATAAAATTTCTTTAATGTAATGTGCTAGGTTGGTATTATATTTTTAAAAAAATTTCATTGGCCATCTCAGCAGCATGCTAGCCTACCACGTGTCGGTCTTGGGATTGATTCCCAACCAGCGTCTGAAAATTTTCACAAGTTAAAACCCACTGTTGCTGCTAATGACCGAGCTGTTGATACAACTTTAAAAAAATTAAAAAAAAAATTATGTAACCAAAAAGAATGGTGAACTGTAAGACTGTGACCAGAGTAGAACGGGAACATTAGCGTAGCCTGGTGGCAACACAACACCACGTGTCAGAAGGCCACGACGCTTGTTTTGGATCGCTCTTCTTAGTCTGTTTAAAGTTTCACAGTAGACAGCAGAAGTGATGGTCGTTCCACGTTCCATAAAATCAACGAGTAAGATGAGTAAGGTGTTTGTGCATGACAATGCTCGCCCTCATACAGCTCGAAGAACAAATGAACTTTTGGCCACGTTTAAATGGGACGTTTTTGATCATCCCCCCATACAGCCTGGACTTGGCTCCTTGTGACTTTCACCTGTTCCCAAACATGAAGCGGTGGCTTGCATCTCAGCGGTTCGCCAATGACGAAGAGCTTCAAAACACTGTGAATGGTACATTCACAGGCGACAGATTTTTATGTAGAGGGTATTTCAAATACAAGGGTATTTTAAAGTTCCAAGGTACGACAAGTGCTTGAATCTGTTTGGTGACTACGTCGAAAAATAGAGAAAAACTGTAGTTTTAATATGTATAAAATAAAGTTTTTGTATCTTCACTCGTTTACTTTTTATTTCAAAACGGAGGTTATTTTCTTGATAACCCTTGTATTTTATTACTTACAGTTAAAGTGCGTCTCAATGAACGTCGAACACGACGACTACGGCTAGTCCCAACTTCATTACCAATATAGTAAATAAGTCCATCTGGTTTATCAGTTTGGAAATAGATAGATGTAACTGAATTTAATCCTTGTTCGCCAAGATTATCTGGGTTCTTAAGTTCCAATGTCGAATTTCTGTAGAATGTAGTACCGATGCTAACTCTGTAAAAAATATAAGCTATTTAAATTACATATCTTATCAAACATCTTGTACACGTAAAGACCACATGGGAAAATCAATCTAAGTTATACAGGTGATTCAAAATTATACGGTAATCTCTTGGGATCTCATTCTATAGCTAAAAATAAAAAAAAAAGTTCATATAAACATATGCCTGAAAACGCTTAGTTAGCAAGTTACGGATAGCGAAAAATTTCACCTAGAACTCTGTACCCTCGGTGAAGTAAGGGCGTATAAAAATGTTAAAGGTATTTACAAAGATACAAATACGATTGTTTCTTATGTTTTCTAATCTGAAAAATTGAATAAAATTGGTTCCAGAGCTGTAAATGCAATACTTTCAGAGATATCTTACATAAAACACAAGAATTGGTGCAAAGAAATGACATTTTTGTGTTTAACGTAAGATTACTTCCATAAATGGTAAATAAAGGTGCATTTTTTCTTAAATAAATTTGTAGAAAATTTAATTCTGAAAAGATTCATGTGAATTACTCAGGAAAAAATGAAAAATAGATATTGAAATTTCACTTTATTTAAAATCAAAACAGACGCACATTCCTAACTGCATAAAATATTAGGTTGAAAGTAACAGCTGATAATGATCAGCTGTTACTCCCAACCTACATAATTAGTTAATATTTTATGCAGTTAAGAATGTGCGTCGGTTTTGATTTTAAATAAAGCGAAATTTCAATATCTACTATTCATTTTTTCCTCAGTAATTTACATGAATCTTTTCAGAATTAAATTTTCTACAAATTTATTTAAGAAAAAATGCACCTTTATTTTCCATTTATGGAAGTAATCTTACGTTAAACACAAAAATGTGTTATTTCTTTACACCAATTCTTGTGTTTTATGTAAGATATCTCTGAAAGTATTGCATTTACAGCTCTGGAACCAATTTTATTCAATTTTTCAGATTAAAAACATAAGAAACAATCGTATTTGTATAATTGTAACTACCTTTAACATTTTTTTACGGCCTTACTTCACTGAGGGTACAGAGTTCTAGGTGAAATTTTTCGCTAGCCATAACTCGCTAACTAAGCGTTTTCAGGCATATGTTTATATGAACTTTTTTTCTTATTTTTAGCTATAGAATGAGATACCAAGAGATTGTTGTATAGTTTTGAATCAACCGGTATATAGGAATGTTGTTGCTGTCGGGTCCGGTAGTGGTATGTAACTTAAGTTTCAAGTTTCAAGTTCGTACGATGTTCCATTCTTAAGATATTTTGTATACACACACACACACACACAGACCAATCGGTAAAAACATGTTTTTTGGATTCAGGGGGTCTGAAAATGTGTAGATTCGGGAAAACTCGATTTCTTAAAATCGACATAAGAACAATACTTTTCTTCCTATAAATTCATATAGGCAAGAGAAAGTAAAAATGGCTGACAAAATATAACAGAGCTACAAGAGCAAGTATTGGCAACGTTGTTGGAAAGTCATTGGGTAGCTGTGAAGTGTGTAAGGGACAATGCTGATGTTCAGAGCTCATCAGCCCTGAAAAATAATATAAAGATGTGCAATTTATGCACGAAAGTGCTGTAATTGGTGTTTACTGTTTACCACTAGTGGTTTAAAGAATATAATATATTGTGACGATATCAAAAAAAGATGATTCGTGAAGGTTCCAGAATTTCATTCATGAAATGGTACAGAGTAGATAAAAATAGTAAGAAAGGAATAATAGAACAAAAGTAACAATAACACAATAGTAACAATAATGACAATACGACTGCGCGCTATTGTGTAGGATAAAAGGTCGGGGATTGTTTATTGTACAACTGTTATGAAAGGGACCCGTAACGACTTTTATTCTATTTACAAAAAGACCTATTGTTGACTTGTTTACAACGGATTTTTCTAGCACTCATTATAAACGGTTATTTTTTTTGTACTTAATTTTTGCGTGTTGTTCTCTGCTCTTCTTGAACGATCTTTGTGAATGAGTGTATAAAGAGACCCCCGAGCGCGGTCCAGTCAGTATTTCGTTTGATCTTTGACGAGTGGTTACGGTGTGTATACAGGTTACATATCAGAGCATTGTAGTGATTCACGATTGTTATACTGCCTTTGTTTGTGTGCGTATTGTGTAAAGTCTTTGTGTAAGTGTATTAAGTTCAGTTTTTGTGTATTCAGTTCCATTTTATATGTGTATTCAGTTCCATTTTATATGTGTAGTCTTATAAAAGTGATTGTAAGTAGTGCTAAGTTAAGTTATTAAGTTATTTATTGTTTATTATTTATTTTAAGTATTAAGTTATTTATTGTATAAGTCATTTTAATTAGTTTATTGTTTATTTTGTAAACCTTTAAGTGTAATAAATATTTGTAATTGTAAACCTTAGTGTATTAATTATTTAATAACCTAGATCCCGAAACGGACCTTAGCGATAAGTGTCACAATATATTTTGATTAAATTACATAATATTACAATAATTTTATGTTGTCATTTAAAAATGGATCTAAATCAATTCTGTTTAAGAATTATTATAAATTCCATTGATGTTTTCAGGTGCATCCTTATGTTCTACTTACACATGTTTCGGTAGATCCATTTTTATCAGAGTAAATAAAACATCATATGAAACTTTAAAATCTACTATAGATGTAGCATCTTCATTCATCTATATAAAAAACTGTTCAATTATTCTAATCTATCCTTTTCATATTAATTGTAGATGTGAGCAGCAGTCAAAATCATTTCATCATTTTTATATTTGAAATTTTTTATTTAAAATGTCCTAACTTTGTTCTTTCTACTCACGAGGGCTGTTCAAAAAGTATCGGACCTTCTGTCCTCCCGCTGAAACGAATGAAGTGCTGGCGGCCAAGCTAAGTGGGGATATGGAGGGGACTGTCATGCGCGCGCATGGACTGTTTCGTGTCATGACAAAGATTCCAAAGCCGGCAGTCAGCCTAGTAGTGTAGACCTCCCTGTTGTGCTTGGCGATTTTTATCAAGTTATAAAATGACAAAAAAACTTGAGCAGCGTTACTGCATTAAATTTTGCCAAAAGCTTGGCGATTCGCAAGTGGGAAAAATTCACAAGATTCAACAGGCTTTTGGGGAGTCTGCCATGAGCTGTACTCGAATAAAAGAGTGGTACAATCGATTCAAAAATGGTCAAATGTCAGTGGAAACTGAATCGCGTTCAGGCAGGCCATCGACAAGCCGGAATGAGAATGTTATTGAACAAGTGCGAACTTTAGTCACCAAAGATTAAAAGAATACTATCTTGAGATTCTTCGTCGCCTACGTGATGCTGTGCGGCGTAAACGACCGAATCTGTGGGCAACAAAAACTTGGCAGCTCCATCACGACAATGCACCTGCCCACTCTGCACATCTAATTCAGAGTTTTCTCGCTAAAAACAACACTCCTCTGGTTCGCCAAGCTCCGTACTCCCCTGACATGGCTCCCTGCGACTTCTGGCTATTTCCCAAACTGAAAATGCCCCTGAAAGGAACTCGATTTCAAGAAAGAGAAGACATTAAACAGAATACGATGGCTGAGCTTAACAGCATTCCAAAAGATACCTTCCAGAAATGTTTTGAACAGTGGCAGAAGCGCTGGGAGAAGTGTGTGCATCACCAAGGAGACTACTTTGAAGAGGATTAGAAGTTTTTAGCTCTAGTTCAATAAATGCACTTTTAATTAGCAATAGTCCGATACTTTTTGAACAGCCCTCGAATATGAGGTGTGGCTATTAAATAACGAGACTGATGTAAAAAATTTTATTTTAATTTTTTACATAATCACTTATTGTCACCTTCAATATACACTCCTTCTCTATCCCTACAATGCTCCATGTGAATTTTCCATTCTTGGAAACAGTGCTGGAAGTCTCTTCTGTCAGCTCCTTCAGGACACGTGCCGCTTTCTCTTTTACAGCTTCCACAGACTCAAATCTTGTCCCTTTTAATGCAGATTTCACCTTATGGAATAGGTAGAAGTCACATGGTGCAAGATCTTGTGAATAAGGTGGATGTTCTAACACTGAGATGCTGTACTTGGCTAGGAACCTCTTGACAGATAACGTGGAATAAGCTGGTGCATTGTCTTGGTGGAGAACCCATGATTTGTCCTTCCAAATTTCAAAGCGTTTTTTTCCTCACTCTTTGACGTAGTTTAGAAAGTGCCTCAAGGTAGTAATATTGATTAATTGTTTGACCTTCAGGAACCCAGTGAAGTTACACAATCCCAAGAATATACAAAAAAACACAATCATCATTGCTTTAAATTTTGACTTGCTCATTCAAGCTTTTTTGGCTCTCGGTGAAGTTCGACTCTTCCAGTGGATTGGCGCTTAGTTTCCGGATCATAAGTAAAAAATCCTTGTTTCATCATATGTTATTATCGTTTCCAAAAAAAAGTGTCGGTACAAACATTTTTGCGAGCTTCATTTCAAACATTTTTGAGCGACACGTGTCCTGAAGGAGCTGACAGAAGATGATTTCCAGCATCTTTTCTATTTACAATCAAAATTACTATAACTCTATAGTAACATGACATCATGATTACCACACCACATGAAGCACTACCTCTATGAAAGTCTTTACCCACCGGGTTGGTCTAGAGGTAAAGTTGTCGCCAAAAATCAGCTGTTTAACAGCTGATTTTTGGAGACGAAGGTTCCTGGTTCAAATCCTAGTAAAGGTAGTTACTTTTATACGGATTTGAATGCTAGATGGCGGTTACCAGTGTACTTTGATGGTTGGGGTTCAATTAACCATACTCTCTTAGGAATGGTCGGCCTGGGTCTGTACAAGACTACACCTCATTTACACGTCTTACACATCATCCTCATCTCATTGGGCCATGGGGTTGCTTATTGTTCTCAATTAAACAGATTGCAACGTACACAATAGGAATTAAAAAAATAAAAATAAGTCTTAACCTCTAAAATCATAAAAGCTATTTTTTATTCTATAGAAACACTCACCAGATAAAATTATCATGCACTAAATGAGCAAAGAAGCTTTTAAAATGTTTTACAATTAACTTCAAAGCATAACTATGATTATGTACATACAATTTTTAATATTTCTAAAATATTCAAAAAAAAAAAATGGTAAGTTTATTTTTAAAAAAGTAGATTATTTTTATTATACATTTTAATACATAGATAAATACCTACCATAAAATATGGAGAAAAATAATTCATCCAAAAGTGGTTAACACAAAAATAAATAATCGTTCTTGTTCCCGTTTATCAACTGATGGTATGATGGAACAAACAGATATACAGGGTGATTCAAAACTAAACTCGACATCTATCATCACAGTGCTGGTGCAACTCAGTGCCTCCTTGAGCAATTTTAATTTTTTTTTTTTTTAATTCCTAATATGTGTACGTTGCAATCTGTTCAATTCAGAACAATAAGCAACCCCATCACCCAATGAGATGAGGATGATATATATGATGTGTAAATGAGACTTTGTATTCTTGTACAGACCCAGGTCGATCATTCCTGAGAGAGTATGGTTAATTGAAACCTAACCATCAAAGTACACCGGTAACCACTGTCTAGCATTTGAATCCGTATAAAAGTAACTACCTTTACTAGGATTTGAACCAGGAACCTTTTTCTTCAAAAATCAGCTGCTAAACAGTTGATTTTGGCGACGACTTTACCTCTAGACCAACCCGGTCATTTAAATGAGTCATTTTTGATCAACTACATACAGCACTGAATTTTGCCAGTTTCTCACTCATGTCATCATCTTTGTCATAGGATATCCTGGATCCTAAAATACGAGTATATGCTTTTATTTGCAGAACAATAGGAAAGAAAACAAGACAGGAAACAAACAGATTCATTCCCTAAAGAGGAATGAATCTTGTATCCAGGCTGCTGAAATAAGATTTTTGCAGGGTGTCAAAGGTCGTATCCGGTTAGATAAAATACATAATAAAATTATATCTGCCAAGTTAAATGTTCAGTCATTGTGTGAAACATTAAGAATGTATTAGAGAAACTGGTCCAACCATTTACTTTGCATGCCAGCAGCACACAGGCTCCTCTATGAGTATGGAAATAAAAACCTAGAGGGAAGCAAGGCTTAGGAAGACCTAAAGAGAGATGGATGCCGGAATGGGGTACTGAGCCTAATCCTTAAAAGACGATGATTATGACATTTTTGATCACCTGCCACACAGTCCCAACTAATACCGAGTAACTTCAATCTTTTCCTTGAACTGATAGAATGGCTAGGAGGGCAGTGCTTCCATAAAATTCATGCTTTTCCATGAAAATGGTCCAATGGTTTCATCTCCTCCCACGCCCTCCAATGTTACTACCTCAAATGTCATATTCGTGTTTCTGGCCAATAAATAAAACCCTGTTTCAGCGACGTTTTCGAAACAAAAACAATGTAATGTAGTGTGAATGTTTCGAGTCATTTCTAAAAATAGATTCTAGGAGAGAGAATTTTAAACCGACAGAGTGCGAACGAACAGATCACCATATTGGGTAAGTTATGGAGTAAACTTTACGTTTTTAGACACATTTTAAGGTCAAATAACAATTTTTATTTCTTCAGTATTCTTCAGTAAACTATAAAAATAATATGTGAAATTATTTTTTTTTTATTCCTAATTTGTGTACGTTTCAATCTGTTCAATTTAGAACAATAAGCAACCCCATGACCCAATGAGATGAGGATGATGTGTATGACGTGTAAATGAGGTGTAGTCTTGTACAGACCCAGGCCGACCATTCCTGAGAGGTATGGTTAATTAAACCCCAACCATCAAAGTTCACCGATAACCACTGTCTACCATTCAAATCCGTATAAAAGTAACTACCTTTACTAGGATTTGAACCAGGAACCTTCGTCTCCGAAAATCAGCTGTTAAACAGCTGATTTTGGCGACGACTTTACCTCTAGACCAACCCGGTGGGTTATATGTGAAATTGAAGCTAAAATTCTGTATTTTATAACGAAATAATAAAAAATGCATGTCATCAATTTGAAAAAAATGTTATTCATTGTTAAATGTAAAAAATGTCACAAAATTTTGGTTGCCTAACTTTACGCGTGCGCAACTGACCTAAAGAGATCACAACACAATAATAATATTTATGTAGTAATAAAATACGATTCATTAGGAACCCACAGTATTTTTTTGATTAAAAATGAGCTTAAGATGGCTAGTTAGAGAGACCTTTAAAAATTCTTGTCAAATTGAATGAATGTGCAGGCAGTGTTCTGCTAACCATGCAACCATGCTTCAACAACCATTGGACCATTTTCGTGGGGGTTATTATAGGAGACTAATTTAAATTCACCGGTGGCAAAATTTTATAAAGAGGGTAATGGAAAGCCTGTCTAGAGGTACGACAAACCTCAATCGTCAAGGAGATTATGTTGAAAAATAGACATAAATATAAGCCTGTTGTTGTTTAGGTCATCAGCCTGTAGGCTGGTTTGAACCTGTAGAGGTTTTACTAAGTAAATCGAGGAGTGAGGTGGTTTACCATTGCCTTCCTCACTGAATGGAAAAGTATGCTTATCAGCATGCCGGGTCCTCTGAAAAGCACAAATTTTCCACTCTGCAAATGACACCTTCACTTCATTCACCACAGGGTCTGGCTGTATAGTGAAATTCATAACTTTCAGAGGAGATAACTCTGATAAGTGTCTTTTACACCTCTACCTCTTCTGTTCTTAAATGATTCAGTCATTTAATTGGCTGACCATATGATAAGAAACAGAACTATTTATTTTAGCCCTGCAACGAACAGATTGAGTGAAATATAAGCCTACAGTCCATCTACTGTAAGAGTACTCCGCGTGAGGCAAGCGCCTATAGGTTGTAAACGAAAGTTTTACACTAGTTGGCGCATATCTACCTCTCAGCCGGAGAATATTATCTTGCACTATGTTCCATCATAAAAATATCTACATACAGCTAAAATAAACATTATCCTTTAAGCGTTTTCAATTATACCGTTCAGATTGCTTGTAATTATTGTAGTTTCATAAAGACTCCTTAATTAATTATTTTAACCATTACATTTAACAAAACAAATTTTTTCTACTTTTTAATATTTACCGCTTTTATGTTTCAAAAACTCAATACATTTACTATTACGCATGTTAACAAAACACAGCTTACAAAACTTTTCAACTTCAGTCTACAAAGAAAATCAAAATGAACCGATACAATTCCAAAAGATAACTGATGAAACTAAAAATGACTTAAACACGAGCAAGTGCAAAAAGTTGTATTAAACTAGTCACAGACATTAATTATTTTATTGATATGAAATAAACAATCTGAAATGATAAACAACGAATCACTGGAATTGTTTACTCTCCTGTTATAATTCAAGCGCATTTGTCTTGTATTACTTGTGACCAAAAATAAATCTGTGTCTATAATTAAAACCTACTAATCTTAAATAATAATGTAATAATAGTAAATAATATAACAAAAAATAACAATGTAAGAGTAACAATAGTAAAAGTTTTAGTCGTTAATGGTAAACTAATGTTCGATTTATAAAACATTTTCTAACAAATGAATTGAACGAGTTTTTATTATATTAAGCTTAGAGCGAATAATTAGTGTTGTATGTTATTTTGTTTTTGATCATGCTGTGCGTATTTTTAATTAATGCGCATGCTCACTTGTATTGCTGGTTGCCTACGTCGAAGTACTCTTAGCGTAGACAGACTCTACGTAATTTTTAGTAAATTTTTTCTATATTCACTTGTCTTTTATTGATGGCCTATCGAAAGTTGAAAAAAAAATGGTCCTAGTATAAAAAAGCACTGCTTCATTTAGCGAGCCCTCATTGATCTGAATGTCTGTGTTCTCCGACCCAATCTGGTTAGGAATTTTTTTTTGTTATTCATAAAATCTTGATATGCCCATAACAGACAGGTGAAGTGTCAAATTATTCACATTAAATCTGTTCGTTGCAGGGCTAAAATAAATAGTTCTGTTTCTTACCACATGATCAGCCAATTAATTGACTGAATAATTTAAGAATAGAAGAGGTAGAGGTGTAAAAGACACTAATCAGAGTTATCTCCTCTAAAAGTAATGAATTTCATTATGCAGCCAGACCCTGTGGCCGGTCGCATTGGCGTAGTTGGTAACGTGCTCGCCTCTCATCACGTGGTTTTGGGTTCAAATCCCATTCAGGCACGGCATATTTTCATATTTTACAAGAAATCATTTCATTTTTCACTGTCTGCATTAGCAGTAATTGCAGAACAGTCGGACGTTAAAAAAAAAAAAAAAAAAAGACCCTGCGGTGAATGAAGTGAAGGTGTCATTTGCAGAGTGGAAAATAATATGTGCTTTTCAGAGGGCTTGGCACGCTGATAAGCGTACTTTTCCACGCAGTGAGGAAGGCAAGGTAAACCACTTCACTTCTTGTTTTCTTCATTTACTTCTAGTTTAACTACTAGTAAAACCTCTACAGGTTCAAACCAACCTTTCGGCTGATGACCTAAACAACAGCAAAATCTTGACGTTCGAAATACAGTACGTGAACAACAAATAGTCATAATATCCTTTCCACTATTGGAAAGCAAATTTTATAATAAAAGTAAAATATAAATTTATTATGCAAAAAAGGGTTAAATACAAAAGTTTTTTTAGCCATTGTAATTTATAAATAAATGAAAAAATAAAATATCATTACATATGCACAAGCCAAGGCTTATATGGGTATCACCCACAAAAAAAATATGTTGTGACTGCCAAAATGAAAAGTGGTAAGCGTAGATGACAGAGAACTTTTTGCATGGAAATGTTCAATGACCACTACACATTCTATTTGTTGGTTCCTTTTACAAGGGACGTTCAATAATTAACGAGATAAATTAATGTAGAGAAAAACCTATTTATTCAATGACAATGAAACATAAAAATTTAATTTTCAATATTGTTGCTAGTAACAATTAGGACCCACTGGGTTGGTCTAGAGGTAAAGTTGTCCCCAAAATCAACAGCTTTTTTGAAGCTTTTTTGTTTAACAGCTGATTTTTGAAGATGAAGGTTCCTGGTTCAAATCCTAGTAAAGGTAATTACTTTTATAAGGATTCGAATGCTAGACGGAGGTTACCGGTGTACTTTGATGGTTGGGGTTCAATTAACCATACTCTCTCAGGAATGGTCGACCTGAATCTGTACAAGACTACACCTCATTTACACGTCATACATATCATCCTCATCTCATTGGGTCATGGGATTGCTTATTGTTCTGAATTGAACAGATTGCAATGTACGCACATTAGGGATTATTAAAAAAAAAAAAAAATATTTAAACACTTTTGCCGTCTGTGAGTTTTCTGATTTCCACAGCATAGATGACTTTGCCTAGCTGTTTGAACCGTTCATCTGCTGTTTTTTTTTCTACCGCTTTGTAGTTGTTGGAATTCTTCCCATTTAAAAAGTCTTTTAGTGGCCTGAACGAATGGAAATTGGATATGACAAGATCTGGACTGTAAGGAAGATATGACAACACCCCCAATCCAACTTCTTAAGGGTTTCTCTAGTTCTCTGAATGGTGTGGGGGGCACAGGTTGTCATGCAAGAGAATCACACCTTTTGAGAGAGCGCTCTTATAATTTCATCTTATTGCAAAACTCACTTTCTGTTAGATCATGTTAGAATAGTACAATACTCACAAAAAAACTGGGTCTCGCAAATCTTAAAAAACTATCAAAATTTCTTTACCCGCTGATGTATAAGTTTTGAATTTTTGTTTCGGTGGGTAAATCCAGACGTTTCCTTTAAATCAAAATTGGCCCTGAAAAATGCTCTTTCAGGGCCAACTTTTCAGCTTTTTTTCCACCCTCCTGGCCCTTTTCAGGGCCACCAGCAAAACACCATTCACAACGGCCCTCTCCACGGCCACCAACAAAACGCGATTGACTATGGCCCTTATCAGGAATTGCAATTGTCAAAGAAAAATTAAAAATAATTTTTCAGTTAGCAATAAAAGAAACTAAAAAAAGTAGCAGAATCTTATAAAAATATTGGAATATCCACTATAAATATAGGGTGATTCATTTAAAAGTAGCCCGCTGCATTTAACAGCGGCCTTCGGCACTCAATTGGATTCAAATAGTAAATGAATAAATAGAATTACTTAATACATAATTTTACGTATTTATTTAAAATTTATATACAAATTTCAACTTCACCTTTACAGTAGATGCTGAAAGTGGCGTCCTTGAACGCTTACACATTTTTGCGCTCGTTCAATGTTATTAATGCACACACAACGCAATACGGAAACGTCTATAGCTTGAATGGCTGCCACGATGTTATTTTTTAGCTCATGTATACTGCGGGGGTTTGTTCGGTAAACAGTTCCTTTTAAACAACCCCCATAGAAAAAAACTGCACATACTCAAATCGGGTGAACGAGGAGGCCACCAATCTTTACTAACAACTCGCATAGGAAAAACCTGATTGATATGAGATAGGGACTGGCGAGATGTGTGAAATTTTGCACCATCTTGCTGGAAAAAATTGTACTCTATAATATAAATTGTACTTTAAAGGCCCGTCGATCACATCGTGATCATCGTGGTCATCGTGATCAGTGCTGCCAATACAGCATATGAAAATTACTCGAGCGGCGGGCTACTTTTAAATGAATCACCCAGTACAAAGGATATCCACTAATGAACTGTTTAATTTTAGTAGTGGACACAAATGTTGTTTTAATAGTGGTCACCCTGTGTCCACTACATTGTGAACAATTAGGGATCAAAAAATATATTAGTTTAAAAAAAGGAGAATCAATTATAACTTATCATCAGAGAAAGAAAGAAAAAATTACACAAAATCACCAGTAAAATACATTACTGAGGTTTTAAATGCTTTTCACCAAAACAAAAATCTTATCACTGAGAATTGCTCTTTCGACGTAAACATTTCAAGCACAGCTGATATTCTAAAATGACAAGAGGTTATGTTTATATTAATTACTAGCATACCCTGCGTGGCTTCGCACGCAAAACATGTGTAATCTAATAAATAAATAATAATTAATATTAATAATTAATAATAATTAATAATTAATATTAATAAATTTGTAACAGAAATTGTGTAGCTGCTAGATCGAGTGTATACTCCAACGTTCACAAACACATGCGCTCTCGCACACACACACACACACACACAGAAGATTATGAAGACATTTTTAGAAGATGAAAATTTTCGTTAGGGTCCTTAAGGTTATCATTTTTGAAAATTTAAAAATAAAATGTTGCTGTGAATATAAATACAAATATGCTGTCAAAATTTTATGAAAGTCCATTCAGTAATTTTGGAAATGAGCCTGCACAAAAAAACACGCTTTGTCTTCATAATAAATATAAGTATAGTTATAATAATTAACAGTGTCTTCAAGGTTGCCAACTTGACCCTCCAAAAATGTTTCATTGTCACCAAATGAACCAGTTTTTCTCAACTTCAATTTGTCACGTTAATTATAAATGAACATCACTCATACATATTTTCACCTATAGTAATAATTTTTTTACAAAACATTTATTGGTTAAAGCATTATTTTCTATTATTTTTTTTTAGTTTAAACACCAAGAATAAAATAATTAACTTATTTTCTACAGTAAATTCCCACAAAAATTAAATGTACAAAAAGCATTAAATATTAACAATATGGTTAGTAGAACACCCAATGAAAGCAAGCATTAAGATAGAGAGAAAGAAAGATAAAAAAACCATATACATGAAATGTTTACCAATTTATTTACAAAAGAATAATACATTAGTTGCGTATTTACATAAAACAGCATTACAGATATTAGAGCGTACATTAACAATATTTTTAATACGTTTAACAAATTTTATTTTAACAGATTTCTAGTAGATAACATCCAACTGCAACAACTTCTGCAGCTGCAGGAATGGTTCCACTTATCTGAAAATTTGTTAAAATTTAGTGTAAATAAATTGGTATTAAAAAAAATTAATAAAAAAAATTAGTGACTATTAACCATTTTAAAAAATATTAATCTTTTTAAAAATTTTTTTGTAAACCAATGGTCCTAGATTTGATTCCTACAACAACTTTGTGGCATAGTAATATTAGCATGCTTATTTATTAAACATATAGTCCTGAGTTAAGACTCCTGGCTAGATTCTGGAAATTATAAAAAAATTTTATTTTTACTTTCTCTTGCCTATATGAATATTATACAGGAAGAAAAGTATTGTTTTCATGTCGATTTTTCAAAATCGAGTTTTCACCGGATCTACACGTTTTCGAACCCCCTGAACCCAAAAAACATGTTTTTAGCGATTGGTCTGTATGTGTGTGTGTGTGTGTCTGTGTGTATGTGAACAGAATATCTCAAGAACGGAACATGGTACAAGCTTGAAACTTAAGTTACATACCACTACCGGATCCGACACAAACATTTTCATCAAAATCGGTCAACTGGAAGTAGTAGTTATAGCGTACAAGAATTTCTTTCTTGATAGTAGTGATACATTGTGTGATTCTTATATGTATTTCAGGTGTTATATCTGTCTGACGACATGTCCTATACTCCTCCTGGAGTCTCCAGGGTGCAAAAAAAAAAAAAAAAAAAAAAAAAAAAAAAAAAAAAAAAAAATTTGTTTATGTAAATTTTCACTTTTTTGCGATTTTCTCAAAAGCTGGTCCTATGATTTTTTTAAAAATCACCTGATTTACTAAATTTTTTATGCTCTACAAGATAGGGTAGGCGCCATGTTTGCTGAAATTCTTGGTGAGGCTGTTTTCACGAAAAGAAATTGTTTTTTTAAGATTGCGGCTTTATTAAGCATTTCAGCGCAAAAATGTACATAATAAAATTTGTAGAGAATTTAGTCCTACAACTTTTATTTCAAACATTTTTTTGTATAATGCTTAGTTTAGCGGTAATTAGCAATTTTTTGTTTTTTTCTCACGAAAACGTGTGAAAATAAGTTTTTTTAAGATTTCGGCTTAGCACTCATTTTACGACAAAAGTGTATAAAACCCAATTTATAGAAAATTAAAAGATCTACCACTTTTATTTAAAGCATTTTTCTCTGCAGAGCCTAGTTTAGCATGAAAGAGTGATTTTCCGTAGTTCTGAACCAAACTGAGGTAGATTTTAATTTTGCGTCTTTTACTCATGATTAAAATAAGGTTATGTTTTTTAAGGTTAGTATTTTTTTTACTTGTAATGTTTTATAACTAATTAAAAAATAAATATCTGTAATGTTTTATTGTTAATTATTTGCACTGGCACGAGAAAGTTGTGCGAGTGTTTCACACCAGATTTTTAAAATTTTTTTTAACAAGTTAAAAACCCATTCAAGTCACTAATGTTGAAGCTGTTAAAGCAACACTAAACAAACTAAGTACAAATATTTTCAAGTCTAACTCAATATTTCTGAAAACGATTTTATTCAATGACAATAAAACTTACCGTCCAGCAACATTTATATACTTATCCCATAGCTCATTGAGCTTTCTGATTCCCACATTGTAGAAGTCTATTCCCATACCTCTTCACTGTCGTCGAATTTCTTGCTATGTAAAAAGTCTTAGAGCAGGCTGAACAAATGAAAATCAGACGAGGCAAGGTCTATGCTGTAAGGAGGATGTGGTAATACCTCCAAACCAAACTACTTGAGCATTGGCAAGGTCTATGTTGTAAGGAGGATGTGGCATTGCCTCCAAACCAAACTACTTGAGCATTGGCAAGGTCTATGCTGTAAGGAGGATGTGGCAATACCTCCAAACCAAACTACTTGAGCATTGGCAAGGTCTATGTTGTAAGGAGGATGTGGCAATACCTCCAAACCAAACTACTTGAGCATTGGCAAGGTCTATGCTGTAAGGAGGATGTGGCAATACCTCCAAACCAAACTACTTGAGCATTGGCAAGGTCTATGCTGTAAGGAGGAAGTGGCAATACCTCCAAACCAAACTACTTGAGCATTGGTAAGGTCAATGTTGTAAGGAGGATGTGGCAATACCTCCAAACCAAACTACTTGAGCATTGGCAAGGTCCATGTTGTAAGGAGGATGTGGCAATGCCTCCAAACCAAACTACTTGAGCATTGGCAAGGGCTATGTTGTAAGGAGGATGTGGAAATACCTCCAAACCAAACTACTTGAGCATTGGCAAGGTCTATGTTGTAAGGAGAAAGTGGCAATACCTCCAAACCAAACTACTTGAGCATTGGTAAGGTCCATGTTGTAAGGAGGATGTGGCAATACCTCCAAACCAAACTACTTGAGTATTTTGCTCATTCTCTGAATGAAGTGGGAGCTGGCATTATGCAAGAGAATCACAACTAGGGCCCTTAAGTTCTTGCTTTATCGCGAGTCTTTATTTCTGTTGCAGCAAATAGATTAGTACTCACCATTCAAGATACATTGTTCTTTTAAATAATCACAAAAATTTTACCCACTGATGGGTAAGTTTTTAATTTTTTTTTAAACGGGAAAATTTAGATATTTCCACTCAAGACTTTGTAGATTTGGGCTTGAAACGGTGAATCCACATTTTATCACAAGTTATTATACAATCTAGACAGTCATTTCCTTCTGCTTTGAACTGTTGTTTGAGCTCACAACATATGCAAATCTGGGTATCTTTATGGGTTGAGTAAGCTGCTTAGAAATCCATTGCAAACAGTTTTGCAAAAATTTAGCACATCATGAATGATTAATGTGCGATCCAACACTAATATTACTTGAACTAGCAATTTGGGAAATTTTAACTCGCCTGTCTTCCTGAATAAAATCATTTATACAATTTTTCCAGTGTGATAGTCAAAACTGGTCTTCCAGAAAATGGAAATCAAAGAAATTTTTTCTGCCAAATTCTACTGTTCCACCAACTAATAGGCCCTCAGATTACTTATTTAACACTTTTAAACATTCTTAAAAAAATGTCCACTGATTTTACTCCTTTAGATAGCAAAAACCTAATCAGTGAACGTTGCTCTTTTGGCACACTATTTTTCAAGTAGAGCTGACATTTTTAAAAGAACAAAAGGGGTTATGTTTACATTAATTATTATAGAATAGCTGAGTAACACTGTTTCAAGAGTTGCTAACTTGACCGACAAAAAGTCCAATTATCACTAAACAAACTGGTTTTCTCCATATTAATTTATCTTGTTAATTTATTAAACGTCCCTAGGTAACTTCTTAAAAAAATAAAATAATTAAACTTACACCTAATTTTATGTGATTATTTAGAAAAACAACATACCATAAACAGTGAAAATTATTCTAACATACCCGAACAAAAGGTGATACTCACATGGTAAGGCGAAAACATAAGGGCACTTTCTAAATAAGTGAGATTCTTGTATGACATTGCATGTCCCCACACCAGTCAGGGAAAAAGCAAAATGCTCGAATAGTTTGGTCTGGAGGTTTAGGCACATCTTTCTTATAGCCCAGACCTCGCACCGTCCGATTTTCATTTTTCCGCCCGCTCAAAGACTCTTTATGCGGCAAGAAGTTCAATGACGACGAAGCTATACATGTATGATTCAAATGCCAAGGTAAAGTAAACTTTTACGATGCAGGAATGAGAAAGCTCACAGAAAGGTAGAACAAGAGTCTAAATGTAGCTGGCGACTATACTGTAAAGCAATGCAAGTTTCATTGTCATAGGTTAAATAATCTTTCTTTACATAAATATCTCGTTAATTATTGGACGTCACATGTATAATTTATTAAATGTAAGTAGCTGATACACATAATATTAATATAAAAGCAATTCTTTATCTACTCTACCATGCAAAAATATGTTAACAACATTATAAATAACATTGAATAATTTAATAATACGAGACGTGTTCAGAAAGTAAGTACCGTTTTTAAAAAAAACAAGTAAAACTATTTTTTTTCAACACAATTTTATTTCTACATGAAAGTAGACAAGTGACAATTTCATTGGGAGCAGTTCGATCACCCGCCCTATAGCCCGGACTTGGCACCCTCTGACTACCACTTGTTCCTGCACATGAAGCGCGAGCTAGGCAACCAACGCTTTGAAACCGACGAAGAAGTGAAAACTGCTGTGGAGTCGTGGCTACATTCGTTGGCGGGAACCTTCTACAAAGAGGGTACAGACAAATTGATCACCCGCTACGACAAGTGTTTGAACGTCGGTAGAAACTACGTCAAAAAATAGTTTAAGGTTTGGGCTTTCATGTAGAAATAAAATTGTGTTGAAAAAAACTGTTTTACTTGTTTTTTTTAAAAACGGTACTTACTTTCTGAACACGCCTCGTATACCAAGAGGCAGAAATCACCACCCTTTTGAATGCATACTGTTTTTACTTTTCCCATTTATTAATAGTATAGAACAAATGCAAGGATTGGAAGAGTCATACAGCAAACCACTTTTGATGTACGATGTGGAAACATAGGAATTTATCAGAAAGATGTAAATGGATGATTGTAGCTATCGAGATGGACTTCAGGAGAAGTTGTCAGAATTCAAGATTGAACGACATCAGAAATGAAGCTGACCCGGAAAAAGTTGGAAGGCTGAACAGAGTATTAGATGAAAAAAAGGTTTTGTTGTGGTATAAACACCTAGACTGGACACAGGTTATGAACCAATTGAAAAGGTTGGAAATTGAAAAGTGATTCCACTAAATTGATTGAATTCCACTTTAGTGATTCCACTTTAAAAGTGATTCAAAAAGTGATTCTGGTGTACCGTTGGTGACACCAGAATCACTGAAACCACAAAATCCTGGAATTTGGTGCCACCAGTGGCTAGGTGGATCTGGCAAGATGGAAAGCACAGATCCTGGGAACTAATCCTTGAACATTAGAAGAATCTTTTTCTATCCAATGCTATGCTTTCTACTCTACAAATTTCAAAATAGAGAAAATTCATAAGGCGTCTGCTCTTTTGAAAAATTGTTTTTTTTTTCAAAATTGCAGCCAAAAATTAATTTTGGGGAAAAAATACATTTTTTATAACATTGGTGCCTATTGATTCTAACTGACATTAAATTAAATGTTAATTTTATTCAATGGTAATAACTTTTGGACCACCTGGTAATAGAAAAAAAGAATAACCATTAAAAGATCCCAAATTTTACACATAAAAAAGCATGTTTACATAATATATGTACTAAATTTTCTAAAATATCTACGCTACAGCTTGACACTGTATTAAGAAATACCACCAAAAGCATTTTCAAAACAATTTTCTAAAATTAATTATAAAAAAGGAATCATAAATAAATGTTTTGTTACCTTTTAGCAAGGTCACGTGCCCTTGCAACATTTTCTTTCAGTGTTTTAAGGCTGTCTTGTATACTGTTACTTAAATCACTTAATTTCTTAATACGATCTTGAAGAGAGTCTTCAAGATTTACTATGTTGGGTAATACTTTCGTCACACTGTCCACTGAAACAATAAATGTTTAAACCATAAAATGAGTGTTGCTGGTTTGAACCTCTAGAGGTTTTATTAAATAAAAACGAGGAGTAAGGTGGTTTACAATTGCCTTCCTCACTGAGTTGAAAGAGTTTGCTTATCAGCATGCCAGGCCCTCCGAAAAGCACTCACTTTCCACCCTGCAAATGATACTTTCACTTCATTCACCACAGGGTCTGGCTGCATAGTGAAATTCATTACTCTCAGAGGAGATAACTCTGACTAGTGTCTTTTACACCTCTACCTCTCCTGTTCTTAAATAGTTCAGTCATATAAGTGGCTGACTATGTGATAAGAAACAGAACTATTTTTTTTTAGCTCTGGACCAAACAGATAGAGTGCAATTAAAATAACACTCCACCTGCCCGTTTTGGGCATATAAAATGAGTTAATTGAAAATTTTAAGATCAGCTTGTTACACAGGCTGTAGCTCTCACTGGTTGAGTAGGTGGTATTCTTCTTCAGAGTGAAGTGGTACGGCATCCGGCAGCGTGGCTGTTTTTTGAAGGGGGGAAAACTGGAGATAACCTTCGCTGCTGTCTCAGGGAGGAGTGGCCGCTGGCTAGGCAACTACCATCTCTACCTCTACCGAAGAATAGGAGCGGTTGCCGACACTGTGTACTAGTGATGTCATGCTCATGAGCGATTCGCACAAAAGAGCTAGCTCTTTTAACTGAGCGTTGACCTACCACCTCTTTTATTTTGAATGACCAGCGCACCAGCACACCGAGTATTTCTCCCCACGCAGCACGCTCTCTGCACAGAGATGACTTGTACATCCCCTCCATGACTAAACCACTTTTCTCTAGTCGCATCATAGCAAGGGCTACCTAAACGCTGCATGGAAAGTATATTGTAACAAACTGTTTGGGACTATATAAATTTTATGTTTGGTTCAATTCATCAATTTATTTTTGTGTTCTATTCTAAGATATCATTTATCGGTCTCAACCAATGAGGGTTGATTTCTACCTGCACATACAAACAGTTTTATACTGAACTGGTACAGTCGTACGCTAACTCGCAACGCAAAAGAATGCTCTCTGTGCAGCCTTATACTTTTCTGCTTTCACCCTAGTATTGGGAATTATCCGCGACTGCTAATTTCTTTTCTTTATATTATTTAAGTTTATTTCTCTATTAAATTCTCGCATCGCTACATATTTACGCGCTGGAGACACTCCAGGAAACTGACCACACTAAATACAGTCCACTTAATCAAGATCTTTGGCAGCTCAACACTCATCGGAAAGCCACTGGTACCAGCTGGTAAGTCGCAGGACTTCCAAGGTGAGTGGAGTAAAACTTTTATTTATCGACAGTAAGCTGCTATACGCTCCGCCACTAACCCTACCATATGTTTGGTCCTCAAACTCTGCCTCTGTTAAAGATAGACACATAACAATAATTTGTTTGTGGAAAGGTATGTATGAACGTTCAGGTTAACTCACGCGCAAACACAACATGCTGTGTGCGAAAGTCACCCTCGGCTCGACTCATAGTCTGTTTATTTACATAGCTCAGCTCAGTGCTGTACATACTTGAATCTCCTAGCTCACTTCCACAGTTCACCCTATCTCATTGTTCAATCGTATGGCACGCTCTGTGCCGTTCACTCAAGTGTGTTAGCTCACCTATTTTACTGCACCGTCCCATGACTACTGCATACACCTTTCACTGCTGCCTGTGGTAGGAGCGCGAGTATGGTAGCCTGTGGTGAGGTGAGTATATATACACCGCTACCTAACAGATAGGAGCAGTCGCTAACATGGTGAACATCGTTTACCGCTGCCTCGAGGAGGAGCAATCGCTGGTGAAACGAAGGTGACGAGAGGAGTCAGTTGTGGAGAGCAAAAAAATATACTCAATGACGAGTGTACAAGCTATCTATGTGTCGACCTTCTCATGGAGAAGATTGATGTTGACTGACTCACTGCCTTAACCTCCTGAGACCTGGCGGTATAGTATACTATACCATGTCTTTGCATTGATTGAGACCCAGCAGCAGTTTTGTACATGGTGCCTGGCTTTAAGACCTATACTATAGTATACTACTATACCAGATACGAGGGCGGTTCAGAAAGTAAGTTTCTTTGTCGGCTAGTTGGCGAACGGGTGGGGGTAGCGGCATGATCCGAGTAGCGCTGTGTGGCTCCGTTTAGTGCGCGTCTGGCAGTGCCGCTGTGAAGGTCGTGACGTTATTTGTTGTGCTGCAACCTTGCTTTCAAAATGGCCGCCATTATCGAGTCTCCCGCCGACTGTGAAGTACGTTCGGTTATCCGATTCATGTGGGCAAAACAAATGCCACCAGTGGAAATTCATTGTGAGTTGTGTTCGGTATATGGAGAAAACATAATGAGTTACACTGCCGTGAGAAAATGGTGCCAATTGTTTAATGATGGACACACAAATGTCCACGATGAAAAGCGATCTGGCCGACCATCTGTCATTACTGACGACCTTGTTGCGAGCATTGACCACAAGATTAGGGAAAATCGCAGATTCACGATTACAGAACTTTCTGAGTTTTTTCCTAACATCTCAAGAACTCTAGTGTATGAGATAGTGACACAGAGACTTGGTTTTCACAAATTTTGTGCTCGTTGGGTCCCTAAACTTTTGACTGATGAGCACAAAAAGAAGAGAATGGGATCCGCTTTAACCTTTCTTTCGCGCTACCATGAAGAAGGTGAAGAATTCCTTAGTCAGATTGTGACAGGTGACGAGACATGGGTCTCCTATGTGAATACCGAACAAAAGAGACAATCGATGGAATGGGGTCACACGTCATCGCCAAGAAAACCCGTGAAATGTCGCCAAACATTTTCGACAAGAAAACTTATGGCAACAGTGTTTTGGGACAAAAAAGGGATTATTCTAGTGGAATTCATGGAAAGAGGGACAACCATAAACGCTGCAGTCTATTCTGACACTCTCAAAAAACTGAGAAGGGCTATACAGAATCGTAGGCGGGGAATGTTGACTTCGGGCATTGTTCTCCTGCATGACAATGCGCGGCTGCATACAGCTGCTCGAACTCAGGACCTTTTGAACAGTTTTGGCTGGGACATCTTTGAACATCCCCCCTACAGTCCAGATTTGGCGCCCAGCGATTTTCACCTTTTTCCCAATATGAAGAAATGGCTGGGATCTCAGCGCTTTACAGACGACGAAGAACTGAAAAACTCCGTTAGCGGCTGGTTACGTGCACAGGCGGCAGACTTCTACGCGGCGGGTATTGCGAAGCTCGTAACCAGATATGATAAGTGTTTAAATAATTTTGGTAATTATGTTGAAAAATAGTGTAAGAGTTGCTCTTTAAAATGTGTGTAATAAAAAATCTGTAAGTATATTCTGCATTTTTTTATTAACCAAAGAAACTTACTTTTTGAACAGCCCTCGTATATTGCACTGTTTGAATCCTGATGAGAAAAATTACGGTGCTTTGGTTGAGATCAATGGTATAATATTCTATACCTTGATTTCACAGGCATTTCACATACGTATTACGTAATACCCATAACAGACATTAATGCTATAACAGACGTAACGCCCATAACAGACAGGTGGAGTGTCAAATTATTTACACTCAATCTGTTCATTGCAGGGCTAAAATAAATAGTTCTGTTTCTTATCACATGGTCAGCCAATTAAATGACTGAATCATTTAAGAACAGAAGAGGTAGAGGTGTACTGTGACACTAATCACAGTTATCTCCTCTGAAAGTAATGAATTTCATTATACAGCCAGACCCTGTGGTGAATGAAGTGAAGGTGTCATTTGCAGAGTGGAAAATATGTGCTTTTCAAAGGGCCCGGCATGCTGATAAGCGAACTTTTCCATTCAGTGAGGAAGGCAATGGTAAACCACCTCATTCCTCATTTTACTTAGTAAAACCTCTAGAGGTTCAAACCAGCGATTCGGCTGATGACCTAAACAACAACAACATTACATAATACTTTTGACTTTTTACCAGTGCATACCAACTTTTGGGTATTTGTTGTACTACAAATGATGTTTTCCTTCTATTCTGTTTATCCCTACCAAAATTGTGGAAAACGCTTCAACTGCATCTACAAATGGAAAAAAAATTCACAGGACTCAACCCTTGCACCATACACAGGTATAGTATAATATAGCTATGGGTCTCTACCAATGCACATCACAACTGAGATGTCACGACTCAACTAAAGATACCTTCAAGTATAGCATACTATAGCGTTGGGTCTCAGTATATGTAACCCAAAAAAATCTGGTGTGAAACACTAACACAACTTTCTCTTGCCAATGCAAATAATTAACAATAAACCTAACATTAGTAATAAAACATTAGAAATAAACAAAAAACTAACCTCAATAAACATAACCTGATTTTAATCATGAGTGAAACACGCAAAATGAAAATCAACCTCAGTTTGGCTTAAAAATACGGAAAATTACTCTTTCACACTATACTACTCTCTGTAGAGAAAAATGCTTTAAATAAAAGTTGTAGATCTTTTAATTTCCTATAAATTTGATTATAAACACTTTTGTCATAAAATGAATACTAAGGCCGAAATCTTAAAAAAATCGATTTTTCACTCGTTTTCGTGAGAAAAAACAGAAAATTGCTAATTACTGCTAAACTAAGCGTTATTCAAAAAAATGTTTGAAATAAAAGTCGTAGAATTTTAAATTCTCTACATTTTTTATTATATAAATTTTTGCGCTATACTACATATTAAAGCCATAATCTTAAAAAAACAATTTCTTTACGTAAAAAACCCTCACCAAGAATTTCAGGAAACATGGCACCTACCCTATCTTGTAGAGAATAAAAAATTGAGTAAACCACGCGATTTTTAAAAAAATCGTAGGACCAGTTTTTGAGAAAATCGCAAAAAAGTGAAAAATTATACGAATAAACTACTACTTCCGGTTGACCGATTTTGATGAAAATGTTCGTGTCGGGTCCGGTAGTGGTATGTAACTTAAGTTTCAAGTTTGAAGTTTGTACGATGTTCCGTTCTTGAGATATTTTGTATACACAGACACACACACACACACACAGACCAATCGCTAAAAACATGTTTTTTGGGTTCAGGGGGTCTGAAAATGTACAGATCCGGTGAAAACTCGACATGAAAACAATACTTTCCTTCCTATATATTCATATAGGCAAGAGAAAGTAAAAATAAATACAAAAATTATACATACATTGATCGTTGGCATATTTAACAGCATTCTTAGCGTCATCACTATTTTTATGTAAGCTCTTGGAGGCATTTAACTGTTCTGGTAAAATATCAATGATATCTTGCACATTGTCAATAACCTCTCTTGCATCATCAGTAATTGTATCTGCCAGTTTACCATTTTCTTCCGAGTTTTGTGATAATTGTTTTGTTTCTAATTTTTCCAATTCTCTGAAACAAAAAAAAAAATAAAATAAAATTTTTGTCTGCTTAAGAAAATAAAAGATAAAGGTTTCGGTGAAATTTTCTTTTATAAAATTTTTTAGAGAATTTGTAATAATTTGATTACGCCATATATGGTGATGATGCAATGAACAAATCTTTAGTGAGGAAATGGTACATAATGTTTTATCAAGGAAGAACCAGTGTAAATGAAGAAAGAGTGGGAGACCATCCTTGTTATTGATAAGTGGAAAGAAAAAGTTGAAGGAAAAAATTTAGGAAAACTGGAGTTTCACATTGAACACCTTATACAGGTGATTCAAAACTATAAAAGTTCATAATATGAACTTTTTTCTTCTTTTTTCTGTTTATATTATAAACATATGCCTGAAAACGATTCTTAACTGCATAAAATATTAACTTATTATGTAGGTTGGGAGTAACAGCTGATAATGATCAGCTGTTACTCCCAACCTAATATTTTATGCAGTTACGAATGTGCATTTTATGTGTGCCTGTTTTGATTTTAAATAAAGCAAAATTTCAATATCTATTTTTCATTTTTTTCCTGAGTAATTCACATGAATCTTTTCAGAATTAAATTTTCTACAAATTTATTTAAGAAAAAATATACCTTTATTTACCATTTATGGAAGTAATCTTACGTTAAACACAAAAATGTGTTATTTCTTTGCACCAATTCTTGTGTTTTATGTAAGATATCTCTGAAAGTTTTGCATTTACAGCTCTGGAACCAAATTTATTCAATTTTTCAGCTTAAAAACCATAATTTTTTTTTTTTTTTTTTGGTTTAACGTCCGACTGTTATGCAATTACTGCTAATGCAGACGGTGAAGGATGAAATGAATTTTTGTAACGTATGAAAATATGCCGTGCCTGAATGGGATTCGAACCCAAGACCGCATGATGAAAGGCGAGCACGTTACCAACTACGCCACTGCGGCCGTAAAAACCATAAGAAACAAATGTATTTGTATCTTTGTAATTACCTTTAACATTTTTATACGGCCTTACTTCACTGAGGGTACAGAGTTCAAGGTGAAATTTTTCGAGCCGTAACTCGCTAACTAAGCGTTTTCAGGCATATGTTTATATGAACTTTTTTTCTTATTTTTAGCTATACGAGGGGGTACCCAAAAGAAACCAGAATTATTTTTTAAAACTATTTATTTTTAATTTTTTTACAAAAGAACCTTATCCCCTTCAAAATACTCTCCATTACAACTAATACATTTGTCCCACCGGTGCTTCCACTGTTCAAAACATTTTTTGTACTCCTCTTCAGTGATGGCTGCCAGCTCATCCGTCGTTTTTTTCTTGACATCATCAACGTTGTTAAATCGGAGACCTTTCATGCCCCTTTTCATGCGTGGGAACAAGAAAAAATCACACGGAGCCAGATCGGGTGAGTACGGTGCGTGTGGTAGTAAAACCATGCCGTTTTTCGCCAAAAACTGGGTAACCGAGATTGCCGTGTGTGCAGGCGCGTTGTCGTGGTGGAAAAACCAGTCCCCTGTCTGCCACAAATTAGGTCTTTTACGACGAATGCTGTTTCGTTGTCTTCTTAACACTTCAAGATAAAAAGCTTGATTTACCGTCTGGCCTGGTAGAACGAACTCTGAATGGACAATTCCCCTCACATCAAAAAAACAAATCAGCATTGTTTTGATGTTCGATCTGACTTGACGACTTTTTTTTGGTCGGGGTGATAATGAAGTCTTCCATTGACTGGATTGTTGTTTGGTTTCTGGGTCGTACCCATAGCACCAAGACTCGTCACCCGTAATGATCTTTGACATGAAATCTGGATCAGTTTCAAGCTGTTGTTTCAAATCACTACACGTTTCAATTTGACGTTCCTTTTGAGTGTCTGTCAGAACCCGAGGCACAAACTTGGCAGCGACTCTTTTCATTGTCAAGTCTTCTGTTAAAATGCGTTGGACTGAGCTCCAAGATAACCCACTAACCTGTGATATTTGGTCAATGGTCTGTCGTCGGTCTGTTCGTACAATTTCTTTCACTTTCACAACATTTTCGTCTGTTCGGGAAGTCGACGGTCGTCCAGAACGAGGTTTGTTCTCAATCGACATGTCGCCATTTTTAAAGCGCAAAAACCACTCGTACACTTGGGTTTTTCCAATAGCGTCGTCTTTGTAAGCTGTGTTCAACATTACAACTGTTTCCGCAGCGTTTTTACCGAGCAAGAAGCAAAATTTCACAGCCGCACGTTGTTCATTAAAACTTGCCATCATGAAAAACGACACGAGCACAAAACAGCACTAGCGAGAACAATCACTGCACGAGAACAGAACAAGCTAGATCAACGAACAAAATGGCATTGAACTGGCAATGAGTAGCGCTACAAGCAGCCTAGTGGCGGGAATTTGTACTGCACAAGCTCCGCCCACAGCAGAGCTATTCCGGATACTTTTGGGTACCCCCTCGTAGATTGAGATCCCAAAAGATTGCCATATAGTTTTGAATCACCCGGTATAAATCTTTCAGATAAATTTTAAGATTTCTCCTACACGAAATAAGACACTGAGCACCTTTAGTTATAAAAAAATCTGGTGTGAAACACTCACACAACTTTCTCTTGCCAGTGCAAATAATTAACAATACACCTAACATTAGTAATACAACATTACAAATAAACAACTAACCTCAATAAACATAACCTAATTTTAATCATATATGAAAGACGCAAAATGAAAATCGATCTCAGTTTTCCATAAAAATACGAAAAATCACTCTTTTACGCTAAACTTGGATCTGTAGAGAAAAATGCACTAAATAAAAGTTGTAGATCTTTTAATTTCCTATAAATTTGATTGTATACACTTTTGTCGTAAAATGCATACTAAGGCCGAAATGTTAAAAAAATCGATTTTTCTCACGTTTTCGTGAGAAAAAAACAGAAAATCGCAAATTACCGCTAAACTAAGCGTTATACAAAAAAATGTTTGAAATAAAAGTTGTAGAATTTTAAATTCTCTACAACTTTTGTTATATAAATTTTTGCGCTAAAATGCATATTAAAGCCGTAATCTTAAAAAAGCAACGTTTTTACGTAAAAACAGCCTCACCCAGAATTTCAGCAAAAATGGCGCCTACCCTATCTTGTAGAGAATAAAAAACTGAATAAACCAGGCGATTGTAAAAAAAATCGTAGGACCAGTTTTTGAGAAAATCACAAAAAAGTGAAAAATTACACGAATAAACTACTACTTCCAGTTGACCGATTTTGATGAAAATGTTCGTGTCGGGTCCGGTAGTGGTATGCAACTTAAGTTTCAAGTTTCAAGTTCGTACAATGTTCCGTTCTTGAGATATTTTGTATACACACACACACACACACACACACAGACCAATCGCTAAAAACATGTTTTTTTTGGTTCAGGGGGTCTGAAAACGTATAGATCCGGTGAAAACTCGATTTCTTAAAATCGACATGAAAACAATAAATATAGGAAGGAAAGTATTGTAATCCTTTTTCATGATCTCATCCATTCCATTACAAATTCCATATTAATATTATCAAACATAGTTAATATAAATTACATCAATAGAAGCCATTAGAATAAGACTGTGAAACTATTTCGTAATTGGACATTTTGGTAAATTCCTGACATTACAGAACTGATCAGTAGTAAAGGTTTCATGGGCTATAATAAATTCAAATAAAAACAAAAACTGCGCCGGCCGCATTGGCGCAGTTGGTAACGTGCTCGCCTCTCATCATGCGGTCCTGGGTTCGAATCCCACTCAGGCACGGCATATTTTCATACGTTACAAAAAAATCATTTCATCCTCCATTGTAAACAGTTACACCCCAACATCGTCGCTAATGACTGTTGTAGTTGATGCGACGTTAAATAAATGAATAAAAAAAAAAAAAAATTACCTGTTGATTTTATCATCAGCGTCCGAGGCATCCTTATTTAAAGTATTAACTAGATTGACATCATCCTTTGCACTCGTTAAATGTGGTTGTAAATCTCTTTGAACTGTTGCTAACGACTGATAAGCATTTTGATAAAGCTCACCAGATTTAGAACTTGTGTTACTTGTTCTATCACCAAGACCTTTTGACTGAAAAATATAATTAACACACGATTAAACAAAATTTCTTGTAAAGGGTGTTTTTTTTAGAGGATAGAACTTTAAAATGAAATAAAACAGAATAATTGAACAATTGGCGTGGAATTGGTTTTATTTTAAAGATAATTATTTGCCATTTTTATTTAAAAATAATTTCGGCATGTGGCCGCCGCGGCTGGCTCGGACGTAGTCCAATCGAGACGTCCAATTTGTGACCACTTTTTGCAGCATTTGGGGCCGCCTATTGGTAATAACGCAGCGAATGTTCCCTTCCAAGTCGTCAATTGTCTGTGGCTTATTGGCATACACTAGCGACTTTACATACCCCCACAGAAAATAGTCCAGCGGTGTTAGATCGCACGACCTTGGAGGCCAATTTACAGGTCCAGAACGTGAAATTATGCGTTCACCAAACGTTTCCTTCAGTAAATCAATTGTGGCACGCGCTGTGTGACATGTTGCACCACCTTGTTGAAACCACAGCTCTCCAACATTAAGGCGATTCAATTCAGGAAAAAAAAGTCATTGATCATGGCTCTATAGCGGTCACCATTGACTGTAACATTCTGCCCGGCATCATTTTTGAAGAAGAACCGATGACTCCACCAGCCCATAAAGCACACCAAACAGTCACTTTTTCTGGATGTAAAAGCTTCTCAGCAATATATCGAGGATTACCTTCACTCCAAATGCGGCAGTTTTGTTTATTCATGTAGCCATTCAACCAAAAATGGGCTTCATCACTAAACAAAATTTTCATGCGAAAATCGGGATCAATAGCAATCATGTTCTGGGCCCACTCTCCATAAGCACGCCGTGCCAGGTGATCGTTCGGCTTTAATTCCTGAACGAGTTGGATTTTGTAAGCATGCAAATTAAGATCAGTCCGCAAAATCTTCCATAAAATTGATGGACACAGCTCCAAGTGTTGGGCACAATGGCGGATGGACTCATTCGGGTCTTCCTCAATGCTACGCTCTACAGCAGCAATAGCTTCTTCAGTACGCACTGTATGACGACTCAAAGGATGTGTTTTGTCATTCAGAGTAAATGTTGACCGAAAACGTTTCATTGTTGAGCGAATTATTCGCTCTAATGGTTGATTATGTCGATCATAAAACGGACGTAGTGCGCGATAAGTTTCACGAACCGAACTATGATTTTCAAAATAAATCTGCACAATTTGCCACTTAAGTACTGCCAACTTAAAGTTCTATACCTCTAAAAAAAACACCCGTTACAAGATTAAAGACAAATAACACGTCAGCATCATTAAAAACTCTGAAAGTATTAATACTTCTTTTTTTTGTCATCAGTCTCTCAAGTGGTTTGATGCAGTTCTTCAAGCTGTTCTATCTTGCCCAAGTCGTTTCATATAAAAGGCAGGTGGAGTGTTAAATTATTTGCACTCGATCTGCAAATTCCAGGGCTATAAAAAAAATAGTTGTGTTTCTTATCACATGGTCAGTCAATTATATGACTGAATCATTTAAGAACAGAAGAGGTAGAGGTGTAAAAGACACTAGTTAAAGTTATCTCCTTTGAGAGTAATGAATATCATTATACAACCAGACCATGTGGTTAATGAAGTGAAGTTGTCATTTGCAAGGTGGAAAATAGATGCTTTTCAGAGGGCCTGGAATGCTGATAAGCATACTTTTCCACTCAGTGAGGAAGGCAATGGTAAAACACCTCACTACTCGTTTTAATTAGTAAAGCCTCTAGAGCAATGATTCCTAAACATTATTTTATCATGCCCCCTTCTGTTTAGAAGAAAACTTCCCACGCTCCTTTACACAATTTAATGGTAATGTCAAAATAAAAAAAACAAGTATTACATTGAATAACCATACATATATTTTTTATTGGTTTTTATTATACTACAAGTTGCAATTTAAATTGAACAAGTAAGAAACAAAATAAATCAGTGAGATGGATGACCTTGCATTTTTTATTAGATTCTTGGTTGTTTATTAGAAAGTGCAAAACGTAAATCATTAGCAATATCATGTTTGCCCCTATACTTTGTCTATATTGCAAAAAGTGCTGAAAACACTTATTCGCACAAATAGGTGCTCGCCTTTCATCATGCGGTCCTGGGTTCGAATCCCACTCAGGCATGGCATATTTTCATACGTTACAAAAAATCATTTCATCCTACATTGCATAAAGTTTCACCCCAACGTCGTCGCTAATGACCATTGCAGTTGATGCGACGTTAAATAAATAAATAAATAAAAAAATAATAATAAAATCGCAGTGCTTACTGTGATATAGTGGGGTACACTTTGTGGTAGATGCTTAACCTTGACTTGTGAATCGCAAAAGAACTGGTTGTGCAGACAGCACAGCTATATCGAGGTCCTATGCCCTCTTAACTTGTCTTTATGCCTCCCTTGGGGTCCCCCACTTTGGGAACCATTGCTCTAGAGATTCAAACCGCTCTTTCGAGTGATCACCTACACAACCTTTTTTTTTCATTGTAGATGGCAGCAGCATGTACAAATTCAGGGTGATTCATTTAAAAGTAGCCCGCCACTCTAGTAATTCAATTTATAGCCGCTCGAGTAATTTTCATATGCTGTATTGGCAGCACTGATCACGATGTGATCGACTGGCCTTGAACAGACAGGCACGTTAGTCTGTTGTAAAGTTTCAGAGAGATTAGTAGTATACAACGCATAGTTTACTTATTGTCTTATTAAAATGCCATTTTCACTACAAGAAAGAATTGCGTTAGTTGAGGGTTACGTGCACACAAATTCCATTAAATGAACACGCGCATATTTCTCTGAAAGGTTTCCTAATGCTACAGTACCAGCAAAGAGAAGTATACAACAACTTGTCGCAAAATGGCGAAAAACTGGATCGGTAGCGAATTGTAAACGGGAACGTACACCAACAATCAGGACGCCAGAGGCGATCGCGAATATTGAACAAAGAATCACTTTAAGCCCAAAGAAGTCAGTACGAAAGTTATCTCAACATAGCAGTATGAAATATTCTTCATACTTGCATGTTCTTAAGTCTTTCAAATTAAAACCTTATCGTGTAACATGTGTACAAGAAATCAGGGAGCCAGACCAAGAGAAGCGTTTGAACTACTGTTTCTGGTTTTTAACAAAATTACAAACGGTGAATTAGATCCTACGTGATATTTCATGAGTGATGAAGCTTGGTTTCATTTGTCTGGCCAAGTAAATTCACAGAACACTAGATATTGGTCAGTTGAAAATCCTCAAGTGTTACATGAATCTCCACTACATGACGAAAAAATTGGTGTATGGTGTGCAATTTCTGGACATCGTATTGTAGGGCCCATATTTTTTCATGAAACTATAAACAACCATGTGTACGTCAGAATTTTTAATGAATTTCATGAACAGTTAACCGACGATGAACGCGAGTACAATTTTTTCCAGCAAGATGGTGCAACATGTCACACGTCTCACCAGTCCCTATCTCATATCAATCAGGCTTTTCCCATGCGAGTTGTTAGTAAATATTTGTGGCCTCCTCGTTCACCCGATTTGAGTATGTGCGATTTTTTTCTATGGGGTTATTTAAAAGGAACTGTTTACCAAACAAACCCCTGCAGTATACATGAGCTAAAGAATAACATCATGGCAGCCATTCAAGCTACAGACGTTTCCGTATTGTGTCGTGTGTGCATTAATAACATTGAACGAGCGCAAAAATGTGTAAGCGTTCAAGGACGCCACTTTCAGCATTTACTGTAAAGGTGAAGTTGAAATTTGTAAATAAATTTTAAATAAATATGTAAAATTATGTATTAAGTAATTCTATTTATTCATTTACTATTTGAATCCAATTGAGTGCCGAAGGCCGCTGTTAAATGCAGCCTACTTTTAAATGAATCACCCTGTATATTTTAATTTACATAATTTTATTAACGAAATGGAGCCTACCATTTTTCATGAAAATATGACACCAATTCCTAGGCTTTTTTTTTTAGCAATTTTCAATAAAACATAGTAAATTAACTACAAGATTTACCTTTTTAACCCTGACATCTATTTAAAGCTCTAAATTTCCTTTTTTATTAAATTCAAATACTATTAACAATAAAAAGTAATCAGAAAATGAATATTTCTTTATAAATAACACCACTTTTTGAGTAAAAAAATGTTTTTGTAAAATAAAATACACAGTTGGTAAAATAATGATACGTAATTACAATAAACACTTAATAAAACACATTATAAATAATACATATTCATTGAAACCGAAACAGAATAATAGAACTAAATTCCAAAAGCAATACAACAAACAAGAACATAAAAATGATGCGCAATGCAAAATTAAGTAAACAATAATGCCAATACACAACTTGTTGATTTTAGTCATAGAAAGTTTTTAAATATGAAATGAGGAGTGAAAATTTTTTTTTTTAGTTAGCATGTCGGCCTTCGAGCCAGCCCAGTCAGTCAGCTGATAGAAAGTTGCTATTATTTGTTAAGTAACACCGGTTGGGCAAGCAACTTTGTATGGTGACCAGTTGACAGCCATCCATGAACAAACTCTACTGGGGGTACCTGTTCAAACTCATGACTAATCCACGCCAAAAAAAAAAACAAATACAGAAAAAAGCAGCGATCAAATTGGGTAGTTAACAATTTACAGTTCCCGATAACAAATAAAAGCTAAAAAAAAAAATAGTTAGCATGTCAAATTGTTGTCAATACCGCTTAAGATGAAAATGTTACAAAGAAAACTGTAAAATACATGAACTGTAAGTGAAAATCAAAGCATGGACATATCCAGAAATGAGTAAAGGGGGCATTTGCCCCCCTGAAAAAATATATATGTGTGTATATACAAGGAAAAGAATGATTAATGGAAACGATTAGAAAAAGAAGGCTAAAATTTTACAACACCTGTGTAGATTGGATGTCAACCGGTTGACAAAACAAATTTTTAAGATACTAAACAATAGACCTAAGGTGTAAGATAAATGGTTTAATGAAGTCAGAAAGGATATTAACACTTTCAGCCCTATGTGTATCAATTTGCCTCATGAAAGAGTTTTCTCTGGGCCCGTGTGAGCTAATATGATTCACAGTTATCACAGTAAGTTTCATCATCAGCCCGTGTGTATCAATTTGATACATGGGCGATACTTACGTTCTGCATGCTGTTACGCATTCGCTTTGCATTTTCTGTGTATTTAAACGTATGAACAATTCCTACTGGGTTCTAGCAATAGATTTCAGACCTTGGGTTGGAAAAATATTCACCAGGTAGCAGCACATTGTGCCCGTGGTTTTTGCGTTCTCACCAGCTGATTGTGCATAGTTATGTTGTTGTTACAGTTAACCTGCAAGTGGCTTGGACCACTTCCAAAACTGAAAAATACTTGTCTGGGGCTGAAAGTGTTAAGAAAACAGGAATAAACCTAGAAAACTTAATGAAATGAATCAAATTCAGACAACTGATTACAGACTTTAGGGCTTCCATGAAGAGCAAAAACAGAAAATCAGGTGGACAGAAGAAAGGAGAAAAGCCTACAGAGAGTGAATGTTTAGAATGTGAGCTGCAAAAAGAGCTTAAGAAATGTCTTAAATTATCTCCTGTCGTCAAAAATTGGCCCTAAACAAGGAAAAATACACCTACGTGTATGTGCGCACACTTTGTACACAATATTTTATTTTGTCCCAGCCAAAAAAGTTTCTGGACATGTGCCTGCAAAGTGTGGAACATAAATATACGGGGATCGTAACAAAAAGGAAATGAATGCACCTTTTTTATAATTGCCATTTACTTTTATAAAATAAATAAATTTTTTTATTTTTATTATTTTATTCCTAATTTGTGGACGTTGCAATCTGTTCAATTGAGAACAATAAGCAACCCATGACCCAATGAAATGAGGATGATGTGTATGACGTGTAAATGAGGTGTAGTCTTGTACAGACCCAGGCCAACCATTCCTGAGAGAGTTTGGTTAATTAAACCTCAACCATCAAAGTACACCGGTAACCACTGTCTAGTATTCAAATATGTATAAAAGTAACTACCTTTACTAGGATTTGAACCAGAAACCGTCATCTCCGAAAATCAACTGTTAAAAGCTGATTTTGGTGACGACTTTACCTCTAGACCAACCCAGTGGGTTAAAAAATAAATAAATAAAAAAAAGGACTTACAATATCAACAGCATCATCACCAGCTTTATTTGCATCCTTTGCTGCTTCGAAAGCTTCATCAATTGCAGTCTTGATGTTTGTGTACGCATTTGCTGCCTCGACTGCACTTTGAGATGTATTTCGAGTTGCCGCTAATAAATTGTCAAGTTGGTTTGCCTGTAAAAACAAAAAACAGATCCAAATATACCACTAATTTTAAAGGAAATCTTTATTAGATTTTAGGTGTTCATGTTAAACTCACCTAATATCATAAATATTTCTCAAGAAGTTAAGCTGTTTACATGTAGATCCGGTGAAAACTCAATTTCTAAAAATTGACATGAAAACAATACTTTCCTTCCTATATATTCATATAGACAAGAGAAAGTAAAAATCCTTGAAATAAAAGTTGTAGATTTTTGAAAATTGTGCTCATAAAATTTTGTAGACTTTAAACACGTTGTACTAATCAGATCAATAAATTCATTTTACCAAACCCAGTCTCATTACTTTACAGACAAACCAGTTAATGGTGTAGTGGTCAGTGCAACTGGCTTCTATGCAGGGGTCCTGGGTTCGATTACCAGTTGGGTCTAGCATTTTTTCATCGACAAGTCACCTCATATCATTACCTACGTACAAGCCCAATACTTATTTAAGAATCTAGCATTTTTTCATCGATAAGTCACCTCATATCATTACCTACGCACAAGCCCAATACTTATTTAAGAATCTAGCAATTTTTCATTGATAAGTCACCTCATAGGGGAGAGGAACCAAATATGGAATACCATTTTCATTTTTTGATTTTCTGGGTTTCTATGATTTTTTTGAAAATACTTGAATTTTATATCAGTAGTAGAAATAGTTTATTTCACAACTAGAAAATACAAAATCTTAATTTTACAAATATATATTTTTTTTTTTTAATTTTCTTTAGCGACGTGATTTTTACTATTCACAAAATAGGATCTTAATATGGAATACATAGGGTTATAATTTGGAATACTTGGAATAGATACATAATTTCCCTTCATAGTTTTTAAAACACCAAAGTATTAGTCCAATCAGTTTATTCACAGTAATCGTAGACAAAATACAACCTTTCAGCACTAGTGCATTGTTCATGATATTAATTATTACACCTGGAGCATTGAATCCTCGTTTCACCTTTTTACTTTCTCTTGCCTATATGAATATATAGGAAGGAAAGTATTGTTTTCATGTCGATTTTTCGAAATCGAGTTTTCACCGGATCTATACGTTTTCAGACCCCCTGAACCCAAAATACATGTTTTTAGCGATTGGTCTGTGTGTGTGTCTGTGTGTGTGTGTGTCTGTGTGTGAACAGAATATCTCAAGAACGGAACATCGTACGAACTTGAAACTTGAAACTTAAGTTACATACCACTACCGGACGCGACACGAACATTTTCATCAAAATCGGTCAATTGGAAGTAGTAGTTTATTCGTATAATTTTTCAGTTTTTTGCGATTTTCTCAAAAACTGGTCCTACGATTTTTTTTAAAATCGCCTATTTTACTCAATTTTTTATTCTCTACAAGATAGGGTAGGCGCCATGTTTGCTGAAATTCTCGGTGAGGCTGTTTTCACGTAAAAACGTTGTTTTTTAAGATTACGGCTTTAATATAAATTTTAGCGCAAAAACTTATATAATAAAAGTTGTAGAGAATTTAAAAACCTACAACTTCTGTTTCAAACATTTTTTTGTATAACGCTTAGTTTAGCGGTAATTTGCGATTTTCTGTTTTTTTTCTCACGAAAACGTGAGAAAAATCGATTTTTTTAACATTTCGGTCTTAGTATGCATTTTACGACAAAAGTGTATATAATTAAATTTATAGAAAATTAAAAGATCTACAACTTTTGTTTAGAGCATTTTTCTCTACAGAGCCTAGTTTAGCGTGAAAGCGTGATTTTCCGTATTTTTAAGCCAAACTGAGTTCGATTGTCATTTTGCGTCATTCACTCATGATTAAAATAAGGTTATGTTTTTGAGGTTAGTTTTTGTTCATTTCTAATGTTTTAATACTAATGTTAGGTTTATTGTTAATTATTTGCATTGGCAAGAGAAAGTTGTGTGAGTGTTTCACACCAGATTTTTTATCTTTATTGTAATCACCTTGACAAAACACGCTGTATTTGGTCTGTTTAAATCCGGTAGTGTTTCTGTCGGTATAACCAATGGTGCGAGAAGATCAGGATTTCCAAAGTCCTGTCTGGAAAAACACTAGTATTCCATAATAAAACCCTATTCCATATATGGCTCCCTTCTCCTATCATTACCTACGCACAAGCCCAATACTTATTTAAGAAAAAGAAGAACCCAGTATACTGTTACCTGTTCAATTAATTGGCTGGCATATTTTTCAGCCTTTTCTACTTCTTCTTCAACTGATTTTAATGTATCTGAATCAGATGAAATTATTTTTTCAAGGCTATTCTTCGCTGTATTCAATCTAGCACGTTCAACATCTAAAAAGAAATTATTTTTAGTTACCAATAAAAATAATACAAACCACAACAGTTATACTTATATGGAGTCAGTTTGAACGGAATTTTTTCTAAATTAAATTAACTAATTTTGATAGAAATCTAATTCAAAATCATTAATTTCTGCTCAATTTATAAGTCAGACAAATGTACTTCTTTCTTTCTCTTGCCTTTATGAATATATAGGAAGGATAGTATTGCTTTCATGTCGATTTTTCAAAATCGAGTTTTCACAGGATCTACAAGTTTTCACACCCCCTGAACCCAAAAAACATGTTTTTAGTGATTGGTCTGTGTGTGAACTGAATATCTCAAGAACGGAACATCGTATGAAGTTGAAACTTGAAACTTAAGTTACATACTACTACCAGACCAGACACGAACAATTTCGTCAAAATTGGTCAACCGGAAGTAGTAGTTTATTCGTGTAATTTTTCACTTTTTTGCGATTTTCTCATAAACGGCTACTACAATTTTTTTTACAATCGCTTCATATACTACATTTTTAATGCTCTTCAAGATAAGGTAGGTGCCATATCTGCTGAAATTCTTGAAAAGGCCGTTTTCTTGTAAAAAAATTGTTATTTTAAGATTACGGCTTTAATATGTATTTTATTGCAAAAATGTATATAATAAAAGTTGTAGAAAATTAAAAATCCTACAACTTTTATTTCAAACTTTTTTGTATAATGCTTAGTTTAGCGATAATTAACAATTTTCTGCTTTTTCTCATGAAAACATGTAAAAAAAAATAGATTTTTTTAAAGATTTCAGCCTTAGCATGACCTAGCATTTTATGACAAAGCATTTTAGACTTAGCATTTTATGAGCATTTTATGACAAAAGTGTATACAATCAAATTTATAGGAAAGTGAAAGATCTACAACTTTTATTTAGAGAATTTTTCTTCACAGAGCTTATTTTAGTGTGAAAGAGAGATTTTCTGTATTTTTAAGATTTTCTTGATTTCTAAAAATTGACATGAAAACAATACTTTCCTTCCTACATATTCATATAGGTAAGAGAAAGTAAAAATGTACATTGAGAGAACCATAAGCAATTTAAGCTCCTTGAATAATGGGCTGCATGAGGAGAGGTAATTAGCTCCCACCATACACCTAACAGAGCTTTCTTTTGAATTTTAAAAACCGTATTCATATTACCCATACGAGAATTATATAAATTTTATTCTTAACCAATAATTTTTCAGATGTAAACATCAATTGCAATAGTAATTTATGAGGGCAGTCCAGAAAGTCTGTCACGTTTTGATATAAAAAAAAACTAAGTACAAGAAAACAATTTTATTATATACATTTGAAAGTGCAACTAAAATGCTATTTTTCTACATAATCACCAAACAAATTAAGACACTTATCATAGCAGTGAACTAATTTGAAATGCCGGCGTCATAAAAGTCTACCGCCTGTGATTTTAACCAGTTAGTCACACCCTCCTGCAGCTCCGCGTCGTCGTCAAAGCGCTGCGTCGCAAGCCATGTCTTCATTGTAGGGAACAAGTGATAATCGCTGGGCGCAAGGTCCGGACTGTATGGCGGATGTGGGAAAACCTCCCATTTGAAAGCATCCAGGACTTCTCATGTTTGATTTGCTGTGTGTGGTCGGGCGTTGTCATGCAAAAAGAGAATTTTTTCAGTCAACTTTTCTCCGCGTTTGTTTTGGATCGCTCTTCTTAACTTTTCAAGTGTTTCACAATACCTCGCAGAGGTTATTGTTGTGCCAAGTTCCAAGAAATTGATAGCCAACAAAACCCGTATTACCGACCGTACTTCACAACTGGCGGGATTTTGAATTGCGGCACACATTTTAAATTGTTGTTGAAAAACAACGAAGAGCGACACAGACCTCTCACTAGCATGGCTGGATAGCCACTGATTGGAGAAACGCCGCGGCACCAAAATGGCCGCAATAGCTCCGCCCCTAGCGGCTACAACGCAAAACGTGACAGACTTTCTGGACTGCCCTCGTATCACTCTTTACATTATGAATTTAATAACAGAACAAAAAACACTTACTCAATGTTTCATAAGCCTTTTTAGCATCCTCTAAATCATTGGTTGCATTTCCTAGATTTAATTTAGCTAATGCTTTAGCTTTTTCAGCTTCCTCAGCTAAAGTATTAATGGCTGCCATTCTTTCATGTATAGTTGCTTTCCTGAAAACATTAAAATTTTTTACATTTACTAATTTCATTTTTATAACAGGTTAATTACAACTGGAATTTTAGAACATAACTTTTGATCAGAAACTTTTGTTTTTGAACAAAAACAAAATTTTATATAAACCTGACTGAATAAAGTTTAAAAAATTCTACAAGTAGAAAATTCAGCTGTGAAAAACTGATACTAGATCAGTTTTTCAATATCTACACTCACAATATCTACACTTTGGATTATCTAGGTTGTGTCGCAAGAATGCCTTTTGTGTATGGATGGGCTGTGAGGAAGGGAAGAGAAATTTTACAGTGCTGCCAACCTCAATAGTGAGACACTACGTTTTATTACTGTGTAATTGCACCGTAACTGCATGAAATACTAATTTTGTCCATAGGTTGGAAATAAAAGCTGATTGTTCATTCAATACTGCAGATTTACATTAAATTAATGAATTTCAGTTAAAAAACAAGTTATTAGTTCCCTGAAAAAGATTCTCAAAGTGGCCCCTATTTTGTTCAATACACAATTATTGCTCGACGACATTCTTTTCTAGCGTGTCTCATAACGTTAGGAGTATTCTTAATACTTTCCGCCGCTTCTATTATGCGATTCCTTTAATCTTCTTGTTTGTCATTTTGTTTTGAATAAACAATCGACTTCATCCAATCTCATAGAAAGAAGTTTGACGGCGTGAAGTCAGGAGACCGTGGTGGCCATTTTAAGCTGAAATTGTGTATTGATCAGAACAGGGGCCACTTTGAGCACCTTTTGTGGGTAACTAATAACTAGTTTTTAAACTGAAGTTCATTAATTTTAAGTAAATCTACAGTATTGAATGAACAATCAACTGTTATTTCTAAACTATGGGCAAAATTAGTTAGTATTTCATGCAGTTAAGTTTTTTCACAATAAGGTTTGTTTTGTTTTTAAATTAAGTTAAATTTAAATATCTAACAATCTAACATTCAACTTTTTCTTAAGTAATTTACATGAATCTTTTCAGAATTAATTTTTCTACAAATCTAACTAAGAAAAAATACACCTTAATTTACCAAGGTAACTAACTACGGGCTTTAAGGGCTTCCATGAACAACAAAAAGAGAACACCAGGTGGACAGAAGAAAGGAGAAAACCCTACAGTGAGTGAATACTGAGAATATGGGTTGTAAACAGAGCTTCCAGAAACATATAAAGTCATCTAATGTAGTCTAAAATTTAGAACTGTACAAAAGAAAGAAAACACTGCAATTGTTTTAAAAGTGTAAATTCTAATTAAATCTAGATAACAACAATAGGGTTTAAAAATAATTATTGTAGTTTCTAAGGTAACTAAAAATATTTCATTTAAATTTTGTATCTTGATAGGTGAAGAATGTAAAATGTTATTGCAATATTTTATAATTTATTAACAAAACTTGTTGGACATTTAATTCTTAAACATAATCTTGTTACGAGGGTGATATCATTCTCTAGCCTGGTTTTAGGGTTCAACACTGTACATATAGAAGTAGGTTGGAGGGTTATCTATATGTATAGGGATTGGATTGGTTAAACCTAGTCCAGCAATAGATTTTCATCCGGCCATCAACCATCAACCTGCCATCCAATGCCAAGAAGATTTAGAACAAGAAGATGGACTACAAAAATTGCAAGCATCAATTCAACTCTGTAACATTTCCAGGAGGACAAAATTAGACAGAACTAATCGACAAGCAAAAAGAAAGAAGAGGATTAAAATATGAAGTTGGACATGGCATTGGAGAGAAGAGTGCGAGGTCATGAGAGAAGAGGGATGGAAATATGGTACTAGGGTTGACAATTCGATCCAGTGGTCTTATTCCAGGAGGGGAATGATGTCACCTTCTAGCAAGATTCTAACAAAAACAATTAGCTTTTTTTATAAATTAGATAAGAAATTGAAACAAAGGAAAATTAAGCATATTTAAATATATATAACATCAATGTTATATTTTATAATATCAACGGCGTATTTTCATAGGTTACAAAAATCATTTCATCTTTCACCATCAGCATTAGCAGTAATTGCAGAACAGTTGGGCGTTAAACCAAAAAAATAATCTGGTGTGAAACACACAACTTTCTCTTGCCAATGCAAATAATTAACAATAAACCTAACATTATTAATAAAACATTAAAAATAAATAAAAAACTAACCTCAATATACATAACCTAATTTTAATCTTGAGTGAAAGACTCAAAATGAAAATCCACCTCAGTTTGGCTTAAAAATACGGAAAATCACTCTTTCACGACAAACTAGGCTCTCTAGAGAAAAATGCTATAAATAAAAGTTGTAGATCTTTTAATTTCCTATAAATTTGACTATATACACTTTTGTCGTAAAATGCATACTAAGGCCGAAATCTTAAAAAAATCGATTTTCACACGTTTTCGTGAGAAAAAAAAACAGAAAATCGCTAATTACCGCTAAACTAAGCGTTATACAAAGAAATTTGTGAAATAAAAGTTGTAGGATTTTAAATTCTCTACAACTTTTATTATATCAATTTTTGCGCTAAAATGCATATTAAAACTGTAAACTCAAAGAAAACAATTTTTTTACGAGAAAACAGCCTCACCAAGAAATTTCAACAAACATGGCGCCTACCTTATCTTGTAGAGCATAAAAAATTTTAGTAAACGAGGCGATTTTTAAAAAATCGTTGCATCAGGTTGCTAGTTATAATGGATAAAGTAAAAATACAATAAAAAATTTTTTAAAAACTTACTCATTTTTAACATTGAGAGCACGAGCTTCGATAGCTTTTGTTTGAGCATTATTAGAGTGGTTACGAAGATCATCTAATCTTTGATCAAATTTTTGTATTCTCGATCGAACAGCATTAAGAGCATTAGTCATGTTTTCGACTGGAGCAGTAAAGGTTTTCGTGTAATCCAGCAACTGATTAGATCTATTTAGACCATCTTTTGCTTCTCCTCCTAAATTACCAACCCCACTATTCAACGAAGTTATAGTGGTTAAAATTTGTGATGCTTCACTCAGAGCTTCATCGATCCTTGGACCTGTAAACAATAATTAAAAATCTGGTTTGAAACACTCACATGACTTTCTCTTACCAATGCAAATAATTAACAATTAAACCTAACATTAGTAATAAAAACATTAGATATAAAAAGAAACCTAACCTCAAAAAACATAACCTTATTTTTAACCACGAGTGAAAGATGCAAAATGAAAATCAACCACAGTTTAGCTTAAAAATACTGAAAATCATTCTTTCATGCTAAACTAGGCTCTGTAGAGAAAAATGCTTTAAATAAAAGTTGTAGATCTTTTAATTTTCTATAAATTCGATTATAAACATTTTTGTCATAAAATGAATACTAAGGCCAAAATCTAAAAAAAATCGATTTTTTAAACATTTTCGAGGAAAAAAACAGAAAAATGGTAATTACTGCTTAACTAATCGTTATACAAAAAAATGTTTGAAATAAAAGTTGTAGGATTTTAAATTCTCTACAACTTTTATTATATCAATTTTTGCACTAAAATACATATTGAAGTCGCAATCTTAAAATAACAATTTTTTTACAAGAAAACAGCCTTCCCAAGAATTTCAGCAGACATGACGCCTACCTTATCTTGTAGAGCATTAACAATGTAGTAAATGAAGCGATTGTAAAAAAAAATTGTAGGAGCCGTTTTTGGGAAAATCGCAAAAAAGTGAAAAATTACACGAATAAAATACTACTTCCGGTTGACCAATTTTGATGAAAATGTTCGTGTCGGGTCTGGTAGGTGATATTTAACTAAAGTTTCAAGTTTCAAGTTTGTACAATGTTTCGTTCTTGAGATATTCTGTACACACACACACACACACACACACACACACAGACGAATCGCTAAAAACATGTTTTTTGGGTTGAGGGGGTCTGAAAACTTGTAGACCGGTGAAAACTCGATTTTGAAAAATCGACATGAAAATAATACCTTACTTCCTATACCGGGTGTCAATAAAGACTGGAAACGGCTGAATTACAGAAAAGTGAGCGGGACTAGGTGACCAGAATGACTTTAATTGCTTGTTGCACCCAAAAAACTATTCTGGGTGATATTTGAAATTTTTGTCCGCCATCTTGGATCCGCCATATTGGATTTAACTTTCTTAATTTAAATAGGATGATGGTCATATGATACATGATTTCGATCTAAAATTTCAAAATAAATTCAATGGCGAAAACTGGAAATCGATATCTTTTTTCGTGTTTGAGATACTACCATTCAACTATCCAGATCGGGGCAGAATGGACTTTCCCCCCTCCACCGTCTTTGAGCCTACATAGACAATTTAGGTAGCAAGTGAACGACTACACATAAGATTATTGAATATAATAATTTTTTTAATATCTCCACTCGTTCATAAATAGGAAATTATTGTCATTAAGAAATACGGAAAAACAATTTAACGGCTGATTTATAGCATTATAAAACTAAAGTATTTAATTTGTTACCAGTTAATACTTATTGTTATTTTTGTAAGGACTGAAGAAGCATTTAAGAACAGAAGAGGTAGAGGTGTAAAATACACCAGTCACTCCTCTGAGAGTAACAAATTTAATTATGAAACTTCAGTACATTAAAAACTTGAATAACTTACCAGCTCCATGTTCTAAATTGTATGCCAATTGAACTACTTCATCAACAGTCTTATGGGATTGTTGCTGAGCAGATAACACTAAAGTTTCAACATCTGTCGCTTCCTTAAGTATTGTATCATCTTCAGCTTTTTCAGCATTCTCTACGGTGAATTCGGCCTAAAATAAATACACAAAAAAGTGAGTCAAATATGTACAGGCCTTCAAAGTTATGTAAGCGTATGCGCAGTAGAGGGGGGAATTTACAGCCGACTCGCTGGAATGCATAACGTACCGTACCGTAGGTTTGTATGGTCTAGGCCTACGGGAGCCTCTTTTTCCTAAAAGAGCGACCTCCAACATGGTGGAAGGGTTGACGTTTACTTGGGGGCTTTTCACAATGTCCACCGACCACAGACAATAAGACAAAATAGTCAACCGTTCGGGCTACGATCTGTTCTCTGCGACAGCTTCAGTTGAATGAGACAATTCACGCACGCACATACGCATGCATCGAACGTATGTCATCCCTTCTACAGCCAGCAGTACGAGTATTCTCCCCACTCACTTCTCATTTCTGCGCGAACTACGCTTACAAAACACTGACAGATTGTACCACTGTAAGATACAATTGTGCAAACAAAGGAAGTTATGGTAATTACAATAGGAATACCATAGTAATTTAGGAAGTTATGGTTAATTTGGGCCGGCCCGTGGTGTAGTGGTCAGCGTAAGTGGCTACTATGCCGGGGTCCCGGGTTCGATTCCCATCAGGTCTGGCATTTTTTTCATCTGTAAATCACCACATATCATTACCTACACACAAGCCCAAGGCTTATGTAGGCATCATCACTCAATAAAAAAAAAAAAAACTCCTAATTTTTTTTTTTTAATCCCTAATGTGTGTACGTTGCAATCTGTTCAATTCAGAGCAATAAGCAACCCCATGACCCAATGAGATGAGGATGATGTGTATGACGTGTAAATGAGGTGTAGTCTTGTACAGACCCAGGTCGACCATTCCTGAGAAAGTATGGTTAATTGAACCCCAACATCAAAGTACACCGGTAACCACCACTGTCTAGTCAGCCTTTTTAGTATTCTCTACGGTGAATTCGGCCTAAAATAAATACACAAAAAGTGAGTCAAATATGTACCATTATAAGATACAATTATACAAACAAAGGAAGTTATGGTAATTCCTAATTTTTTTTTTTAATCTTTAATGTGTGTACGTTGCAATCTGTTCAATTCAGAACAATAAGCAACCCCATGACCCAATGAGATGAAGATGATGTGTATGGCGTGTAAATGAGGTGTAGTCTTGTACAGACTCAGGTCGACCATTCCTGAGAGAGTATGGTTAATTGAACCCCAACCATCAAAGTACAACAATAACCACCACTGTCTAGCATTCAAATCCGTATAAAAGTAACTACCTTTACTAGGATTTGAACCAGGAACCTTCGTCTCCGAAAATCAGCTGTTAAACAGCTGATTTTGGCGACGACTTTACCTCTACACCAACCCGGTGGGTCAATTCCTAATTACTATAACTTCCATTACTCAGGTAAAAACCAAATAAATAATAAAGGGAAAAACGCCCATTGTTAGAATAAGTTGCATTAAAAATTGTATTTCAAGTTGTTTGTATTTTAAGTTGTTTAATGTATTTCTTGTACCCTTTTTACTTTCTCTTGCCTATATGAATATATAGGAAGGAAAGTATTGTTTTCATGTCGATTTTTCGAAATCGAGTTTTCACCGGATCTATACGTTTTCAGACCCCCTGAACCCAAAAAACTTGTTTTTAGCGATTGGTCTGTGTGTGTGTGGGTGTGTGTGTGAATGTGAACAGAATATCTCAAGAACGGAACATCGTACGAACTTGAAACTTGAAACTTAAGTTACATATCACTACCGGACCCGACACGAACATTTTCATCAAAATCGGTCAACCGGAAGTAGTAGTTTATTCGTATAATTTTTCACTTTTTTGCGATTTTCTCAAAAACTAGTCCTACGATTTTTTTTAAAATCAACTGGTTTACTACATTTTTTATGCTCTACAATACAGGGTAGGCGCCATGTTTGCTGAAATTCTGCTTGAGGCTGTTTTTACATAAAAACATTTTCTTTTTAAGATTGCGGCTTTAATATGCATTTTAGCGCAAAACGTTATATAATAAAAGTTGTAGAGAATGTAAAATTCTACAACTTTTATTTCAAACATTTTTTTGTATAACGCTTAGTTTAGCGGTAATTTGCGATTTTCTGTTTTTTTCTCACGAAAACGTGAGAAAAATCGATTTTTTAACATTTCGGCCTTAGTATGCATTTTACGACAAAAGTGTATATAATTAAATTTATAGAAAATTAAAAGATCTACAACTTTTATTAAAGCATTTTTCTCTACAGAGCCTAGTTTAGAGAGAAAGAGTGATTTTCCGTATTTCTAAGCCAAACTGAGGTTGATTTTCATTTTGCGTCTTTCACTCATGATTAAAATTAGGTTATGTTTGTTGAGGTTAGTTTTTTGTTTATTTCTTATGTTTTATTACTAATGTTAGGTTTATTATTAATTATTTGCATTGGCAAGAGAAAGTTGTGTGAGTGTTTCACACCAGATTTTTAGATTTTATAATAGTATTTTTTATAGTAGCCAAGTTATTAGTATATATAAATTTGTCTAAATAATTTTTTTGTTTACTCCCAAGCGCGGACAGAACTCTTCGTGAAGAAGAGTTTTTGCGTATAAGTATATTTAGCTAAAAATATTGTAAATAGGTTAGTATAGCAATAATTGTATTATGTTTAACTAAATAAAAAAAATAATAAATAAAAAAAATAGTAGTTAGACAATAAGTAGTAAATGTAGCCGCAGCTGTCAATCATCTGATATGGGTTAGACTCATTAGGTGGGTGTATTTACCCCTCTGTGTTTTTGGGCCTTCCTTCCACCTACTAACCTACAGCCAATCATTGGGGTGGTTCTCCTTACTTTTAGCCCTACAGGTTGGTTGAAAGGAGTTATTAAGAGAAGGAGGCTTATTGACCAGAGGTTTCCTGATTTCGAATATTGAAGACCGAAATCAATTCCATTGGGAATTCACCTAGGGACGACAGTTGTGAAAAAAGCAGGAGGAGAAATTATTTGAAATAAAAGGGAAAAATTTGAGAAAAAGAAGAAAACAACGGAGAGGTATTTAGTTTGAGGTTTCATTTTGTATATATTAAGGGGTTTTTAAGTTTCAGTCAGTTTTTAAGTCTCCAGTTGATTTGGACTAGCAAAAACAGCTGTTTTTTTTCTACCTGAATCTTTTTGTAAATATAAGTGGTTTTATCCACAAGATTATTGTTCATTTTTGATATTATTTTCTTATTCCACCATTTGTTTTGTTTAATCGTAACCAAATAAAACTTGAGGGTACTTTTTTACAAATTTATTTATTATAAGTGTAAAGTTTCCAGTCTGTAGAGTGTGCGATACGTCCGGCATATTAATTCAAAAATAGCAACCTCTTTGTAGGACACCCGGTATATTTCGGGTATTAGGGTACTGCAATGGGTTACTCAGTTCAGTTAGAACGGGTGCCCAAAAAAAAAAAAACGTTGCGCATTACTGGTCTAGTGTACCATTTGACATTAAAAGGTATTTCTGCCAAGGTATTTGTAGAGTTTGTCTACGATAAGAATACTCCGACGTATACAACCAGCAATACAAGTGAGCATGCGTATTAATTAAAAATACGCACACCATGATCAAAAACAAAATTCCATACAACAATAATTACTCACACGTTCAATTCATTTATTAGAAAATGTTTTATGAATTGAACATTATTTTACCATTAATAACTAAAAATTTTACTATTGTTACTCTTACATCGTTATTTTTTGTTACATTATTTACTATTATTACATTATTATTTATGATTAGTAGGTTTTTATTATAGACTCAGTTTTGTTTTATTCTTGGTCACAAGTAATAAAAGACTAATGCGCTTGAATTATAACAGGACAGTAAACGATTCCAGTGATTCGTGGTTTATCATTTCAGATTGTTTATTTCGTATCATTACAATAATTAAAGTCTGTGACTAGTTTAATACAACTGTTTACACTTGCCTGTGTTTAACTCATTTTTAGTTTCATCAGCTATCTTTTGGTATTGTATCGGTTCGTTTCGATTTTTTTCGTAGACTGAAGTTGAAAAGTTTTGTAAGCTGTGTTTTGTTAACATGCATGATAGTGAATGTGTTGAGTTTTTGAAACATAAAAGCTGTAAACATTATAAAGTAAAAAAAATTGTTTTGTAAATGTAATGGTTAAAATAATTAATTAAGGAGTCTTTATGAAACTACAATAATTACAAGTAATCAGAAAGGTATAATTGAAAACGCTTAAAGGATAATGTTTATTTTAACTGGATTTAGATATTTTTATGATGGAACGTAGTGCAAGAAAACTGTCCGGTGGAGAGATAGATATGCGCCAACTAGTGTAAAACTTTCGTTTACAACCTATAGAGGCGCTTGCCTCGCGCGGAGTACTCTTACAGTAGATGGACTATAGATAGGCATCAATTCAATGATTAATAAACAAAACAACTCACCCTTCTGTTTAAACTTCTAGTATCTTGTGATAATGAGTTAATAGAAGATTTAATCGGATCCAGATCTACTTGTTGTGCATACATTTGTGATACATTTGGTGAAAGTTGATTGACTGTATCATTAATGTAGACAAGACGTTGAGTTGTAAAATAGCTAGCAGCTACCGTCTGTAAATAATAAAACAAAATGTTAAATAAAACTACTGAATACACTGAGTACAAAAATCACAAGATAGTATTGTGACAATATCTAAAGGAAAGTTTGTTAGAGAATTCTCAAGTAGGAGCGAGAAATAAAAGGTGTTAATGGAAATAATGCCCATAACGGGCAGGTGGAGTGTTAAATTATTGCACTTGACCTGTTGGTTCCAGGGCTACAAAAAATAGTTCTGTTCCTTATCATATATTCAGCCAATTATATGACTGAACTATTTAAGAACAGAAGAGGTAGAGGTGTAAAAGACACTAGTCAGAGTTATCTCCTCTGAAAGTAATGAATTTCACTATACAGCCAGACCCTGTGGTGAATGAAGTGAAGGTGTCATTTGCAGGGTGGAAAGTGGGTGCTTTTCGGAGGGCTTGGCATACTGATAAGCATACTCTTTCAACTCAGTTAGGAAGGCAATAGTAAACCACCTCACTCCTCGTTTTTACTTAGTAAAACCTCTAGAGGTTCAAACCAGCCTCTCGGCTGATGACCTAAACACAATGGAAATAATAATAGTTATATCTATTTCATATAATGAATTTATAGAATAATTTTACCAACCTTCTTTTTAAACTGTGTCACCTTTATTTTTATTCTTACTTACATGTGTTTTGGTGGATCCACTATCATCAGAGTAAATGAAAAAATTGAAACTCACCAACCTTTTTTTTAAACTGCATCACCTTTATTTTTATTCTTACTTACATGTGTTTCGGTGGATCCACCACCATCAGAGTTAATAAAAAAATTGAAACTAAAAATAAATAAAAAAAAAATTTTTTTTAGTTTCAATTTTTTTATTTACTCTTTAAAATTTTATACTCTTTTTACTTTCTAAATTATACTCTTTTAAAATTTTTTTAGTTTCAATTTTTTTATTTACTCTGATGATGGTGGATTCACTGAAACACGTGTAAGTAAGAATAAAAATAAAGGTGATGCAGTTTAAAAAGAAGGTTGCTGAAATTATTATATAAATTCATTATAATGAAATAGAAATAATTTCAAACTGCAGGATGCATTATAAAGATATATTTTTGAATAATAGTTATAGATACTGAAGTCACGAGATTGCCTTTTGCGTATGGATGGGCTGTGAGGAAGGGAAGTGAAAATTAGACAGTACTACCAACCTCAATAGTAAGACACTACTCGTACATTTCACAACTGTGCAGTTTCTACATACATTTTGTAAGCTGTGGTTTATGCCAAGAAAATGTTTTTTTTTTTATAAACCTTATAAGAAATAAATGTGACCTGTAATATTGCCTATAGCTAAATTACATGACTAGAAATGTTTGATTTACTGTAATTACCAGCTACCTTATTCCATTGGAATAAAATTTTCTACGAACGAATCACATTCTTTACTAAAACTAGGAAAAACCCAGTCATGTTAAAGCTTCAGAAAAAAATGGTGCATGTCAATGAACTTCCTGCAGATGAATTATAAAATAAGAATAGAAAGTACAGGAACCGGCAGAAAAAGTGGATGGTTTTTGATCTGACTGTACATCGCAACAATGCGAGTGGGGAGAACCGGGTCAATGACTTTCATTCCTTGGCTCAATGCCATTACAGTTGCAATGGAGTTGTGGAACGCACGACATCGTGCTTTCCTCATAGAAACTTACTTTAGTAATGGTTACTCGGTAGTCAAAACCCAGCGTTTGTTCCGTACAAAGTTTGGAGTAAGTAGACAGAGTAGTGTTCCCAGTCACAATGCAATAATGCATTGGGTTAAAAATGTTAGAGAAACGGCTTCATCTTTGAAACGGAAACCTACAGGCCGTCAACGTAGCGTTCGTACTCCTGTAAACACAGATGCTTTGCGATTGTCAATAGCCAGAAGTCCACGTCACCCTGCTGCACATCACGCTGCTGTGCTAGGAATATCAGATCAGTGTTTGAAGAATTTTCTGTTTGGATCTTCATTTTCATCCGTATAAAATCGTAACTGTTCAAGAACTATGCCAACATGATTTCCAAAACCGAAGAGAATGTGCACAATCAATTCTGAACATTTTAACTAAAGATTCAATAATCATAATGTCAGATGAGGCCCATTTTCACCTGTTCGGTTGAGCAAATAAACAAAATTTTTGGTACTGGTGCCAGAAAATCCTCGTAGCCTATGCGAAAAACCACTTCATTGTGAATGTGTGACACTTAAGTGCGCAGTGGCTAAATTCGGAGTGATAGCTCCATATTTTTACAAAGAGAACGGTCGAGCAGTTTCAATCACTTCAAGTCGTTATGTCAAAATGCTAAACAATTTCCTTGCACCAGTTACAACGTCGTGAAGTTGACACTGCAAATGTTTGGTTCCAACAAGATGGGGCTACTGCTCACACTGCCAGAGTGTCAATGAATGTGTTACGACAAATGTTTCCAGAACACGTGATTTCAAGAAATGGTGACCTTTCATGGCCTGCTCGATCCCCAGATCTTTCGGTATGTGACTTTTTTCTTTAGGGGTACTTGAAATCGAAAGTGTATGTTGTACCACAACAACAACTGAAAACAACAACTGGAACAACTGAAGATCTAAAGCTAGCAATTTGAAATGAAATAGTGGCGATACCGAACGACATGATTGTGAAGGCAATAGATAATTTCAAAGTACGATTACATGAATGCGTGCAGAATGAGGGTCATCACTTGACTGACATAATTTTTAAAACAAAATAAGTGAATTTTAGAATTTAAGTGCTTTAATAAAAAAATGGCAAGAAATGATGTTTCAAATCTATTAATAATTTTTTTTTTACATCTTACTTCTGATTTATTTTATTCATTTCACAACCATCCACTTTTTCTGCCGGTCCCTGCATAATGATGGAGGATCCACCAAAAAATGTCAGTACATACAACTACACAAGGGGTTATCGCATTCCCAAACTGGTTAAGCAAAGATGTACTGTAACATAATCCTTACAAAACAGTAACATCATTTTGTTTGATATCAAAAATAGTAAGTTTGCCATATATTATTGGTCTTCTTCTCTTCTTCTTAATATCAAAGATTAGGCATAAGCCTGTTTCGAACTCACAAATCATCCTGCACTATCCTGCAGAAACTCGAGACATTCCAACCCTTACATCTCGACTACTGCCATCGTCTTCAAGGTCTTCCCACCTCACTTCTTCCAACTGGAACATATTCCGTCACTTTTAGAGGTATTCTCTCCTCTGGCATCTGTTCCAAATGTTGCCGCCATTGATTCCGGTACTCCTCCACTTTTTCCTTCATGCTAAATATACCCAACTCGGATTTAATTTCTTCGTTATGTATTAGATCCAGCCTCGAGCAGCCCTTCACCCTTCTTAAAAACCTAATTTCAGCTGCTTGGATCCTACTTTCTTGGCGTTTTGTGGTAACCCATGACTCAATTCCATAAAGAAGGACTGGGGCTGCAATTACCTTGTAGAACTTCAGTACTGTCTCTGTTCTAGCTCTGTTACCCAGTGTCCTGTTAATGGTACCACAAATAGCTTGTGGCTTTACCAATATATTATTGATAATCCACACTATTTGATAATTTACCAATTTTCTGGTACAACAAAAATAATATTTTAATAAGAGGGTACTACTTACAAATTGACAAAAGATAAACTATATAGCAGTAATAAGACGCACCTGAAATTCTTGTGTGATAGGTTCTAATTCCAACTGCATATCATCAATAATATCAAGGAGGCTGTGAGTACAAGTGTCACAATCATCACAACCTCTTTGTGGTATAAGTACCCAACGGTATGGACACCGATCACATTTCTCTCCAACTACGCCAGGCAAACATTGACACTGACCGGTTTCAGGATTACAACCGACTCCTACCGAGTAACCAGTGGTACAACCACACGCTGAAAAAGAACAAATAGTTAAAAAAAAAATCAAATACATAATTTTACTGACAATTATTTTTACTTTCTCTTGCCTGTATGAATATATAGGAAGGAAAGTATTGTTTTCATGTCGGTTTTAAGAATCGAGTTTTCACCGGAACTACACGTTTTTAGACCCCCTGAACCCAAAAAAACATGTTTTTAGCTATTGGTCTATGTGTGTGTGTGTGAACAGAATATTTCAAGAACGAAACATCATACGAACTTGAAACTTAAGTTACATACCACTACTGGACCCGACACGAACATTTTCATCAAAATCGGTCAACTGGAAGTAGTAGTTTATTCGTGTAATTTTTCACTTTTTTGCAATTTTCTCAAAAACTGGTCCTACAATTTTTTTTTTAAATCGCCTGAATTACTTAATTTTTTTATGCTCTACAAGTTAGGGTAGGCGCCATGTATGCTGGAATTCTTGGTCAGGCTGTTTTCACGTAAAAAAATAGTTCTTTTAAGATTGAGGCTTTAATATGCATTTTAGCCCAAAAATGTATAAATAAAAGTTGTAGAGAATTTAAAATCCTACAACTTTTATTTCAAACATTTTTTTTTATAACGCTTAGTTTAGCGATAATTAGCGATTTTCCGTTTTTTTCTCACGAAAACGTGTGAAAAATCAATTTTTTGAAGATATCAACCTTAGTATGCATTTTGCGACAAAAGAATATCTAATCAAATTTATAGGAAATTTAAAGATCTACAACTTTCATATAGAGCATTTTTCTCTACAGAGCCTAGTTTAGCGTGTAAGAGTGATTTTCCATGTTTTTAAGTCAAACTGACGTTCATTGTCATTTTGGGTCTTTCACTCATGATTAAAATTAGGTTATGTTTTTTGAGGTTAGTTTATTATTTATTTCTAATGTTTTATTACCAACATTAGGTTTATTGTTAATTACTCTTGCATTAGCAAGAGAAAGTTGTGTGAGTGTTTCACACCAGATTTTTTTAGCACTATAATTCTTTTGCAATAAGTATTTATACAGGGTGATTCATGAAGTTCTCCCCCCACTTCTACAGCACATTGTACTAGTAAAAATAATGAAAAAATGTTATATAAACATAGGTCCGAAAACGCTTCGTTAGCGAGTTACAGCTAGCGAAAGTTTCGCCTGGATTTCAGTTCACCAGGTGAAATGAGGTCTTCCTGGAATTGTGGTAAGGTAGATTAAGGGGCGAATTCAATCATTTCTTATGGTTTTTGATCTGATAAATTGAATAAAACAGGTCCCAGAACTGTAAGTTAAATAGTTTTTGAGAAAACCAGTGTCAAATGCAAAAAATGGAGTGAAAATCACATTTTTTCATCTTTGGGCAAGAATAACTTTGTTATTTCACCAAGAAACAGTTAAAAATTTTCAATAAAAAATGTAGAAAATTTTATTCTGAACAAACCGGTGTAAATAAAGTACACAGAAAGCGAATAGTTTTTGAGAAAACCAGTGTCAAATGCAAAAAAATGGAGTGAAAAAAACACATTTTTTCATTTTAGTTTTTCCGGTTAATTTTACTTTGTACTCTTATGAATAAAAACTCATTTAATCAAACATCTATTCGCTTTCTGTGTACTTAATTTACACCGGTTTGTTCAGAATAAAATTTTCTACATGTTTTATTGAAAAATTTTAACTGTTTCTTGGTGAAATAACACAGTTATCCTTGCCCAAAGATGAAAAAATAAGTTTTTCACTCCATTTTTTGCATTTGACACTGGTTTTCTTAAAAACTATTTAACTTACAGATCTGGGACCTGTTTTATTCAATTTATCAGATCAAAAACCATAAGAAATGATTGAATTTGCCCCTTAATCTACCTTACCACAATTCCAGGAAGACCTCATTTCACCTGGTGAACTGAAATCCAGGCGAAACTTTCGCTAGCTGTAACTCGCTAACGAAGCGTTTTCGGACCTATGTTTATATAACATTTTTTCATTATTTTTACTAGTACAATGTGCTGTAGAAGTGGGGGGAGAACTTCATGAATCACCCTGTATAAATCTAATATATAAAATTCTTGTATCACAGTGTTAGTTGCCATACTCCTCTGAAACAGCTTAACTAATTTTGATGAAATTTTATATGTACACTTGATAAATCTGATAATAGGTTTTTATCAATTTTTATACCCTTAAGTGATAAGGGTGGTCCACCCCAAAAAATTGTTTTACATTTTTTGGACAAAATTTTTATTTTTTATTTTTTTATAATGTGGCATTAAAAATACATACACTCCTAAATTTTCACTCTTCTACCACCAACCCCTATTTTTTTACAGCAATATGCAATATTAGTAATTTAATAATTTTCTACTCTCGGCGTTCGATAACTTGATCAGTTTTCACTGGATCAGTTATTCCCGCCAGGCGTCTACCGTTGTCACTCTCACTTTGTAAACAGCACAGAGTAGGGATGAGAACGAAGCCAGTCTCCAGTCTTTCTCACACAAAAAGCTTTCTCTCACTCCCTATACTGTTTTCGGCCATTATTATTGTTCGTGCATCGATTGTATTAGTGACGTTTGCAATTATCATTTTACTACTTCAGTGTACTTTTCAAGTACATTTATTATTAATTTGTATGACTGTAATTATATCTTTCCATTTCCATAATTATTAAATTATTAATTATGAGTGTAGTTAACATGTTTAGTTAATTGAGTGACTTCATATAACCTCAAAAGTACTCAACACATGTCACAAGCTCCTGCCAACAACGGTTGTCAACAACCTGCCAACAACGGTATGTGTTTATTTACATGTATGTGTATTATGTACATTCAAAGAATAAATACATTATTACAATACAATAATTTTCGTCATTAACCCTTTCAGTATCGCCGTCCAGAAAACAGGACGTCGATATATTTTACATTGTAATAACATCAGGTTTACCAAATCCGTAAGTTACGCATAAAGTGCCAACGTCCGGATAACCGAACATTTCCAAAAAAACTTTTAAACAAAACTTAATGAATATGTATTTTGAAACCACCTCCTTGGTGTAGTGACTAGCGCGCTAGCCTACAAAGCGACAGGTTTCGGGTTCCATTCCCGGCTAGGGTCTAGAAATTTTAACATGTTAAAACCACCGTTAAGGTACCAAAACCCACAGTAGTTGCTAACGACCAAGCTGTCGATGCGACTTTAAATAAACTAAAAATAAAAACTATTTTGAATATTTTTAGTGTTAGAACGATTTTTATTTTTTAAGAACCCAACAAAAATTAATTTTTAACAGGAAATTTTATTTTTCTGTAACGTTGAAATTTTGGTTGGCAATGGCAGGATTACGCCTGCAAGTTTTCGAAATAAGGACTAGCACTTTTTGTACACCCTTATTCAAATTAAATGGCGCTTTACATCAAACTTTTAAATATTGTTTCGGCACTGAAAGGGTTAAGTAACATAATCTGTTTCATTTATGTGTGTTTTGTACAGTAATTATAAATTACTATTAGTACTTATAAATTTTGTGCAGCTAGTGTAATTATAAACTTTAAGCAAAGATGAGAAAAATCTGAGTAGTGTTCTTAGAATGAAAATGTACTCCAACTCAATAGTGTGTTTCAACAAATACTAAATTGTGAAAAAGAAAATATAAAACTAAATTTGATGAATTGCAAAATTATATCTTGAAACATGAAGTTGTTCAGGTAACAATTTAGCAAAGCATATTATAATTTTTGAAGTGAACAAACAGATTTCAAGGGAGTTCGATGTACCCAAGTTAAATCCACGGTAAATAGAAGAGACAGTAAGGGTCATGCGCATAACCAGCCGTTATGAGTACATACTGACACTAGCAAATGATGTCACCGGTGCAGAAAGCACCAGTTTTTTTAACTTTGTTCTTCTACATTCAAGACTAATATTGATATAACGATTATGTTTTGTCTACTATAATAATCAAAGCGAGAATAATAATGATAAAGAATTTTACCAATTTGGATTTAGAAGGAGAATGGGAACTCGAGATGCAATATTGGCTCTGAGACTGATTATTGAGAAAAGGATAAATAAAAATAAAACTACTTATATGGCATTTGTAGATTTAGAGAAAGTATTTGATAATTTGGACTGGAGTAAAATGTTTAAAACTTTGAAAAGGCTAGCAATTAAATACAAAGAAAGGAAAGTTATCAACAGTCTGTATAAGAATCAAACGGCTGTTTTGAGAATTGAGGGGTACGAAAAAGAGGCTGCTGTAAGAAAAGGTGTACGACAAGGTTGTTCTTTGTCACCACTACTTTTTAACTTGTATATAGAAGAGTCTATAAATGAAGTGACGGAGAAATTTGATGCAGGAATAAAAATTCAAGGAGAAACAATAAAAATGCTGAGATTCGCCGATGATGTAGTAGTATTAGCAGAGACAAAGAAAGAACTAGAGGATGCCTTAAATGGAATGGTTGAGATCTTGACTCTGCAGTGAAATAATGATTCAAAATTCCTTTCTTGTCAAAAAAGTAGCTATGTTCGTAAAGAAATACAGTAGTCAAGTACACACTTTTGTTAGTGATTTGACATGTCTGTTACTCAGTACACCACAATTATTTTAAATAAATCTATAGATTAAAGATTAAAATTTTACTCACACACACAACCAGATTCAGTGTAATTCCAGTACCCTGGTTCACATACATCGCAATTTCTTCCAGTTACTCCTGGCTTACATCTACATTGGCCTGTTGAATCATCACACTGTAAACTTTCAGATGCTAGTCCACAATTACAAGGTCTGCAGCCCTAAAATAAAACAAAACGTAAGTAAATATTAAAAAACAATACAATATTTTTTTTGGGGGTTGTAAAAAAATCTGCGACCGAAAGTCCTGAAAACCCAGGCTCTAGAGCAGCGGTTCCCAAACTTCTATCTTTTACGCCCCCTTTTGCCAAAAAGAAAACTTCTCACGCCCCCTTACACAATTTTATTGGGCAATGAAAAATCACGTATTACAGTGAATAACCATATTCATTTTTTATTTTTTGTAGCATTAGAAGTTGCAATTTAATTTTAACAAGGGACAAAATAAATCAGTGGATGGATGACCTTGCATTTTGTAAAAAAAAAAAGTTGATTATTAGAAAGTGCACAACGTAAATTATTGATGTAACCAACATTGCACCGATGGTTTGTTTTTATTGTAACAAGTGCTGAAAACACTTTTTCGCACAGATAGGTGCTTGATAAAATAATTACAATTACTGCCGCTTGCTGTTATATACTGGGGTAAACTTGGTAATACTTAACCCAAAATGCAGTTTTGTCAATTTTATCGAAATTGTTTTTCGCAGCAGAAACATTTTTTATTTCTAAAACTTGTTTTTTAAGTAGGAAGTCTACGTTGACACTGAAAGGATCCGTTATGGAGGGTAAAGCTATCTCGAAGTCCCACGCCCCCCTTGACGTGTCTTCACGCCTCCCTTGGGGGGCGCGCCCCCCACTTTGGGAACCGTTGCTCTAGAGAGTGTGGGGGTGTAAGAAAAATTAACAACCCACTACACTAAAACAACACATCCCAACCAGGCTCTGAAGGGCCATGCAACAGAATGACAAGAAATATTGGTATACGAGGGTGGTCTGAAAATTTTCCGACCAAACAAAGATATTTTTTCTGAATTTTTTTTTTATCATGGTCTCCTTTAACTCTACACACTTCTCCCAGCGATGCTCCCATCTCTGTAACCCGTCCAAATAGTACTCGGCATTTTTCTCGGCAAAATAGTTGTTCACGAAGATGATTGCCTCTTCATTTGACGAAAATCTCTGTCCTACAAGCGCAATTTTTAAATGAGAGAACAAAAAGAAGTCGCTTGGGGCTACATCTGGTGAGAAAGGCGGATGATCAAGCAGTTCAAAATGTAATTCGTGGATTTTCGCCATGGCAACCGCTGAGGTGTGAGACAGTGCATTGTCTTGGTGAAGCAGGATTTTCTTTTTCTGCAAATGTGGCCGTTTTTCCCCAAGTTCTGCCTTTAGCTTGTTAAGTAATGATGCCTGGTATGCTCCTGTAATGGTTTTTCCTTTTTGAAGATAATCAATTAAAATAACTCCATGACTATCCCAAAAAACAGTAGCCATCACTTTTCCAGCCGAAAAAAACAGTTTTTGCTGTTTTTGGAGTCGGTTCCCCCTTTGCAGTCCACTGTTTGTACTGTATTTTTGTTTCGGGCGTATAATGGTGTATCCAAGTTTCATCTACGGTAATTAATCGGTGCCAAAACTCGGATTTATTGCGCCTAAACTGCGCCAACAGAGCGTTGGAAATGTTCATTTGAACATGTTTTTGATCTAACGTGAGCAAACGCGGTACCCAACGCGCGGACAGCTTTCTCATGCCTAAATGTTGATTTAATATGTAACAAACACATTCTTTTGACATGTTCATAACCTCTGCTATCTCTCTCACTTTAATTTGGCGGTCGTCTAGCACCATTTGGTGAACTTTGGCGATGTTTTCGTCGGTAGTTACAGTTTTTGGAGGTCCTGAACGTTCATTGTCTCGCAAGCTCTTACAGCCACGTTTAAATTCAGCTGCCCAAAATTTCACTGTGGTAAATGATGGTGCAGAGTCCCCATACCGAGAATCCAACTCATCTTTGATTTGCATTGGCGTATTGCCTTTCAAAAACTAATATTTAATGACAGCTCGATACTCAATTTTGTCCATTTTCACATAAACACTCACTCAAACGACTGTTACATAACAACTGCGCGTCCAAAATGGCTGAAACTTTGGTGAGTAACTGTCAGCAGATGAACAACGAAATTCACTAGCTTTTATTTACGAGTGCTGCCAACCTCATGTTGGGGTCGGAAACTTTTCAGACCACCCTCATACTGTGCAAAAATCCATGAAATCATAAAACAATCTAATTAACACCAAAGAGAGAGCACAATGTGTCCACTTCCTGCAGAAAGCAATAAATTTTCTAATCAATGTCGAACTGGTTAGCTAGTTTGTTGCATCCATCTTTTTGTGACAACTCCCACTGTCCGTTTACAGGATTCACGTTAGCCCTTCTGATATCTGCTCTAGGCACACACACCCACACCATATCGTTGAAATATAACGCCCCGTTAGTAAATCTATAATACAACTGAAGATCAAAAAATGTTCTTCTATCCACCAGGGAAGGAAGCTGGAAACCTTCTCTCACCTCCTCCAATGGTAACCATTGAGTGAAATGAATTTGTGTTTCAACCATGAGATGCACTTGTTCTGGACTGTTTCAATAGCTTCTGTAGTACAAGTCCTACTCTGGTTCCACACCACTCAAATGTATTCTAGACGACTCCAGTCGCCTATTTTCATTTTTTTAACAAAGTTTAAATCTTTTGCAATGAGAGTTTTAATTTAATTATAAGCAAATATGATAAAAATCTGAATAACGTTCTGTCACCGCCACCCCTTTAATTTATCATTTACTGTGTTGCCGGCCTTCAATACTTCTCCCGGCCCTTGTCGGCGCAGTAGGCCCTTTGGCGACACACCGACAAACCTTTCAGATGCGTACCGACAGAGGGCTTTGTTGTCAAGGCTGAACCAATAACCGCTATCAACCACAGTGCTCTCAGGAACTATATAATCAGCCGAGGGATTCAATTCTGATTCAGACACAGAGAGATTCAATTCCGATACAGACACAGAGGGATTCACTTCCACCAGACAGCAGACGAGACGTCCACCACGGCACACGGCTACAGGACTCCAGTGAAGACTAATCAATGACCCCACAAGAGAGAAGATGATGATGCTTCCACTCGCTGACCCGTCACCGTAAACCGTCGACCGGACCATCATCACCCACTGATGCGAGCAATGCCCACAGCGGTCCCTTGACCGAGCCTTACACACCTACCGGACCTGATGAAGCAGCCATCGATGCACTACTGCGAGGGAAGAAGATGACGTCTCCGCTGGACGATGACACGCCGTGTCGCCCAGCTCCTCGACCGCCACAATGACTACAACCGACGCTTCCCATAAAGACAAACACCGCTTAAACGGCCCTTTTTAGGGCCACCAAAATGTAAAGGTTTTAACTCGCCACTTAATGTCCCCATCTGGTGACAGTTCTTCGAATGAAAATATTAAACACACTCAGTAGTGCTGTTAAGGCGCGTTATACATGCAGTAACGTACTCAGATTCCCGCTACCTAGTATTTCAAATTTCCTAAATAAAATAGTTCCTGTGACCTCATGCATACGTCATTCTTCCTGTCCCTACCACCGCTCTCTGACTTCCTTGTTCCCCAAACACTTGCACTTGTAATTTAGCAGTGAATGCATCTAGTCGGCGTTCTCTCTCGTACTGGTCATAATGGCGCGTTATGGCATTACATTGTGATATATGTCAGTCGTTGGCATGCATTTCGTTCGATCTCTTCATGAGAACTCTAATTGTGTTATTCATTTTGTTTATTGTGAATTTATAACTGTTTTAACTTACAAATTATGTTCAGTGATTTTCAACCTAACAACAACGTGTTAGTAACATTGCGAAACTATTTACAAGGCTTTATCAAGGTAAGTGCCGATTTTTTGTTGTATTTTCTGCTATTTATTGGTGCAATTCCTTTGATTTCATGTTCCTCAATTCATCCTATTGTTTATATTTCAATTCGTTCTTAACCGCCTTAAACCGCCAGTTACACTCAATCAATCGTTTAGTTGTGATTACCAACTATCTTATAAAAGTAATCTGGTTCTCCGGAAACAATCGTTTTATTTGCTATTTTCCTAAATTCGATAATTATTCGTCGTGGGTAATTTTTCATTGTGGTCTACCGGCCTATTTCCATGTTCATTTCGATAGTCCGAGCCGCATGTCTTAACATTCAAGGTATCTCTCGCACCGGAACCTTAACAAGTGCGTTTAAAAAAAAATAATATTGAACTGTGAACAACAAATAAAACAAAACTTGGCTGAACTGTGTATTAATATCTCGAAACATGAAGTAGTTGACACTGAAGATGGCCATGATTAGTAGAAGAAGCAGAAAAAATTAAATGAAAAAAAAGATTACAAAATCGTAAAGGTTATTCTAATGTTTTGAAACGTTTTAATCTCTGGATATATTCACAGTTATTGAGTAGGTTAATTGCAAAAGAATTTTGATGTTTTTTTAAACTTTTTAAATGTTTCTTGCAACAATGTTTAATTTCTTCGTTAATGAAGTCCATTGTTTTAAAACGTTTCAGTCTGTGAGTATCTTCGCTGCTCTCAAGAAGGTCAATTGCAAAAGAATTTCGATGCTCTTCTAATGTTTATGTTTCTCTACGTTGTTTAATTTCTTCTTTAATGACAAGCAGGTTTAGATTGGTGTGCACTACTTCATTGGAAAATTTAGATTTTAAACAAAGACAAATGCAAAACTTTTGCCCATAACAGGTAGGTGGAATGTTAGATTAATTGCACTCAATCTGTTGGTTTCAGGCATACAAAAAATAGTTCTGTTTCATATTACATAGTCAGCCAATTTATATGACTGAACTATTTATGAACATAAGAGGTAGAGATGTAAAAGACACTAGTAAGAGTTATCTCCTCTGAGAATAACAAATTTCATCATACAGCCAGATCATGTGATGAATGAAGTAAAGGTGTCATTTGCAGGGTTCTTTTCAGAGGGCCTGGTAGGCTGATAAGCATACTCTTTCAACTCAGTGAGGAAGGCAATAGTAAACCACCTTACTCCTCGTTTTTACTCAGTAAAACCTCTAGAGGTTCAAACCAGCCTTTTGGCTGTTGACCTAAACAACAACAGACTTTAATATATCAAAACTAAATAATAATGAATTAATAAATTACAGAGATGATAAAAAATTTTACGTACTTGACAAGAAGCAAATCCATAATGGTGATCAGCACACCTATCACATTTCTCACCAACTACATTTGAAAGACAATTACATGAACCGGAACTGTGATCGCATTTTTCAGTTCCACATTTATCACAAACACAACCTAGAAAAATATATCCATAATTTATATGATTCAGATTTAATAAGTAAATTAAAACTAATGCACAAATTGCAAAGGAAGTAATATTTGAAAATAAAAATATCAAAATATTAGAAAAATTTAAATAGATCGGGGAAATCATTAAGCATAGTCTTGATAAAAACAATTTCATGGTAAATTATGCAAGGCAACGTATGCATTTTACATAAATATTTTATAGTGCATAGAAACTTCTTGATCCCAAACTAACCCTCTCACACTTTGGAAGAAACCACCTGCTTTCAGTAACTTTTTTCTTACCCATTTTTCCAATCTTCTAGTGAGGTTTGGGTGTGGAAGAAGAAATATGAAAATTCCATTCAGTTAGCAGAGATGCACTTCTTGAGATGTGTTAGGGGCTGTTGAAGACTGGATCGGTACAGAAATGAGGATATACGTTGAGAGTTAGATGTGTGTTCTTTTAAGGAGATAATTATGAAGCACCACCGTAAATGTTTTTTTTTTTTTTTTTTGTTTAACGTCTGACTATTCTGCAATTATTGCTAATGCAGACGGTGAATGATGAAATGATTTTTTTGTAACGTATGAAAAAATGCCGTGCCTGAATGGGATTCGAACCCAAGACCACCGTAAATGGACCAATCATTTTGAAAGAATGTCTTCACACAGGATTCCTAGACTTGTCAGAAGTTACAGGTTGATTGGACAGCGCGATCCGGGGCGACCAGTGGCTAGATGAATGCTGGAACAAGTCTTGGGACCTAATCCTTGATTGATGATGATGAAGAAGAAGAAGAAGAGATATTTTCCGGTTTTGACGATTTCAGGATTTTTTTAGGAATTAAGAAGAAAATTGATTTGTTTGTCAACATTTATTTATTCCAAATATATTGATCATAAAAAGCCATTTCACTTTTAAAATAGAATAAGTTATTTATTAATTAAAATCTACGTTACGCTTCTGGGAATCTGTTGTTATTTATAACACTACCTTACTGTCACCAAAAAGGGCATGAAAGGCTAATCATGTGGCCAGCCACTACAATCTGAAGAGAAAACAGTTCCTAAGTATCCAAATTCTTTAACTTCCTCCAGCACCTTACCATTTAGCCTTATTCCACATCCCTTCCATGGCTTTCCATTACTTTGTTTTTCTTCATAGAATTCCAAACCACACTTAACAATCTCTTCATTCCACAAATCAAGTGAAACAGAGAGTTGTTGACAGAGGAGGAGGTGGAAAAATTACTGGACTAGATCAGCCTTTCTTAAACTTTTTTATATAGCGACCCCCTTCAAGCTTAGGAAATTTTAAAGCGACCCCCTCCTCCATATAATGAAATATATATTAACCGTAGATGTAGATGTAATATCGCACTATTTTACAATGTAAATAAAATAAGGATTAAAGAATACGTACCCATTCATTTCACATATATATAATTGAAAAGTATCAGATCTTTGCGACCTCCTTTCAGTAGTCTCGCGACCCCCCTGGGGGTCGCGACCCACAGTTTAAGAAGCGCTGGACTAGATTTAAGATAAGTAAGTACAAAATACGAGGGCAGTCCAGAAAGTCTGTCACGTTTTGCATTGTAGCCGCTAGGGGCGGAGCTATTGCGGCCATTTTGGTGCCGCGGCATTTCTCCGTTCAGTGGCTATCCAGCCGTGCTAGCGAGAGGTCTGTGTCGCTCTTCATTGTTTTTCAACAACAATTTAAAATGTGTGCCGCAATTCAAAATCCCACAGTTGTGAAGTATGGCGACTGTTTTTTGGGACAGGAAAGGAGTTTTTCTTATCGATTTCTTGGAATGTGGCACAACAATAACCTCTGCGAGATATTGTGAAACACTTGAAAAGTTAAGAAGAGCGATCCAAAACAAGCGCAGAGGAAAGTTAACTGGAAAAATTCTCTTTTTGCATGACAACGCCCAACCACACACGGCAAATCGAACACGAGAAGTCCTGGATGCTTTCAAATGGAAGGTTTTCCCACATCCCCCATACAGTCCAGACCTTGCGCCCAGCGATTATCACTTGTTCCCGACAATGAAGACATGGCTTGTGACGCAGCGCTTTGATGACGACGCGGAGCTGCAGGAGGGTGTGACTAACTGGTTAAAATCACAAGCGGTAGACTTTTATGACGCCGGCATTTCAAAATTAGTTCACCGCTATGATAAGTGTCTTAATTTGTTTGGTGATTACGTAGAAAAATAGCATTTTAGTTGCACTTTCAAATGTATATAATAAATTTTTTTTCTTGTACTTAGTTTTTTTTATATCAAAACGTGACAGACTTTCTGGACTGCCCTTGTATCTATCAGAATTTGAAACTTACTTTGACAGTCTTTCAGGTTAACAGCATCACCAAAAAATCCAGGAGCACAATATTGACAAGATTCTCCGAAAGTATTATTTAGACAACGTATACATGTTCCAGTGATTGAATCACATGCACCGTCTTCTTCTGGGTTTATGTTACCAGAGCATTGACAAGGCTTACAAAATTCACCTAAAGAAAAAATAACAAACATAATGTTAAATTAATGGACAATTTCAAAGTTTACTGAATTATTTTTATAAACAAAATATACAAAGCAAAAGTTTTACAATGAAGTAGTAAAAGTTCGGCTGCAAATTACCGCTCGGCCAGCCATTAACAAAATTACTCAATTTCTCATTGAAATCATGTGTCACATGACCACATTCCTATTTAAAAAAAAAATCTGATGTGAAACACTGACACAATTTTCTCTTGCCAATGCAAATAATTAACAATATAACTTAACATTAGTAATAAAACATTAGAAATAAACAAAAATAACCTCAATATACATAACCATCCACCGGGTTGGTCTAGAGGTAAAGTCGTCGCCAAAATCAGCTGTTTAACAGCTGATTTTTGGAGACGAAGGTTCCTGGTTCAAATCCTAGTAAAGGTAGTTACTTTTATACGGATTTGAATGCTAGATGGCGGTTACCAGTGTACTTTGATGGATGGGGTTCAATTAACCATACTCTCTCAAGAGTGGTCGACCTGAGTCTGTACAAGACTACACCTCATTAACACGTCATACATATCATCCTCATCTCATTGGGTTATGGGGTTGCTTATTATTCTGAATTGAACAGATTGCAACGTACACACATTAGGGATTATAAAAAAAAAAATACATAACCTATTTTAATCATGAGTGAAAAACCGCAAAATGAAAATCAACCTTTTGATTTAAAAATACGGAAAATCACTCTTTCACGCTACTAAAACTAGGATCTGTAGAGAAAAATGCTCTAAATAAAAGTTGTAGATCTTTTAATTTCCTATAAATTTGATTGTATACACTTTTGTCGTAAAATGCATAATAGGGCTGAAATCTAAAAAAAAAAATACGTGAAAATTTTGAGTAATTACAATAATGTAGGTTACTTTAAACTGTGCATATATTCATATACTGAATTATTTTTGCAATTGATGATAATGCTAGTCGCAGTGTTTGTTTTTAGATTAATCCTTCATTATGTTTCATGTTTGGACACAATTAAATTAAATTTTATTTTATAATAAATACTGTATTTTAAAGTCAATACGGAAGGTCAATACGGCAGTGAAACCCTCTTTAGTATTAATGGAAATGGAATAAAAGAAACAATCAGAAAAATATAAAGAAGGATTCTTAGAACCTGCATAAACAAAAAACACATAGTTGACAACCAGCACAGACTTTTACCAAGATAACAAATTTATAAAGAAATAGAACCAGTCACTGATGCAATGCGCAAAAAGAGAATTTCTTTCTTTGCACATATCCTCAGAACTCCAGAAAACCGATTATTAAGAAACATTGTAGAAAAATTCATGTGTGCAAAAACAGAAGGAGCCACAATTCCTTGGCTTGAAGAAATCAAAAAAGACAGAACAGAACTAAATCTAACAATTATTGCTGATGTCAAAGATCGCACATCAGTTTACAAGGAAACAATTAAAGACAAAAACAAAATTTTATCAGTAAGAACAATTAAACAAAAAGAACAGGTTTGTTCAGATTAATTGAGAAAAGCAAGATCTGACAGAATGAAAAAGTATTGGAAAGAAAGAAATGAAAAGGAAATAAACTGCCAAAGAAAAAGAACTAACCAAAGAGACTAAAGTGATCTTTTGTGGTCATAAAATAAAATAAAAAAAAAGAAGAAAATACTGTATTTTACAGTTATTTTTTGTCCTTTTCCAATAATTAATTTATTAAGCATGAAATCACAAATTTAATCACTACATCATACATTCTAGTATACAATAGTACCGTTTTTCAAAAATTCTCCAAATTCGAACTCATCTTCCCCCCATATATTCTGAATTAGTGAAGTTTTACTGTATCTTGAAATATTCCTTACATTCAATACATTAAGCTGCTCTTGAACTTTTTACCCATCCCAAGTAATTACACATGACATTGAATAACGTGTTGCTGAAATGCAAAGAAAGGTGAATACGTTCCAAACCGTATAAAACATCGATATGTGGTTCTCACCATTCAAATTGTCCCAAAATTCCGCATTGAAATCATATGACATATGACCACCTTCACATTTAAAAATAATAAAGTTACATTCAAGATGGTGGACAAAATTTTTGGATTTATCATAAAATAGTATATTGTTAACGAGTGAGGTTGAAATTTGCAAATATCTTGAAATTTCTCTTACATTTGAAATATTAAGGCATTTTCGGACTTTTCAGCCACCCTGTATATAAGAGGGCAGTCAAAATATAAACAGGAATTTTTTAAAAATAATCTTTCCAAGAATGATAAATTTTGAAAACAATTTTTAAAATTTTTTTACATAGTTTCTTTGTATTTTCCCAGCAATTTGGAAGTTTTTGATTCAGTCATCATAAAAAGTTGAACCAATTGAAGTCTTTAACCAATTGTGCAGAAAGAGTTTCACCTTGTCATCGCTATAGAACCTTTGACCTCCTAAAGCTTCGTTCAATGGTCTAAACAGATGGTAATCACACGGTGATAAATCTGGGCTGTACGGTAGATGTTCTAGTTGATTCCAGTGAATTTCTTAAAATTTGGTCTGAGTTATGAATGCTGTATGAAGCCTTGCATTATCAGGAAGGAGGTTGACACTTCTGATTGAGAAACACCATCTTTTGCTATGATGTGATCTTTTGTCATCCCGTGACGTCGACCTACTGAAGAAGCAATTTCATCAACAGTGAGGCACCAATCTTCTTCCAAAAGCTTCCTCATTGCACGGATGTTTTCGTTTACGAAGGAAAATCGAGGAGGTCAATCATGACTTTGATTTTCTACCATTTTCTGCCCTTCAGAAAAACTTTTATGCCACTTGTAAATGGAAGTTTTTAGGAGTTTCATCCCTGAACTATGCTCGTAAATGAATGAAAATTTCTGAAGGTCTCAGTGCTGCTCTTGTCAAATCTTTATAATAATAAGTTGTGCAACAGAATTATATTCCTTATTACATTCTCGCTCATTATATTCTCATTATCTCATTTCTTGCTCATTATATTCTCTCGTATCCACTGAATAAAAATAACCTTGGCAGGATTTGAAAGTGGAGTGGTGAGAAACCCACAAGGAATTCATCGAAAAGCAGCAACTTTGACTCTCCTACTAGGATTGATAAAAAATTCCTGTTTATATTTGACTGGCTCCCATAACAAAAAGTCTCTAAAGAAATTACTTTTACTGTTAAAAAAATCAAATTATTTTTACATACCAGCAACAGTTGGCGTTCCAAAAAATCCATTGGCACATGACTCACATCTTGCTCCATAATATCCATCCATACAATTACAACTTATCTCTTCACCATCTTCACTTACATCGCAACCTGTCGCAAAACTACAAAACAAAAGTCATTTTAAAAATAAATAATTTTTCATTTACAAATTCCTGTAATGCATCCTGCCAACCATTTAATTTATAAATTACAATAAAAATGATAATTTGTTACCTCATTTTTGGTTGCTGTTTAGTTTTTGTTTAAAAACATCACCATCGTTTTGGTGGTACCACCTTTACCAGTGTGATCAAAATATTAAAATTTAAATGGATGTTCCATATCAATAAAACTTTCTTATTAATACAAGGTGTGGCTATTAAATAACGAGACTGATGCTGCTGCGTCGATCAAGGAGGCATGTATCAACCGCCATTAATCAACAGCTGTTTGGTGTGAACCTTTCACTTTAGTATGCAGCTAGTCTCGCATCTGTAAACAACACCGTTTAGTCAAGAGCCTACGTTTGCATTATTATTGTTTTTTTGTTTTGCCGGATAAAATGGTTAGTGCAATAGTAGAGCAACGAATTATTGTGAAATTTCATTTTAAACTTGTAAAAACTGCTACTGAAACTTATAATTTACTGAAAGAAGTGTATGGCAGTGAATGTTTATCACAGGCACGTGTTTTTGAATGGTTTAAGCGTTTTAAAGATGGCAGAGAAGATGTTGAAGATGATTCGCGGCCAGGTTGCCCTTCAACGTCAAAAACTGATAAAAATGTCGAAAAGTCGGTAATTTGATTCGGTCTGACTGTCGATTACGTATTCGCGCAATTGGTGAAATTGTAGGTATTGATAAAGAATGTGTACGACAATTTTAACATGCAAAAAATGTGTGCTAAAATGGTGCCTAAAATTCTAACGTTTGAACAACAAGAAGTTCGCAAAAATATTGTACTGACACTTTGTACGCGATTGAATTGACCCAAATTTTATGAAAATGATAATAACATGTGATGAAACGCGGTTTTTTACTTATAATCTGGAAACGAAGCGCCAATCCATGCACTGGAAGAGCTGAACTTCACCGAGAGCCAAAAAAGCTCAAATGAGCAAGTCAAAATTTAAAGCAATGATGATTGTTTTTTTTTATATCCATGGGATTGTGTACCTTCACTGGGTTCCTGAAGGTTAAACAATAAATCAATATTCCTACCTTGAGGTACTTTCTAAACTACGTCAAAGAGTAAGGAAAAATGCCCCAACATGTAGAAGGACAAATCATGGGTTCTCCACCAAGACAACGCGCCAGCTCATTCCGCGATATCTGTCAAGAGGTTCCTAACCAAGTACAGAATCTCAGTGTTAGAACATCCACCTTATTCAACAGATCTTGCACCACGTGACTTCTAACTGTTCCCTAAATGCAGGTGAAATCTGTATTAAAAGGGACTGGTCTAGAGGTAAAGACGTCGCCAAAATCAGCTGTTTAACAGCTGATTTTCGGAGACGAAGGTTCCTGGTTCAAATCCTAGTGAAGGTAGTTACTTTTATACGGATTTGAATGCTAGACAGTGGATACCGGTGTACTTTGATGGTTGGGGTTCAATTAACCATACTCTCTCAGGAATGGTCGACCTGAGTCTGTACAAGACTACACCTCATTTACATGTCATACACATCATCCTCATCTCATTGGGTCATGGGGTTGCTTATTGTTCTGAATAGAACAGATTGCAACGTACACATATTAGGAATTTAAAAAAAACAAATTAAAAGGGAAAAGATTTGAGTTTGTGGCAGCTGTAAAAGAGAAAGTGGCACGTGTTCTGAAGGAGCTGACTGAAGATGACTTCCAGCACTGAGCAACACGCATCCCTCTGGTTGCCGACCAGGCTCACCCTTGCTCTCGATAATTTTAGTTTAGTAATAAATTAAATATGTGACAGTCACCAATCACGGTAAAATAAGAGTTCTACGGAACGGCCTCCGGGTCTATGCATTCGAACGACCACTAGCAGGGGAGATGGCGGGAGAAATGCCAGCAAACCAATTACCAATGCCTATCCGATTTGGATGTTGGCGATCGCCATTGCTATTTTGACCTCAATAGTCGCATTTGAAACAATTTCGTGGAGCTCTTACCAAACCAGGTCCTCAAATTGGCGAGCCAGGAAATTCTTCTTCTACCAGGAGTCCTCTTTTCCACTACCTTCCCCTGCAGAAGATCATATCTTTTTTGATTTCTCATAATATGACCAAGGTATTGCAGCTTACGGCACTTAACAATTTTGACCGATTCCCAACCCTTATTAATTCTCAATAAAACTTCAACACTAGTGACTTTCTGCGTCAACAAAATTTCAATATTCTTCTACACAACCACAGTTCAAAAGCCTCAAGGTGGCTTGTAGTCGCCCTGTTCAACAACAACATACTTATCATTATATAAGATTGGATGCCAATTTTTTTTTTTTTTTTTTTTAAGCTTTTATTTGTTATCGGGAACTGTACATTGTTGACAACTACCCAATTTGATTGCTGCTTTTTGTTTTTTTTTGACGTGGATTAGACATGAGTTTGAACAGGGACCCCCAGTAGAGTTTGATCATAGATGGCTGTCAACTGGTCACCATACAAAGCCGCTTGCCCAACCAATGTTACTTAAGAAATAGTAGCGACTTTCTACCAGCTGACTGACTGGGCTGGCCCGAAGGCCTGGATGCCAATTAAAGAAAGATAAGTGACATAACCTATTCTATTCTTATTTATTAATCAATTTAATTCATTATTATAAGTCCGGCCCGTTGGCATAGTGGTTGGCGCAACTTCTACACCGAGGTCTCAGGTTCGATTCCCGGTCAGATCTGGCATTTTTTCATCGCTCATCTTCATCTACCATCCTTCTCACCGTCTGCACTAGCAGTTATTGCAAAACAGTCGGGCGTTAAACAAAAGAAAAACAAAAAAAACATTATTATAAGCATTTCAGATTTATTTTTATGTAACACATAATTGACCTACGGTGAATGTTACAAATTCTATTAAAAAATAAGGATTTTTTTGTTCGTACAGTACCATGCCTTATCATTAGATAAATTTTTGCATTTTAACTTACTTGTTAGAAGTGATTGGTAGAGGACAAGCACAAATGAGACAATCATATGGTGTACCAATGGTTGCATTACCATGATATCCAGGATTACACATTTCACAATGTTCTCCAACAGTGTTGTTCTTACAATCCTAAAAAAAAACCAACACTGTTAAATCAATTGATGAACAAAACTCACTACAAGGCATGTCCAGAAAGTAAAAGTAAGGAGTCTCTAATGCACAAAGAATTATTTTTTTGACAATGTTGGCAGTCCTGTGTTCAAGAACAAGATGTTGGCAGTAGAAAGCATGCTCATTAGACATTGTTAGGTTTTGCTTAAGGCTAATATACGTTCAAAAGTTCGTGCTCTCTCATTTGGCCTATTTATTGTCAGTTGCTGAATCATTCTTGTAGCTCTGGTTGCTTAATTTTGATTATATTCGCCTTTTGCGCTCAGTATTGTTCTTTCTTTGCCTTTCCTGTTTTTCTGTCCCTTGTTCCTTGTATCGTTTTAGCATGATAGCTTACAGTTAACGTTCTTGTGTGTTTTACAACTTAACTTGTTCTCATCTTTATAATGAGGTGAACAAAATTGAAGAAATAATTCATGAGGACAAGATGAACGCAATGTTTCCAGAAATCTCCACATCTCTTTTACGCCTATAACAGGCAAGTGGAGTATTAAATTATTTGCACTCGATCTGTTAGTACCAGAGCAATAACAAATATTTCTGTTTCTTATCACATGGTCAGCTAATTAAATTAATCATTTAAAAACAGAAGAGGTAGAGGTGTAAAAGACACTAATCAGAGTTATCTTCACTGAAAGTTATGAATTTCATTATACAGCCATATGGCACACCCTGTGGTGAATTAAGTGGTGTCATTTGCAGGGTGGAAACGTAGATGCTTTTCAGAGAGCCCGGCATTTTTCTACTTTGTAAGGAAGGCATTGGTAAACCGCCTCACTCCTTGTTTTACTTAGTAAAGCCTTTAGAGGTTCAAATCAGCCTTTTGGCTGATGACCTAAACAACAATCCTCAGGAGCTCAGAAACAATCTGGGTATCGCGATTGGTATTCTATAGTCGATCTATCGTAAGAGTACTCCGTGCGAGGCAAGTGCCTATAGGTTGTAAACGAAAGTTTTACACTAGTTGGCGCGTATCTACCTCTCCGCCTGACAATTATCTTGCACTATGTTCCATCATACAAATATCTACATCCAGCTAAAATAAACATTATCCTTTAAGCGTTTTCAATTATAACATTCTGATTACTAATCATAAATAATAATGCAACCAAAATAACAGCGTAAAAGTAACAATAGTAAAATTTTAGTTATTAATGGTAAACTAATGATCGATTTATAAAACATTTTCTAACAAATAAATTGAGCATGATTTTTTTTCTTTTTTTTTTTTTTTTACTTTTGAGGCCACAATGGACCACTTCAGCCACAACATGAAAGACTCTACTTCGATCTCTGAGCCTTGATCTTTACCCAGTATTCCCTCATTCTTTGTGATCTCTGAGCCCGGAGTTCTTCCGTCACCCTCTGCACTCTTCTAGTCTTAGTTTCCGGTTCCAAAGCCAGATCCTTCAACTTTCTATAACTTTCAGACTTGAACCTCATATCCTCCAGCGTCAACCCAAACCTTTCCAAGTCCTCCTTGACCTCCTTCATGATTTTATTATACTAAGCTTAGAGCAAATCAGTGTTGTATGGAATTTTGTTTTTGATTATGCTGTGCATATTTTTAATCCCTTAATGGTTTATGACTAGATATCTCGCAACGTAAATGTTGTAGAAAAGTGCCCCTGAGGAGATAACTCGCAACTGAATTTGTCTCGATTTATTGTTTTCTGTTGAAATATCTAGCCGTAACATTAAAAGTAGTTTATCTTATATCCGTAACTTTAATATTAGTGCTAGTAAAGGTTCCTTTCTATAGGTTAGATGACTCTATGTTATTTGTTTACGTCGTACTCTCCAATGTTGCGTAAAAGGTTATGTTTTGGTTAGTTCGGTGCGTTTCGTTGTAAAGTTATAAGTTTGTTATAAGTGTTTACGAATAGAAATTGTAAGCTATTCGATATTGTTTATAGTTTTTTAGTAGTAGGTTTCATTTCATACATAGTATTTAGTCCGGTATTTCAATTCCGTTTATTGTAGTAGGATTGTTTATTATTTATTCGTAAGTGATGGCCGGTACCTCTGGCAATTCAAATGCAGTGAAAGATAGTGAGATCCTTTGTCTTCTTTAAGATTTAGAAGATAGCGACAGTGATTCTTGTAGTGACATATTAGATGATATATTCGATAGAAATCTTGTAGATTTTGATGAACCAGACGCAGGTTAGTATTTCAATTTTTTTTTTTTTTTTAAAAATGATTTTTTTGTGCATGGAAATTGATCTATATGTCTTTATTCAGTCATATTATACAAAATTATGAAAAAAATTGAGCAGGATATGAACATTTTTGGCTAAAATAAGAAACCGTTAAGGGGTTAATTGATACGTATGCTCACTTGTTTTGCAGGTTGCCTACTGTCAGAGTACTCTTAGCGTAGACAGACTCTAAACAGTTACTTGGTCTATATCTTTAAATAAATTAAAATAAAAAGCATACCTGGGTGAAACAATAACGCACAACATTAAAGAAAAAATTAACTGGAAGGAAAGAACAAATAAATTAATCAAATCCGCCATAACCACTAGGAATATTTACAATAAGAAATGTATGTCCATCAACACAAAATTAAGACACTACAATACCGTGATACTTCCTGAAGTCCTGTATGCGAGTGAAACCCTGTTTGGTCCAACAAGAATAGGCGAAAAGGACAAAATCGAGAAAGTGGAGAGGCAAATAGCAAGAAGGTGTATTGGAAAATGGTCCCTTCAAGATGGTAGTTTCTATATTGTACCAAACAAGGAAGTATATGAAACAATTGAGCCTTTAACCAGTATCATCAGGAAAAAAAGGATATCCTTCCTGGGACATATATTGAGAATAGAGGATACAAGATTATTAAGAAGGATGACTGAGTTTTTCTGGCAAAAGAAGATGACACCAAACTGGATAAAGGACGTCAAAAAGGATATGGAGGAACTAAACATCACAATAGCTGACCTCAAAACTAAGTCAGGGAGCTAAAGGACATACAAACAGCGATCGGTTAAATTTAGGGAACAAATGAGGGTCAGGAAAGCCATGGTGGTTTCGGACGCTGAGAGACTGAGAAGATCCGAAACATTGAAGAATTATTGGCGAAGAAGAGGAGAAGTACGGGAACGACAACTGCGGGGGCGTTTTGGTGGAACATCTGAAAGAGCTAGACGTTGAAAGATTGAACTTAAGTGGTCCTTTGTGGCCGTAAAATAATAAAAAAAAAAAAAGCATACTTACAATGCAAACTCCTGTAACTTTATCACAAGTTGCTGCGTGACCATTACATTGACAAGGTACACAGAAACCACCATATGGGCCAGTTTCAGCTCTGTAATACCCATCGGCACATCGTTCACATGACAGACCTTCGTAATTAGGTGGGCACTGACATTGTTCTACAGCCAAAGCTATTTCCGCATTAAATGTGTACATACTTGTTGCAATATCTAAACTGACTTTTGCCAATCTGAAATAATAAACAGAAAATAAAGCAATACTTTTTAACAACCATTATACAATTGACAAATCTGGTGTGAAACATTCACAATACTTTCTCTTGCCAATGTAAATAATGAAAAAAATATATAACCTATGTTTAATCATTAGTAAACAATGTAAAATGAGAAACAACCAAATTTAATCATGAGTGAATGACACAAAATAAAAATCAATCTCTACAGAACTTAAAAATATAGAAAATCACTAATTGACAATAAACTAAGCGTTGTACAAAAAAATGTTTGAAATAACAGTCGTAGATACGTTTTTTACTTTCTCTTGCCTATATGAATATAGTATAGGAAGGAAAGTATTGTTTTCATGTTGATTTTTCGAAATCGAGTTTTCACCGGATCTACACGTTTTCAAACCCCCTGAACCCAAAAAACATGTTTTTAGTGATTGGTCTGTGTGTGTGTGTGTGTGTGTATGTGAACAGAATATCTCAAGAATGGAACATCATATGAACTTAAAACTTGAAACTGAAGTTACATACCACTACCGGACCCGACACGAACATTTTCATCAAAATCGGTCAACCGGAAGTAGTAGTTTATTCGTGTCATTTTTCACTTTTTGCGATTTTCTCAAAAACTGGTTCTACCATTTTTTTAAAAATCGCCTGGTTTACTAAAATTTTTATGCTCTACAAGATAGGGTAGGTGCCATGTTTGCTGAAATTCTTGGTGAGGCTGTTTTCACGTAAACAAGTTGTTTTTTTAAGATTACGGCTTAAATATGCATTTTAGCGCAAAAAATTATAGAGAATTTAAAACTCTACAACTTTTATTTCAAACATTTTTTTTTGTATAACGCTTAGTTTAGCGGTAATTAGCAATTTTCTGTTTTTTCTCACGAAAACGCGTGAAAAATCGATTATTTAAGATTTCAGCCTTAGTATGCATTTTATGACAAAAGTGTATATAATGAAATTTATAGGAAATTAAAAGATCTACAACTTTTACTTATGGAATTTTTCTCTACAGAGCCAAGTTTAGTGTGAAAGAGTGATTTCCCATATTTTTAAGCTAAACTGAGGTTGATTTTCAGTTAACGTCTTTCACTCATGATTAAAATAAGGTTATGTTTTATGAGGTTAGTTTTTTGTTTATTTCTAATGTTTTATTAATAATGTTGGGTTTATTGTTAATTATTTGCATTGGAAAGAGAAAGTTGCGTGAGTGTTTCACACCAGATTTTTAGTTATAAAATCCACCACTAAAACGATTATAGAAAGTTTTATTTCCTGTAGGTGGTCATTTTAACATAATGTTTACTAGGCGTGTTTATAAACTACAATTTTTTTGTACAGAGCATGCATTGCTCATCGTTTTGCAACATATCTATATTTTTAATGTAATACAATATAATTAGGCCGCCTCCATAGCATAGTGGTGGCGCTACGGAGGTCCCGGGTTCGTTTCCTGGCTAGGGTCTGGGAATTTCCCAAGTTAAATCCCTCTGTAGCAGCTAAGAACCAAGGTATTGGTACACCTTAAAAAAATAAATTAAGAAACACCAATATAAGCTTTAATTAAATCAAGTTTTAATATTTCAATTACGGTTCAATTCTATGTTTATTTATCTAAAAGTGGTTCTATTTGTTAGCATATTTTCAAGCAGAAAAATTATTTTGGTAATAATAAATTGGTTAATAATAAATAACGCATGTTAAAAGGAAAGATTAGCGCTTTAATTTGAGGTAAGTAATAATGAAATTGGTTCAAAAATAGAATAAAATTTTAATTTGAACAAATCCCAATATACAGCGTCATTAGTAACATCAAAATTTATAAACTTTTTTTTTTAATCCCTAATGTGTGTACATTGCAATCTGTTCAATTAAGAATAATAAGCAACCCCATGACCCAATGAAATGAGGATGATGTGTATGACATGTAAATGGGTGTAGTCTTGTGCAGACTCAGGTCGACCATTCCTGAAAGAGTATGGTTAATTGAACCCCAACCATCAAAGTACACCGGTAACCACTGTCTAGCATTCAAATCTGTATAAAAGTAACTACCTTTACTCGGATTTGAACCAGGAACCTTCGCCTCCGAAAATCAGCTGTTAAACAGCTGATTTTGGCGACGACTTTGCCTCTAGACCAACCCGGTGGGTTTAAAATTTATAAATAGGAAAAAATTAATTACCTTGTTGTCACACTTCGTTGCCAAAATGTAGCCCTAATGTAAATACCATCTAAATCTTCAAGAACTTGCATGATTTGTTCTCGTGTTGCAGGTAAACCACTTGGCAAGACAAAATTTGTTTCTAATATTTCAACACTTCCGGTAAAAACAATATTAGCTGTCGGTTGCTCCACGGAGAAATGTAGAAGATATATTCCGGCACCATACAGAATAACATCAGCACCAATAACAGCTCCACCTATTCAGAGAAATAATTCAGTTGGGTAAAATTGGGTAAAAATTGGTAAAAGTTGGGTGGAGTGTCAAATTATTTACACTTAATCTGTTCATTGCAGGGCTAAAATAAATAGTTCTGTTTCTTATCACATGGTCAGTCAATTAAATGACTGAATCATTTAAGAACAGAAGAGGTAGAGGTGTAAAAGACACTAATCAGAGTTATCTTCTCTGAAAGTAATGAATTTTATTGTACAGCCAGACCCTGTGGTGAATGAAGTGAAGTTGTCATTTACAGAGTGGAAAATATGTGCTTTTCAGAGGGCCCGGCATGCTGATAAGCGTACTTTTCCACTCAGTGAGGAAGGCAATGGTAAACCACCTCTCTCTCCTCGTTTTACTTAGTAAAACCTGTAGAGGTTCAAACCAGCCTTTGGGCTGTTGACCTAAACAACGGGTAAAATTCATTAGATAAATCTCCATACTGCGAAGCAAACATACGTAAGTCAGTCATACTAGAATAATGCCATCTACTGGTAAACTGTTCACCAATTGCAGTAGCATGTAGGGAGGGTAGCGAGACAGAGAGAGAATGTGTTGCGTCTGCCGTTCCCCTCAACTCATTTCTATCAGTGCACGGTGTTCAAGCGTAATAGTGACAATATGCGATACGGTAGGGCACACTGCCGACCAGTTTCGTTCACTACACTCTTAACAAGCTCATTTTTCTGAAAAAATTACTTTTGCTTCCTAATGGATCTTTTTTTATTACACTATAAATGTTATTATTATACTCTGATAATTAGATAAGATACGCTCGTACAAAGTTAGACGTTTAAATATCATCGCATTTTTTGCGTATCACGTAGGCTAATATAACTTCTTTCCCGGGGCGACATAATATTATTTTGTTATAAAATATAAAATTTTGTCTGTAATTTGATATATGTTGAGTCACATATTGTGCGGAAACAGAAATAATAAACGAACTTGAAAAAAATCACTCTTTGAAAGGACGTCAAAGATAGATCGTCGTGTCTGGTGTCACCATCCTGTTAGTATTCCAAGAAGCTGAATCATTTTTTATAGCTGTGAACTTTATACCAAACATACATCAATTTTTAGAAATCAACTACACACGCACAATATCAGTTGTATGAAATTTTAACAAAAAGAACGGCATAGTAAATAAAACAGAAAGAGGGTATGACGTGCCTCTCTTTTGGGCCTGTCAAAACGTATGGTACGTACATCATTTAGAAAAAAACTTATTGTCTATTACCACAAATTGAATCGCAGACATTTTACCCTGTATTTTGTGTGCGCCCAACTAATTTCGACGGTGTGCGGCTTTCGACAGCGACACAAATGTCAAAACGAAAACTGCATAACACAACAGCCCTAGAACTAGAAAATCGAGGGAAAATAATTTAACACTCCACCTGTCTGTTATGTGGAAAATATAATACTACATAAACAATAAAAATTTCCTCAGTCTAAGAAAACTACTGATGTTTCTATTTCACATGGTCCTAAGTTGAATTAGACAAAAAAAAACACAATTATTACTCACCATACAAACCGGTTGTGTAAAATATTGAGTAATTTAATGCTCCTCCATAAGACGTTAATTTATTTTCAAGATATCTATTAGGCGCTACAAAGTAAGTCACTTTATCGCCAATTAATCCATCGCTTGTTAAATCAACACCGATTCCTTCATCAACCTTTTCAACCGCTACATGAACTGGTTCAACATTTACAACTTTTGTAACGTTAATTACTGCCAGAGACCAGTTATCCATTCCAGTTATCTATAACAAAAAAAGAAGAAGAAAATATTTATCAAGTGTTTTGTTTTTATTAAACGCTTTTATTTAACTTACTCTTGGATCCATCAAATCTTGCAACTTAAAATTTTAATACTTCTACCGTATCAATATGAATCAAACTTTGCACACTTGTTTATCTTCGATGACAATACGCTGTGGAGGTGTTTGTAAAAAAAAAATTTTAAAATTAAAAAAAAAAATTTTAAAAACGCTTTTAACAATTACTTAAAAAAATTAACTAAAAATAAAAAAAAATTACAAAAATATCACAGAAAAAAAAATTACAAAAAAATCAAAAAAAAAAAAAATTAAAAAAAAAATTTTAAGAAACGCTATTATTTAACAATTAATCAAAAAGAAATGAACTAAAAAGAAAAATAAAGAAAAAAATTTACAAAAAAAAAATCACAGACATTACAGTTAAAAATAAAAGCGTGGCGCATTAATATATATAATATTTATTGTTGTAAAATATTATATATATTAATGCGCCACGCTTTTATTTTTAACTGTAATGTCTGTGATTTTTTTTTGTAAATTTTTTTCTTTTTTTCTTTTTAGTTCATTTCTTTTTGATTAATTGTTAAATAATAGCGTTTCTTAAATTTTTTTTTTAATTTTTTTTTTTTTTGTTGTAAGACAATATTAGAGATTGTTAAGTCCACCAAGCAGTTGGACTTGAAAATTGGTATAATTATTCAACAATCCATTTAATGTGATATTTTCCGGAGAACCAGAGTGCAATTTACAGGGGTTGGCACCAAAGACCGAACGGTTAGAATTCACCAACAGTGAAGTGATGTAATAAGTCGAATAATGGTAAGGAAAATTAGAATAAAGGAATAAGAAACAAATAGGAAGCAATGCACGCACTAACTTATATAGTAATTTGAGATGGCTACTTACGACACAATGACGTTGTATAAGCGTTAGAAATGAGACGTGTAGTTTACAACGCAGTTAACAGAAGCGAAGTCTGCCGAATTGATAACCTTTCTAGCATAAAACGCTTAAAACAGTACATGAATTGAACAAATAAAGCACATAATCGACAGCATGTAACATTGAGCAATTCCAATACAGCCTGTTAAGGCAACTTATACTGACAATAGCGTACTCAGATTCCCGCTCCTTTAGTATTTCAAATCTCCCAAATAAAATAGTTCCTATGACCTAATACATACGTCATTCTTCCTGCCCCTACTACCGTTCTTTACTTCCTTTGTCTTCCAAACTCCGCACTTGTAATCTGGCGATGAGCGCAACAGGTTCGGCGCTATCTAGTTATGGTCATTAGTGGCGTGCTATGGCCTTTTCTTGGTGATGTATGTCTGTCGTGGACATGCTTTCGTTCGATCTCTACAAGAGAACTCTTATTGTGCGTTTTTTAAGTTGTGTATTGTGCATTTCTAACTGTTATAATTTGCAAATTATGTTTAGTGACTTTTCAGTCTATCAATCACGTGTTATCGACAATTGTGAAACTCTTCAAGGCTTAATCAAAGGTAAGTGCTGAATTTTGTTGTGTTTTATGTTACTTACAAGTGCGTTTCCTGTAATTTTCATGTCCTTTAATTCATTCTATTGTTTATTTTGCCAGTCGTTCTTAATTGCCTTAAATTGCCAGTTACAATCAGTCAATCGTTTAGCTGTGATTGCCAGCTATCTTATCAACGCAATCTGGTCCTTCGGAAACAATCGCTTTATTTGCTATTTAATTAAATTCAATAATTATTCGTCGTGGGTAATTTTTCATTGTCTAAAACTCCAAGGTATCCTTCGCGGAAACCGAACACAGCCAATTGGACGACGAGAGTAGCCAACTATACCCGTAAAAGTTAGAGCGCACACTGGAAGAAAGGGAACGGAAAAGGATGCTGTGGGCATAAGATGCAGGAAGCAAGGTGGTAGGGGAAGGATACAGAGATGACGTATCAATGTATGACATCACAATGACACAACATAAAATTGGAATAGCACGATGAATTCAACAGAGATAAGGCGCGTATTTAGAAAATATCTCACTTGGCGATGAAATGTACTTGCCCGGGTGAACATGACTTAAAGGGGTAGTCAATTCAAGATGATTTTTTTTAAAATTACAAAATTATCACTTTTTTGAAGTTTAAAATTTTCTGAATCGTACCATGTGTTTACTGTGTCTGTACGTTGACAAAAAGTTATAAAAACGTCTGTTTAAAACAAAGCAAGGCAAGTGAATATATTCCTTTAACTTTTAAGTTTTCTGGAAATGTATTTTTGCATGATTGTACATTCTTGGGAATTAAATATTCTGGTTTGTATTGGAGATATTTGGATGAATTGTCTTTTTCAAATGTTCATAATTTCGTGCTCTATTATCTGTCGAATGGTTATTACAAAAAAACTTAATAGGGACTTTGTTATAAAATAATTTTTAAATACATAAAATAAATGTTTTTGAAAATATGGTTTTTCTTCAACTAATTTCTTGTAATAAAAACTAAATACAATAGCATACAACAAATAATAGACAGCAATTTTTTGTATTTTTTAGTATAAGAACTATGTTGATGTCTTGCTTGGTTCCTGAGATATTCGATTCCCCGTAGAAGCCCGCTTTTCCACCCCAACCCTTATATTAGGGGCTTTAATTAATTTTTTGGCCTGGTCAAGTGGTAGATCATTACTAGTAAATTACTCTTTCATTAAAAATATAATATAATGATAAATTATAGCCAGTAGTTTTGATTTTCATTTTCTGGGTTGACTACCCCCTTAACAGAGATCACAACATGGTGTGTTGTGAAATGTAGTGTCTCACTGTTGAGGTTGGCAGCCTCTCAGATTTTCTCTTTCCTTCCTCACAGCCCATCCATATACAAAAGCCATTCCATGACTCAGTATCTTTTTTTTGTCATCTGTCTCTCAACTAGTTTGATGCAGTTCTCCAAGCTGTTCTATCTTGCCCAAGTCGTTTCATATCTACATACCTGTAACACCCTACATCTTTTGTAATTTGCTTTATTTATTCTAATCTTTGCTTCCCCCTACAATTTACTCCCTCAATATTACCCTCCATTATTGATAGCCCAATACCTGGATGTCTAAAGATATGCCCCACTAGCCTATCCCTTCTTCTGGTAAGATGTTTCGACATATACTCAGTATCTATTGTTGTTTAGGTCATCAGCCGAAAGGCTGGTTTGAACCTCTAGAGGTTTTACTAAGTAAAACGAGGAGTGAGGTGGTTTACCATTGCCTTCCTCACTGAGTGGAAAATTACGCTTATCAGCATGCTGGGCCCTCCGAAAAGCACATATTTTCCACTCTGCAAATGACACCTTCACTTCATTCACCACAGGGTCTGGCTGTATAATAAAATTCATTACTTTCAGAGGAGACAACTCTGATTAGTGTCTTTTGCACCTCTACCTCTTCTGTTCTTAAATGATTTAGTCATTTAATTAGCTGATCATGAGATAAGAAACAGAACTATTTATTTTAGCCCTACAACGGACAGATTGAGTGTAATAAACTGACACTCCACCTGTCTGTTATGGGCATCTATAGTAAATGAGAAAAAAATATATAAATTTTAAATGTTTACCTGAGTTCTATAGAGTGATGAACTGGAACACCTTGTTGTTTTACCAAAACAGAAACATTTTGTACAGCCGTCACTATTTTTCTCTTGGATATTAAATGTTCCTTCTTTACACAAATCACAAGCTTGGCCATAAACATTTGTTTTACAAAAACATTCAGCTGTCGCCTGAAAAATCAAACAAGAACTTAAAAATAATTTTATAAGAGGGTTATGAAAAAGTAAGGCCTGATCTATATATATAAAGCTGAGTGTAGCTGTGTTTGTCCGGAAATTCTAACCTATAAGGAGGCGTCGTAGCGAAAAAATGATAAGAATCTTTATTGTTCCTCGCCTCCTTAAACCCCCAGGAAAAATCAAAAATCTGGGGTGCGACCACTATGGGGCTCAAAAAATTTAAAAAACAGTATAACTCCTTAACGGCTAGAGACATCGAACTCGGACTTTTTTTAATCGATTTCTCGACCCCAAAAACATAAAGTCCATAAGACTTTAATTAGCTTGAGTACTATAGCACAATAGTATTACTTAAAGACATTTTATAATATTTTTCAATTGTGATGTCACTACGTAAAGGGTAATAACACATCATGAGAAAGTACCGTTATCCCTATTATTGTATGTATGACAACCCCTATTGTCACCACGCCTACACAATCGCATTGTTCCAGTCAGGTCTCAGTCTTCGGACAACAGTCTTACTGTGTAAAACTTTTACAGAAGATGTACCATCTTCTGTAAAAATTTTAAATAAATCTTACTGTATAGTTGCATTTTCGTTGTTTGCTACTGCTATATTTGTTACAATTTGTTACATTTGCGTATCATTGAAATAAACAGTTCTTTCAAGAACTAAACCTTTTATATAAGTGGCAACCTGTTTTGCATTGCTATATTTGTTACCATAGCGTATTATTCAAAATATAAACAGTTCTTTTAAGAACTAAACTAATATTAATTTAAGTATATCAGAGTGTTTTCTGATATTGTAAGAACCATTTTGTTTTGCAATACAAAGTGGATCTCAAGGTCCTGACTCGATAAACCAGGTCGTTTACCATTAGTTTAAACAGCCATCATCATAATATTACATTATCCGTATTTTTAAAACTTTATTATATATATTTTTTAGAACTGTCATTTACCGTTAGATTACAAATGGCTGTTCACATATATTACCTTTATCCGAATCTGCTGTTGACGAGCTGATGAATAACGATTTATTTATCTACAGACCACGTAAGCAAATTTAATGAAATTTTGTCAGCACACACAAAGTTGCAACCGCAAGAAGCTCTGTCAATGTGGAATCTCATCGAGGATATAATTCCCATTCCCAAAAATTACAAACATATCCAGCTACTACCCTCCAAAGCCACAGAACATATTACGCACTGGATCTGTACCTATTACGACGGAAATATTATTTATGTATATGACAGCTTAAACCCAAATAAAAATTTCAAAATAACTGACCAACAACTCAGTTTTCTTTTCGCTTTATTTCCCCACAAACCTTCCATTAATTATGAAGATCGTCAACAGCAGCAAAATTGGACTGATTGTGGGGTTTTTTTCTATTGCATTTGCAGTTTCTATCGCGTTGGGCATGAACCCATCTGATCAAATTTTCAAAATATCGTCAATGCGAACTCAGCTAAAGTTCATTTTTGGGATTGATTTACGTACTTCCTGCTTTTTGCACGGATAGTTATATGTTTCATGTTCGAGGGTTAGCAATAAAAACAATTTATACATTTTAGCGCTAACAGGACAAACTAAAAATACTGTTTATAGATAGCCCTTACATTAAATGCTTCCACTAACCCTTAAAAATTTAAGAACCAACAAATTTTTATATTTAATATTCATATACATTAAAATAATCTCATTATGTTTTTCCAACACGTGCAGCGAAGCGCATGGGTCCCGCTAGTTTCTTATAAAACACAAACCATCACAGATTTTAAAAAATACAGTATTTTTTAACTTTTGAGAACTCAATGGATCACTTTAGCCCGTTTGGAAGCCTCTTTAAGTTTCTTATTAGCATGGTAGCGCCTCAGGTTTTCGGCGCACATTTCCCGTTGTTTGTCTGAGTAGACCCTTACACAGACTTTCTGCTTCTTTGTGGTCAATTGGGTACTATGTGATTTGATCAAATTTTTGTAGTATGGCGTCTCCTCTACGAGGTCTGTCATCGCTAGGTTGAGTTCGGCCATGTCCTTTTGGACCTCTGTGATCCATGTGAAAGTGCTGGTTTTCCGTTTGGAGGCTAGAAATTTATCCAGAAGTCTCCTACGTAACCTTGTCTGTGGAGTCCTCATAATGTACCCGAAGAAAGATACGCGTTTTTTCCTCATCGCTATTGTAATCGGTTCAATGTCTGTGTACAGTTGGTCGTTCGGTAAAAGTCTGTAGTGTCCATCCACAAAATGTTTTTTATTGATGCAAGTCGTAAGAATCCTGCGCTCCAATTTTCTTAACTTTTCCTTGAGGTTGCCATTTCCATGCGTACTCATTATAGTCTCACTTCCATATAGAATTTGGATTCTTAGGTTCTTAATAAAATACAGTTTTATTTAATTTCTTACATGTTTCTCTATTTGTCCACACACTGTGTAGCAAAAATCTGGTGTGAAACACTCACACAACTTTCTCTTGCCAATGCAAATAATTTACAATATAATTTAACATTAGTAATAAAATATTAGAAATAAACAAAAAACTAACCTCAATAAACATAACCTTATTTTAATCATGAGTGAAACACTCAAAATGAAAATCAACCTCAGTCTGGCTTAAAAATACGGAAAATCACTATTTCACGCTAAACTAGGCTCTGTAGAGAAAAATACGTTAAATAAAAGTTGTAGATCTTTAAATTTCCTATAAATTTGGTTATATACACTTTTGTCGTAAAATGCATACTAAGGCCAAAATCTTAAAAAAATCGATTTTTCACACGTTTTCGTGAGAAAAAATCAGAAAATCGCTAATTACTGCTAAACTAAGCGTCATACAAAAAAATGTTTGAAACAGAAGTTGTAGGTTTTTAAATTCTCTACAACTTTTATTATATAAGTTTTTGCGCTAAAATTTATATTAAAGCCGTAATCTTAAAAAAACAACGTTTTTACGTGAAAACAGCCTCACCGAGAATTTCAGCAAACATGGCGCCTACCCTATCTTGTAGAGAATAAAAAATTGAGTAAAATAGGCGATTTTAAAAAAAATCGTAGGACCAGTTTTTGAGAAAATCGCAAAAAACTGAAAAATTATACGAATAAACTACTACTTCCGGTTGACCGATTTTGATGAAAATGTTCGTGTCGCGTCCGGTAGTGGTATGTAACTTAAGTTTCAAGTTTCAAGTTCGTACAATGTTCCGTTCTTGAGATATTCTGTTCACACGCAGACACACACACACACACACACACACACACACACACACACACACACAGACCAATCGCTAAAAACATGTTTTTTGGGTTCAGGGGGTCTGAAAACGTATAGATCCGGTGAAAACTCGATTTCGAAAAATCGACATGAAAACAATACTTTCCTTCCTATATATTCATATAGGCAAGAGAAAGTAAAAATTTGAATGCCCTTTGAGGAGAGTAGCAGAATTGGCTCGCTACTAGCCTTCTCAATAACATTTTTTTTTTTTTTTTTTTTTACATTTTTTATAAGACTGCTTAAGTCTTATGTAAAATCATTATGACACATCTTTTCTGTTGTATTAACTTTTACGATAAATATAACAGTTAAAAAGTTGGAAGGTACGGTGACATATGGGGCAGAGGTGTGGACCATTACACAAAACATGAAAAATAGAATCAGTGCAGTGGAGAACAGATATTGGAGATGTTGCAGATTGACGTTACGAGATAGGGTAACGAATATAAGAGTAAGAGAGATAATGGGCATTGAAGACTCAATAATAGACCGTATTGAGAGAAAACAACTGCACTGGTATGGTCACATGCGAAGAATGAGCAACGTACGAATCCCACTGAAGGCGTGGAACTGGAGACCGCAGCGAAATAGAAAAAGAGGAAGACCGAGAGGGAGATGGATGGAAGGTATTGACAGAGCCATGGGAAGAAGAAACATGGAGGAGGAGTCATGGTAAGACAGGCAAAAATGGCGTTTTGACTGCGACAAACGACCCATAGTGTTGTAAATAGTCGCCACTATATATATAAAAAGTTATTAGTGATTTTAAGAAAAAAAAATAACAGCCGTGAAATATGACGATTTTTCGTTTCCACAATGATTACTTATTAATTGGAAGTCTGACGTTGATACAATTTCATACCCGGGATCATGATATATCAAGAACACTTACAGATCAAAATGTATTTGTTAGTGATTTCAATACTGTAGTCACTCTCTTAGTAAAACATTTTGATTGAAATATGCCCACATTCAGTTTGGCTGTTTAGTTCAGTTCAGTCAGGCTGTTCAGTTGTTTTGAGAGCGCGTTTTAAGTTTTGTAATTCTTCTGTTTTATGAGAAACAGTCTGTTTTGTTAGGGTTAATTAACAGATTTTAAATTTTTATAATTAGGCCTACCTGATCACAAATTTCAAATTTTGTTCCACGTAGATCACAATCACATGGTTGGCAATGAGGATAAGACCAATGTCCTGATTCACAACGATCACATGTTCGACCGACCACATTTTGTTTACAACTGCAAATAAAAAAATCTGGTAAATTACATTCACTTGACTTCCTCTTTCCAATGTAGATAATTAACAATGTTAAGTATGTTTAATCATGAATAAACAATGTAAAATGAAGAACATAACTTAATTTTGTAAATGATGGAAAATGAAAATCGACCTTTGTTTGACTTAAAAATATGGAAAATTAGTAATTGCCTCTAAACTAGGCTCTGTAGAGAAAAATATTTAAAATAAGAGTTGAAGGTTTTTTAATTTCCTATTTCATTATACTTTTGTCGTAAAATGCATAGTACTAAGGCTACAATCTTAAAAATCACCACTTTTACATATTTCAATGAAAAAAGAAACAGAAAATCACCAATTGCTACTAAACTAAGCATTGTGCAACACAATGTTATAAATAAAAGTTGTAGATTTTTAAATGTTCCACAACTTTGATTATATCCTCTTGGCTGAGAAAGCATATTTGAGACTGTAATCTAAAAAGAAACAAATTTTTTCCATGAGAGCTCAAAAATGTAGTAAATGAGGCAATTGAAAGATAAATCGTAGGATCCGTTTTTGAGAAAATCACAAAAGAGTGAAAAATTACACGATTAAACTACTACCTCTGGTTGACCAATTTTGATGAAAATGTTTAAGTTGGCTTCTCTAGTGGTATCTAACTTAAATTCCAAGTTCCAACTTAGTACATTATTCCATTTTTGAGATATTTTGTTCACATACACACACATACACACACACACACACACACACACACACACACACACACACACACACACAGAAAGATCAGTCGCTAAAACTATGTTTTTTTGGATTCAGGGGGGTTGGAAACATGTATATCCAGTGGAAACTCAATTTTGAAAAATCGACAAGTTAACAATACTTTCCTTCCCTATACAATATATTCATTCATACTCTTGTTTTGAAAGATATTAGATTGGTATGGTTGGGGGGCTACAACTCTTGAAGAGGGAAGGGTGGTGAGCTACTTAAACAGTGAAAATTGGTACAGTCTAGTAGGATACGTGAGGGCTGCAATCAAGTATAGAAAATATCTGGCCACAGAATTTACTGAAAGTAGTTATTATTTTCTTTTTAGTGAAGATTAATAAATTTTGGTTTACGGGATGTGCATTTCTCCTTTGTGAATACAGGCTTCGTGGTGTGGGTAATAAGGCTTACCTATTGATAAGAAATAATCAGTTGAGTTTTTTAATTTTAATAAATTTACAAAATGCCCAAAACAGGCAGGTGGAGTGTTATTTTAATTGCACTCTATCTGTTTGGTCCAGGGCTAAAAAAATAGTTCTGTTTCTTATCACATAGTCAGCCACTTATATGACTGAACTATTTAAGAACAGAAGAGGTAGAGGTGTAAAAGACACTAGTCAGAGTTATATCCTCTGAGAGTAATGAATTTTACTATGCAGCCAGACCCTGTGGTGAATGAAGTGAAGGTGTCATTTGCAGAGTGGAAAGTGAGTGCTTTTCAGAGGGGCTGGCATGCTGATAAGCATACTCTTTCAACTCAGTGAGGAAGGCAATGGTAAACCACCTTACTCCTCGTTTTTACTTAGTAAAACCTCTAGAGGTTCAAACCAGCCTTTCGGCTGTTGACCTAAACAACAACAAATTTACAAAAAGAGGGTTAAAATTTACTTATATGTTTTAATTAATGTAGGGGTTTTTGTTTTAGTGTCTTCAACCTGGCAGATGGCCTCTAGGTCATGTCAAAAGTGAATACAGTAGTAAATTGGTTTATTGTATTTTATTTTCTTTCTTTTACTTTTTCTTTGTAGTTAATGTATAGTATTAAGTGTATTTTGTAAGGTAAATGTATGTAATATTGACAGTATAATAAAATTCACTATTATTATATATTATTATTATTTATTCATACAGGGCAAGAAAAAGTAAAATAAGAACTAACAAAATTTACCTGCACAAACCACTGAATAAGTCACACTGAAGATTTCCTTGTTCTACACCATACGGTTGGCAATTACATTCTTCACACCCAATAATTGGATCATAACCAAATGTTAGAGCATTGCACTGATCACAAAGCTTTCCTGTTACATGAGGTGGACATATACATTCACCTACAAAAAAAAAGAATTAATAAATCATTGGCAAGGTAAACTAACTTTCTTGGGAACATATTTACCAGGGTACTCTAAAAGTAACATCCTTTTTTTACTTAAAATATTTATTTTTGATATGAAATGTAAAAATGAAATCCACTTCGTTTCAGTTTTCTACGAGAGCTCCTTTTTTCAACCTTTGATGAGTCATAAATAAATGACAAGTGAATAAAGAAAAAATGTTTTATTACTAAAAATTACGGACACGTTTGCCTACTTTTGACATAATCACCTTGACGATGGAGGCATTTATCAAACCTGTGGAAAAGCTTTCAAATACCTATTCATAAATTGTTGCCGCCAATGAATTTAAATGAGTCATGACATAGTCTTGAAGCTCATCCTTGTGTTTCTTGTAGAGTTCATGCAGCCGGAGATCATGATAAATGCAGCTGTTTATTGCGAAACCTTACAAAGTTTGCAGAGAGCCATTCGAAATAAAAAGTTCTTTATCCCATTTAAGTAATAATATTGTGGTATATAGAATGGGCTATAGATATATAAAAGACACTAGTCAGTGTAATCTCCTCTGAGAGTAATGAATTTCATTATACAGCCAGACCCTGTGGTAAAATAAAGTGAAGGTGACATTTGCATGGAAAGTAGATGCCTTTCAGAGGGCCTGGCATGGTGATAATAAAACTTTTCCACTGAGTGAGGAAGGCATCAGTAGACTACTTAACTCCTCATTTTACTTAGTTAAGCCTCTAGAAATTCAAATCAGCCTTCTGGCTGATAATCAAAACAATAACAAGTTTAGTTATGTATACATACTTTTGTCATAAAATGCATATTAAGGCCGTAATCTTAAAAAAACCCTATATTTTATCAATTTCAATGAGAAAAATACAGAATATCACTAATTGGAAAGATTCTAATGTAATGATCCTATGAGATCGTAAAAGCTTCAAAAAATATATACAAACCAGTTGTAGTTTCACAGAGTGCAGTTGAAGGGCAGTTACAAGGATGGCAATCAGGAAAACCGTAATAACCGGTTTTACATGCTTCACAACGTCGTCCGATCACATTAGGTTTACATTGGCACTGGCCACCAAATTTATCACAGTCAAATGATAGAGAACCTTGGTAATCACAATCACAAGGTAATGCACCACTATTATATGCAGTCGTAAGTATGAAAACTGCATCACGACAAAAACCTGAAAATTTAAAGTAATATTATATATTTATTTAAGTTATTAGTTAGCATCGTAGCAGTAGAATCAATATATTTTTTTTTTTTTTATTGCTAATTTGTGTACGTTGCAATCTGTTCAATTCAGAACAATAAGCAACCCCATGACCCAATGAGATGAGTATGATGTGTATGACGTGTAAATGAGGTGTAGTCTTGTACAGACCCAGGCCGACCATTCCTGAGAGAGTATGGTTAATTAAACCCCAACCATCAAAGTACACCGGTAACCACTGTCTAGTATTCAAATCCGTATAAAAGTAACTACCTTTACTAGGTTTTGAACCAGGAACCTTCGTCTCCGAAAATCAGCTGTTAAACAGCTGATTTAGAATCAATATTAATATGTTTATTTTTATATATATACAGCGTGATTCAAAACTATACGGCAATCTCTTGGGATCTCATTCTATAGCTAAAAATAAGAAAAAAAGTTCATATAAACATATGCCTGAAAAGGCTTAGTTAGCTAGTTACAGCTAGCGAAAAATTTCACCTAGAACTCTGTACCCTCGGTGAAGTAAGGCCGTATAAAAATGTTAAACGTAGTTACAAAGATACAAATACTACTGTTTCTTATGTTTTTTAATCTGAAAAATTGAATAAAATTGGTTCCAGAGCTGTAAATGCAATACTTTCAGAGATATCTTACATAAAACACAAGAATTGGTGCAAAGAAATAACACATTCTTGTGTTTAACGTAAGATTACTTCCATAAATGGTAAATACAGGTGTATTTTTTCTTAAATAAATTTGTAGAAAATTTAATTCTGAAAAGATTCATGTAAATTCCTCAGGAAAAAATGAATAATAGATATTGAAATTTTGCTTTATTTAAAATCAAAACAGACGCACATTTTTAATTGCATAAAATATTATCTAATATTATGTAGGTTGGGAGTAACAGCTGATTGCTCAGCTGTTACTCCCAACCTACATATTGAAAAATGTGCGTCTGTTTTGATTTTAAATAAAGCAAAATTTCAATATCTATTAATCATTTTTTTCCTGAGTAATTCACATGAATCTTTTCAGAATTAAATTTTCTACAAATTTATTTAAGAAAAAATACACCTTTATTTACCACTTATGGAAGTAATCTTACGTTAAACACAAAAATGTGTTATTTTTTTGCACCAATTCTTGTGTTTTATGTAAGATATCTCTGAAAGTATTGAATTTACAGCTCTGGAACCAATTTTATTCAATTTTTTAGATTAAAAACATAAGAAACAGTCGTATTTGTATCTTTGTAACTACCTTTATCATTTTTATACGGCCATACTTCACAGAGGGTACAGAGTTCTAGGTGAAATTTTTCGCTAGCCATAACTCGCTAACTAAGCGTTTTCAGGCTTATGTTTATATGAACTTTTTTTCTTATTTTTAGCTATAGAATGGGATCCCAAGAGATTGCCGTATAGTTTTGAATCACCCTATATATTTACTTCCACTTTATTTTTATTTACAACTACAAGAAAGAAATGTGGTTCCAGTATACAACGATTATATATTTATTAATTTTTTTTTGGTTTTACATCCTGACTGTTTTGCAATTAATGCTGATTCAACGGTGAGAAGGATGATAGACGAAGATGAGTGACAAGTGACAAAAAATAACCGAAACTCCAGTGTAGAAGCCAGTTGTGTTAACCAGAACGCCAAATGGCTGGCCAATATAATATGAACATTTTCATGAATAAATAAATAATCATAACAAACAATACTTTTACATTTTATATTATGTGTAGTGGTTAGCGCAACTGGCTTCTACACCGGGGTCCTGGGTTCGATTCCTGGTCAAGCATTTTTTCATCACTCATCTTCATGTACCATCCTTCCCACTACCTACACTAGCAGCTATTGCAAAACAGTCAGACATAAAAAAAATCTGGTGTGAAACACACAACTTTCTCTTGCCAATGCAAATAATTAACAATAAACTTAACAATTGTAATAAAACATTAGAAGTAAACAAAAAACTAACCTCAATAAACATAACCTAATTTTAATCATGAGTGAAAGAAGCAAAATGAAAATCGACCTCAGTTTGGCTTAAAAATACGGAAAATCACTCTTTCACACTGAACTAGGGTTGTATAGAAAAATGCTGTAAATAAAAGTTGTAGACCTTTTAATTTCCTATAAATTTGATTATATACACTTTTGTCGTAAAATGCATACTAAGGCTGAAATCTTAAAAAAATCGATTTTTCACACATTTTCGTGAGAAAAAAAACAGATAATCGCTAATTACCGCTAAGCATCATACAAAAAAAAGTTTGAAATAAAAGTTGTAGAATTTTAAATTGTCTACAACTTTTAATATATAAATTTTTGCTCTAAAATGCATATTAAAGCCGTAATCTTAAAAAAAACAACGTTTTTACATGAAAACACCATCACCAAGAATTTCAGCAAACATGGTGCCTACCCTACCTTGTAGAGCATAAAAAACTTAGAAAACCAGGCGATTTTTAAAAAAATCGTAGGACCCATTTTTGAGAAAATCGCAAAAAAGTGAAAAATTACACGAATAAACTTCTGATACCGTTGACCGATTTTGATGAAAATGTTAGTGTCGCGTCCCGTACTGGTATGTAACTTAAGTTTCAAGTTTCAAGTTTGTACGATGTTTCATTCTTGAGATATCCTGTACATACACACACAGACCAATCGCTAAAAACATGTTTTTTGGGTTAAGGAGGTCTGAAAACGTGTAGATCCGGTGAAAACTTGATTTCGAAAAATCGACATGAAAGCAATACTTTCCTTCCTATATATTTATACAGGCAAGAGAAAGTAAAAATTACATTTTAAATTATAGAGGTAAATAATTTGGGTAAAAAGCTTTACAAACCTGTTACAGATTTATCTTGATAATAATGGTTATTTCCACAAGTATTAATAAAGTAGCCGGTTTGATCAAATGGTAATTCTTCTACAAATCTTTGGGTAAATTCATTAGTTGGTACAACAAGTACATAGTCCAACCAAACGCTTTTATTTTGTGGTGCCTGTAACATTAAAATAACTTAATAAATCTAGTGTAAAATACTCACATATTTTCTCTTACCAACGTAAATAATAAAACATAACCTAATTTTAATCATGAATGAATGATGCAAAATGAAAATCATTCTCTATTCGACTTAAAATACGGGAAATCACTAATTAATGGTAAACTAGGCTCTGTAGAAGAAAATGCTTAAAATACCAGTTGTAGTTTTTATAATTTCTTATAGAATTGATTATTATACCCTTTTGTCATAAAATTCATACTATGGCCACAATATGAAAAAAATCACATTTTTTACCAATATGAAAATCAATCTGACTTAAAAATACGGGAAATCTCTAAACTAAATTCTGTAGAAAAAAAATGCTTGAAATAAAAGTAGTCTTTTTATTTTCTATGGCCTTGATTATAAACCCTTTTGTCATAAAACTTATACTATGGTCACAATATGTCCATAATAGGCAAATGGAGTGTTAAATTGATTGCACTCAATCTGCTGATTCCAGGGCTATAAAAATTGTTCTGTTTCTCATCACATAGTAAGCCAATTATATGAATAAACTATTTAAGAATAGAAGAGGTACAGGTATAAAAGACACTAGTCACAGTTATCTCCTCTGAGAGTAATGAGTTTCACTATACAGCCAGACCCTGTGGTGAATGAAGTGAAGGTATCATTTGCAGGGTGGAAAAAGGATGCTTTTTGGAGAGCCTGGCATGCTGATAAGCATACTCTTTCAACTTAGTGAGGAAGGCAATAGTAAACCACCTCACTCCTCGTTTTTACTTAGTAAAACCTCTAGAGGTTCAAACTAGCCTTTTGGCTGTTGACCTACACAACAAGGTCACAATACAAAAAAATCATTTTTTTTACTAATTTTTATGAGCAAAATGCACAAAATACTAATTGACGCTAAACTAAGAGTTGTAAAATTATTGGTTTTTTTAAAGTTCTACAACTTAGATTCATATACTTTCGCCCTAGAATGCATATTAAGACCGAAATTTTAAGAGCAATTTTTCACAATGAGAGCACAGCCCCCTCCGTGAATTTCAGCAGAGTTGCCATTTGCCTCATCTTTAGAGCACAAAAATGTAGTAAATGGGGCAATTTTTAAACCAAATCATAGAAGCCATTTTTGAGAACATTGTGATAAGTGAAAAATTGAACAAAAATAAAGAATTACTACTTCTGGTTAAATGATTTTGATGAAAATGTTTGTGCTGTGTCATTATTGTACTTTACTTAAAGTTCCTAATTTAAAACTTGTATGATTTTCCATTTTTAGTTATTTTGTTTACATAGACACACACACAAACCAATTGGTAAATTTTTTTTTTTTTTTGGGTACAGGAGGCCTGAAAGAGTGCTTTTCGAATGAAAACTCGATATGAAAATAATACCTTTACATAAATGAAATGTAGGAAGCAATAAAAAGTAAAACATTATATTTACCTTGAATGTAAGCAAAAAGTTTTCAGTCAGTTGGAATCGATCAATTCCATTTACTTGTTTTACTACTGCACGACACCCCACATTACTAGGACAATGTGGTACTGGTAAATTTGCTTCATAAAACTGTCCATTCTGAACCAACACGTTCAATTCAAAATCTATGGAAATAAAAAATGAACAATTATTTTTAACTCCATACGCACAAACTGTTTTTCCCTTACAAGACATCCGCCATCATCTCGCTGTAAGACTTTTCTTTTTTCATCCACCTTCCATTCAAAAAATCTGAAATCTATAGTTATAGTGGAGAGATAGACAGGTGGAGTGTCAAATCATTTACACTCAATCTGTTCGTTGCAGGGCTAAAATAAATAGTTCTGTTTCTTATCGCATGGTCAGCCAATTAAATGACTGAATCATTTAAGAACAGAAGAGGTAGAGGTGTAAAAGACACTAATCAGAGTTATCTTCTCTGAAAGTAATGAATTTCATTGTACAGCCAGACCCTGTGGTGAATGAAGTGAAGTTGTCATTTACAGAGTGGAAAATATGTGCTTTTCAGAGGGCTCGGCATGCTGATAAGTGTACTTTTCCACTCAGTGAGGAAGGCAATTGTAAACCACCTCATTCCTCGTTTTACTTAGTAAAACCTCTAGAGGTTCAAACCAGCCTTTCGGCTGTTGACCTAAACAACACAACAACAACAGTGGAGAGATGACTTCAATGACTTGAACATGGGGAAAAGGGGAAAAGCATCAGTACGCATGCGGGACTGTTTTAATTTCAGTACAACCAACACAACACGTAAACTGTACTCAGAAAACATACAGTACACATCAGAGAACCTTTTGTAGGTTAACTGTATGAATATAACTGTTTGTTATATTTACACTATTATTTTGATGGTAAACAGAAATGTTAGTTTCTTGAAAACGTAGTTGGACTATTCACAGTGCTGTACAAAATCTAATATGCAGCGTAATAACATTTTGTGAAGTTAAAGCTAAACAAAAATGCTTTTCCATGCCTCTTGTAACAACTTGTACAATACAACCAACAATACGAGGTGTGGATATTAAATAACGAGACTGATGTAAAAAAATTTAATTTTAATTTTATACATAATCACTTATTGTCACCTTAAATTTACACTCTTTCTCTGTCCCTACAATGCTCCATGTGAATTTTCCATCATTGGAAACAGTGATGGAAGTCATCTTCTGTCAGCTTCTTCAGGACACCCGCAGGTTCTCTTTTACAACTTCCACAGTCTCTAATCTTGTCCCTTTTAATGCCAATTTCACCTTAGGGAGCAGGTAGAAGATAATAACATGTGATGAAACAAAGTTTTTTACTTATGATCCGGAAATGAAGCACCAATCCATGCACTGGAAGAGCCAAACTTCACCAAGAGCCAAAAAAGCTTGAACAAGCAAGTCAAAATTTATAGCAATGATGATTGTTTTTTTTATATCCATGGGAATGTGTACCTTTACTGGGTTCCTGAAAGTCAAACAATTAATCAATGTAACTACCTTGAGGTACTTTCTAAACTACATCAAAGAGTAAGGAAAAAACACCCCGAAATGTGGAAGGACAAATCATGGGTTCTCAACCAAGACAATGCACCAGCTCATTCCGCGTTATCTGTCAAGAGGTTCCTAGCCAAGTACAGCATCTCAGTGTTAGAACATCCACCTTATTCACCAGATCTTGTACCATGTGACTTCTACCTGTTCCCTAAAGTGAAATCTGCATTAAAAGGAAGAAGATTTGAGTCTGTGAAAGCTGTAAAAGAGAAAGCGGCACGTGTCCTGAAGGAGCTGACAGAAGATGACTTCTAGCACTGTTTCCAACAATGGAAAATTGGCAAGGAGCGTTTTAGGGATAGAGAAGGAGTGTATATTGAAGGTGACAATAAGTGATTATGTATAAAATAAAAATAAAATTTTTTACAACTTCTTTCTTGTTATTTAATAGCCACACCTCCTATTTCAGTTTTTTAATCTTAATTTTTAACAGTTATTAACACAATAAGTATTTGAATACAATACCTGGATGATCTGGTTGATAGTAATGAACGACGAATACGTATTGACCCGGATGAGGAACTTTTCCTGTGATATCCACCATTGAATCTTTATTATCAAGGTAGACTAAACCACTATTATTATGGAAGATATTTTTAGGAAGCTGCTTGGCAATTCTGTCTTCATTCCCAGTTTCAAATTCCTAAACATTGTTATGCACAATTAAAAAATGCAAATCAAAATAGTGGTAAAAGAAGTGTAATAAAATCAATTCAGTAATACATTTTATATTGGTATGACCAAGAATGACATTTTGTTAAAAAAAAAAAAAAATGGTACAAACTCTTCGACTTTTGGAAGGCAGAAATTGGATATGACATGTTTTTGGATATTCTGCGTTGCAAATGTGACCTTTTATTAGATATTGTGCGCTTCAGCCATCTACCTAGTCCAGAACTTAACAATTTGAAGACTGACATTTTTTTTGTAGTTTTGCCCGTGGAATGCTATTTTTCGGGGATTTTTAAAAAATTGTATCAAATCAACCATTAAGCTGATTTTTGGAGACGAAGGTTCCTGGTTCAAATCCTAGTAAAGGTAGTTACTTTTATACGAATTTGAATTCTAGACAGTGGCTACTGGTGTACTTTGATGGTTGGGGTTCAATTAACCATACTCTCTCAGGAATGGTCTATCTGAGTCTGCACAAGACTACACCTCATTTACACGCCATGCACATCATCCTCATCTCATTGGGTTGCTTATTGTTCTGAATTGAACAGATTGTAACGTACACACATTAGGGATTTTAAAAAAAAATCAACCATTGCTCATAAATTCAAAAAAAAAAGATTAAATTAAAGATCATAATTAGTAGATTAATTTTCATTAAATAAGATTAGGATTACTTGCATTTTAATGATAAAGATGTTTGGCTGAAGAGAGGTATGTTTTCTAGAATTTAAAAAATTTTTCACCATACAATGATAATCATATATAAGAATAATAAAATTAATTATATGAGTTAAATTCTTACAAACTAATTACCTATTTCTAATAACCAATTTACTTTTTTATTTCTTAAGTAAAATTAAAAACAAAAACTAAGTATTATAATAACGAACTAATAACTAACAACAACACGCAGAAATACCGGCAGATCGCTTGCTCATACTCGATAACATCGATGCTATAAAAATTGACATACGAGTATTTATCAAATACTCGTATTTGATAATCTGACAACATTAGGACTATGAGTGTACTCTATTAGATTCAGAATGAACTAAATTAAGTGACAGCATAGACGGCAATCGTATGTGATAAGAGCTAATGGATATAAAACCAAGTGAAATAGGCACCCGTATCATATACGGGTGCCGTCCAGCCGATCAAAATGGCGCGCCTTTATCGTATACGGGTGCCGTCCTAAAAGTGTTAATAAACAAAAAAAATATCGGTTTAAGGGTTGAACACCGTTTTCAACCCCTTATTAGTACATTTTAGTTATCATTAAGGGGTAATATTTTTAGGTGTACTTTAGGTGGTACAATCTCTAACGAGTTTCAGCCATCTTTAGTGGAGAGATGACTTGAATGCCAGTGTGAGACAAAGTAGGGAACAGGAAAGCTTGTCCTATCTATGGACACGCTTTTCTTTTCCCTACTTGGTCTCATACTAGCATTCAACTCATCTCTCTACTATACTTTTCGATATTATCACCTTGACAATTGAGGCATTTGTCCTATCTAAGGACAATCTTCCATTTTCCCACTTTGTCTCATACTAGCATTCAAGTCATCTTTCCACTATAGCTTGTCTGTAACTGAGTAAACTGAACATATTGATTTAAGGGTTGAACACCCTTTACAAACCGTTTGCAGGTAGGTACATTTGTGAAATTGTTGAGGTGTAATTCTTTTAGCATCCATAACATATGCCCATAATAGACAGGTGGAGTGTCAAATTATTTACTCAATCTGTTAGCTGCAGGGGTAAAATAAATATTTCTGTTAATTATCACACGGTCAGCCTATTATATGACTGAATCATTTAAGAACAAATGAGGTAGAGGTGTAAAAGATACTAATTAGAGTTATCTCCTCTGAAAGCAATGGATTTCATTATACAGCCAAACCCTGTGGTGAATGAAGTACAGGTGTCATTCGGAGAGTGGAAAATATGTGCTTTGCAGAGGGCTTGGCATGCTGATAAGCATACTTTTCCACTAAGTGAGGAAGGCAAAGGTAAACCACCTCACTCCTCATTTTACTTAGTAAAGCCTCTAAAGGTTCAAACTAGCCTTTTGACTGATGACCTAAACATCAACATATGTAACATCTCCACCGAAATTTAGGCATCTAACTCCCATAAATAAATTTTAAAAATTTTGAAAAAAATAAAAAAATAAAACATTAACATGTTAACATATTAATAAATGAAAGAACTACTTTCCCAAATGATCTTATACCAAACAAATAAAAAAATACTTCATTTTACGTAACACAATATTTTCAAAATTATTTTTTTTTTCGAAATCGGTAGTTTCTAAGAAGGCCTCATACAAACAAACATTATATCTTTTATTAGTATAGACTGATATAAAAAATTAAAATTTTCAATATTTTTGCAAGCGTAGTAGAATAGAATAGTAGAGTAGAATAGTTAGCAGAATACACATAACATTACAGCTATAGGAACACTAAAATGAAAGATGATATTTCCACAGAAGTCTTTGGGTTGGACCTTCGTTAATCAGTGGAACTGGCTTCTATGCCAGGGTCCTGGGTTCGATTCCCAGTCAGGTCTGGCATTTTCTTATTATTTAATTTTATTTGTCATCCTTCATCCTCCGCATTAGCATTAATGTGCAAAACAGTCGCGACATAAAAAAAAACAAAAAACATTACTAACTACATTGAATGTTACTTACTTTTTTAGATTCAGGTGACATAAGGAAAAATGATTCAACACATTTACCGTCTTCTTGCACACAAGATGGATTTGGTTTTATGTAATCAGATGACCATTGATCAATTGGAATAGCTGTTACACTATCAACTGCTATATTCGGAAATTCTTTACCCTGGAAAATACAATATAATGTAAATATTTATAACAAAAAAATGATGTTTTTTACCATTTATTTAAAAAATATTGTTTGTTTGCAAACAACTGCAATTCTATTTTGGTTTGATTTCCATTTATGCATTCAAAAATAATTTTAACCACAATATTTGTTTATTTTGTGAAACACTCACAACTTTGATTGTGAAAACGATTGTGAAACACTCACAACTTTCTCTTGCCAATATAAAATTAAAAACATTAACTTATTTTAATCATGAGTGAATGATGTTAACTCTCAACTGGTATCATCATTTTTTGTGACATAACTGGTATCAGAGGTCTGACAGACCTCCAAATTTGCTTTTTTTATTTAAGTTCTTCATACTTATTTAATTAATTTGTTTTAATTTTAAACTTATAAAACCATGTATAATCGAAGATGTAAATGCAAAATTACTATTTAAAAAAGTAAAAAACGAACACTGTGTATTTTTTTGACTTTTACTTCCATTTTGAACAGAACAATAAAATTTTTGGGCCCTAGAAACATTCTGTGGTCTAATAATTATAAAGAAATAAGTAATTAATATGATAAAGACAAATTTATTTACAAAATTATGAAGTACAACTTACATTTTGGTTCCGAGTTTTGCTATTTATGTCTATTGTTGGGCAGTACACTCTGACAAACATTTATTAAAATTTATTGGTTTTTTACTTTTTGATTATTTACAATAAAATTTAAAAAATTTTATGTTAATAAAAATTCACATCATTAACACGTACAACTTGTTAACGTGATGGACCTGGTTGTGTTGAAGCCGCTTCAGAAATTTTAATAATGTATCATCCATAATGAAAATTTTATAAAATTACATATGAAAATATTTTATAATAGTACTAAACAAAGAAATGATGTATGAAAAATTATTATAAATTCATTAAAACTTAAATTTCATAAATTACTTAACTTAAAAATAAATTCATTAAATTTAAATACAAATAACTCACAACTTGTTAGCTCGTACTGAAAATCTTGATATCGCATAGTTCAAACAACAATTGAAAGGTATACAAAATATACGTGATGTCGGGCAATTGGGAGGAAAGTGTTGGAGGGGTAAAAAATGACAGCGGTCTCACAGACCGCATGATACCAGTTGAGGGTTAAATGAAAATCAACCTGTGTTCTACATATAAATACAGAAAATCACAATGTTTAAAATACTTACCTCCAACCCCAATCGTACAAGATTTGAATCAAAATTAAACACAGCGACTTTTCCAGAATTATCAACAACGATTTGGCGACAAATAGCAGTATATTTACACGGATAAACGGTGACTTTTCCATTTTGTTCCGTCGCAGTCGTTTGTGTAGTAACATCTAATGTAGCGGTTTTAGGTTGCTCGTCTGATGTTGGTGTGATGTAATTAAGTAAAACTACATGTGGTCCTGGATTTGTAATTCGGAACTCAAAATTTACTTTCGGTTGATTCGCCGATATTAATGGTATTTCTCTTCCTTGTGGTCTCTGAAAATAAAACAAGAAATTTAACCTTTTCACTACAGAATTAGGAAAATTCTCAAACAATAGTTTATTTTTTTTTTTTTCACACGTCCGACTGTTCTGCAATTACTGCTAATGCAGACGGTGAAGGATGAAATGATTTTTTTGTAACGTATGAAAATATGCCATGCCTGAATGGGATTCGAACCCAAGGCCGCATGATGAGAGGCGAGCACGTTACCAACTACGCCAATGCGGTCGACTATTTTTTGTTAAGTTTTGTATTAATTTATTATTTATTAAGTAAATTCTAAATATAAAAACCTTACAAAATTTAAATTAAGTAGTCAAATCTATTGTTTAATAACGAGATTTAAGAGTTTTCTCAAAATTGTGATGAAGAACTACAAAAATATAACAATTACACAAAATTATCAAAAATTTATAAAAATATAAACATTAAGAATAATAATTACCCTTAATAGTAATTATTGAATTATTGAACATTTTGAAATACGAGGTAGGGTCAAAAAGTTCTCGGAATTGGTTAATAGAAATTGATTGAAGTATATAACATTGTAATCTTGTTTTCCATCAAAATACTCTCCTCCTGCATCTACACTTTTATTCCACCATTCATACAATCGTTGGAAACACTCCTGAAAGCAATTTTTTGAAAGTTTTATCAGCTGTTTCATCACATTTTCCATCAGCTCTGATGAATCAGCAAAATGATGTCCCTTCAATGTCATTTACAGTTGTGGAAACAGATAAAATGCAGGTGGTGCAAGATCGGAAGAATATTGGAGGGTGTTTCAGAGTGGTGACATTGATCTTTGCAAGGTATTGTTTCACCATTAGGGACGATGTGACAGGGCATTGTTATGCAATTTGCCCACCGTTTTAAGATCTCTATGTACAATTCTTTGTTGATTGTTTTCCCTGTTGTCACCTGTTTGCACGGACAAGTTGTTGAACGAGCTCAACATTCTCATCTGTGGTAAAAGTGGAAGGCCACTCAGTCCGAACGTCATCTTTAATTGTTGTACCACTGACACGAAAATGCTTGTGCCATTTGTACACTGCAATTTTCTTTATTGCATAATTTCTGTATGCTTTCTTCAGCATCTCAAGAGTCTTCGAGGGTGATTTCTCCAGCAACACAAAGAATTTGATATTGGCATGGTTCTCTGATGATGACATTTCACAATCCAACAAAAGAAAAAAACTACGTTTAAAATATCATACACCAACTCTAACTGCCTACTCTATGGCACAGCACCTTTCCTAGTAGTGATACCAACCTCCCAAACAAAAATTTCCCTTCCATCAAACAATTGCTTGACTGCATGTGACCATTCCAGGAACTTTATGACCCTACCTCGTACATAAAGACAAAAAAATTACCAGAAACTAAACATTTCGGATGAAATTATTCTATTATCGTGCAGTCCTAGGAAAAGGTTCATTCTATGCCAGTATGTCATAAGTTCTTCAACAGATGTCACATGATTGTTTTATGGAATTTTAAAAACCAATATATTTACAACTCAATTTGAAGTTTTATTTTTTACTTATAAATAATTAGTTTTAAATGAAATAATTTGATATATTATTGATTATTAGGCTACATATATTTCATAATTACAGATATTAATTATAATTATTTAATCTTCATTCTTATAATCACATAAGAAAACTTAAACATTTACACGATTTTTCTGTTTTCTAGTCACAGTAATAATATCTTCATTCAAAAATAAATCTTTATAATGCATCCTGCAGTTTGAAATTATTTCTATTTCATATAATAATTTCACCAACCTTCTTTTTAAACTGCGACACCTTTATTTTTATTCTTACTTATACATGTTTTGGTGGATCCACCATCATCAGAGTAAATAAAAAAATTGAAACCAAAAAAATTTTCATCTCACTTATTTAAAATTTACAAAAGATGATACATCTTCAGTCATTTGTAAAAAACTGATTTAAAATTGATTAGAATTTTAAATCAGTTTTATACAAATGACTGAAGATGTATCATCTTCTGTAAATTTTAAATAAGTGAGATGAAAATTTTTTTGGTTTCAATTTTTTTATTTACTCTGATGATGGTGGATCCACCAAAACATGTGTAAGTAAGAATAAAAATAAAGGTATCACAGTTTAAAAAGAAGGTTGGTGAAATTATTATATTACATGACTTTCATTACAATTACTCAATAATGCAAAATTAATTGTAGTTAATTTATTAAGTATGACAAAAATAATTACATTTTTGTGTACGAATATAATGGCATCGAGCCAGTTTACCATTGAAGTATTGCTCAATCACAGCGAATGACATTGTGTTTACCAAGCCGTAATGAACATGTTAAAAATAAAAACAAAACCAGAATTTAAAAACTTACATCATTATCTTTATATACGTCTGAAACTGGATCAAGAGATCCGTCTCTATCTACAAATCCATTAACACCATCAACTGAATCATAATTTTTCAAACTTGGATATTCAAATTGTCGACAAAGAGAGTTCCTATTGTTAGATTCAACTGTACAAGGTGCGACCACATGATTTAGTAAACCAGATCCCTCATAAAATGCTGCTGGTAGCAACACAAAGTAATCCTTTAAACAGAAAAAGAAACAAAAATAAATAACACATACAATAACAGAATAGAGATTTTATATTAACACTTTCCAGTCTACCATTTTTTTCACGACTATGGACTACAAACTAAAGTAAATTTAACATATCTTACACTGTAGACTGCCGTTTTTTCAACTTTTTCAAAAAATCAGTGTGCAGTCACTTCCAGTTCTTTTCAACAAGGGTATTATATGAAAATAAAGTTTGAAATTTGCTCTTTTTAACCATATATTTAGTTTAAGTCAATTATTAAGTTATTTATAAAATAATATTATTTACAATTACTCAAATTTACACATTTTTGAAAAATTTTATATGAAATTACAGTGCATTTGTTTTTGGAAGAAGCTTGTAAGGGGAGGGTGAGTAGGTAGAGTAGGGATAGTTTCAACGGGGCAAGTGTTGTCTCCTTCTCACTTAATCATCATTCCTTCTCTTTCTAACTGTATACTACTGTTACAACTATGAGATGCTTCCCCCACCACTAAACAGAACAGCTCAGCGGCACAGAGCATTGGTGGGAGAGCTTCTAGCTAGAACAAATGACCTGTATATCAATATCGCTTTCATTCTCCGCAGGGTCGTATGATTCATCAATGTCCATGTCATCTAATTCCGAGCCAGAATCTTCTGCAAAACAATCTTATGCATCTCTAGAGATCATTTCATGAAATGTATAATAGCACAATAACAGTGAAACACATACACTGCAAACAACGTGGCCTTGTAACCCACTATGTCGGTACTCGATAATAGACGCTACGGTTCGAACTCGCGCATTAAGTAGCGATCAATAGTTTTGTCAATATATCAGAAAATACTAATCGATTCGGTCAACTATCGCTGTAGGTAAATGGAGATCAAAATAAACTAAATAACAGTGAAAACATGAAACAGATAGCGTACGGATAGCCACATTTATAACAGTGTGAAAGTAGCAAACGTATCAGATACGTTTGCCATCTAGGAATGTATATTGCCGTGCCCGTATCACGTACGGTTGTCGTCTCGAAAGTGTTAACTTTATTTATTAAATACATTAACATTAACATATTTTTACTAATTCCCGCATAGGACAAGCCTGATCACGGGAAACCAAGCCTGAGTCGGACGTTAAACCAAAAAAAAAAAAAAAAAATGAGTACGGGAATGAGTCATATATTACTATGTATAAATTATTGATCAGTAATATTACTAAAACTATATTTAACAATTTTTATTACACAGCTTACCAAAACTTAATCTATAGATACTGAAATAACGAGATTGCCTTTTACATATGGATGGGCTTTGAGGAAGGGAAGAGTAAATTTGACACTGCTGCCAACCTCAACAATGAGACATTACTCATACATTTCACTACCTTACAATATTCTACATAGATTTTGTAAGCTGTGGTTTATTACGAGAAAATGTCTTCATAAACCTTGTTGTTGTTAGGTCATCAGCTGAAAAGCTGGTTTGAACCTGTAGAGGTTTTACTAAGTAGAATGAGGAGTGAGGTGGTTTACCATTGCCTTCCTCACTGAGTGGAAAAGTACGCTTATCAGCAAGCCGAGCCCTCTGAAAAACACATATTTTCCACTCTGCAAATGACACCTTCACTTCATTCACCATAGGGTCTGGGTGTATAATGAAATTCATTACTTTCAGAGGAGATAACTCTGATTAGTGTCTTTTACACCTCTATCTCTTCTGTTCTTAAATAATTCAGTAATTTAATTGGTTAAACATGTGATAAGAAATAGAACTATTTATTTTAGCCCTGCAACGGACAGATTGAGTGTAAATAATTTGACACTCCACCTGTCTGTTATGGGCAGATCATAAACCTTATAATAAATAAATGTGATCTGTAATATTGTTTTTTTTTTTCCGGGGTTCCTACGGCCGGCGCCGCTTCCCGCACTTCAATCTCCATTCTCTTCTATCCTCCCAATCACCCTCATCCATCCCTCTCTCCCTCATGGCTTCCTGTATTCCCTTTTTCCACGTTTTCCTTGGTCTACCTTTCTTCCTTCTGTTGGTTGGGACATAAGACAACATTCTTTTTGGCCATCTCTCATCACCCATTCTCTGCACATGACCATACCATATCAGTTGTTGTCTCTCTATCCTATCCACAATGGTATCTTCTACATGAGCTCTTTTCCTGATGTCGTCATTCCGGATATGGTCCAACCTGGACACTCTACATGAACGGCGCAGAAAGTCCATTTCAATTGCTTTAAGCTGGCTGTCTATTTTTGATGTTATTTGCCAGCACTCTGCCCCATAAGTTGTTATTGGCTCCACAATAGTGTGGTACAACTGGACTTTTGTATTCATGTGCATTTTTGCAGACCATAAAATCGGGTTCAATTTCCGGATTGCTATTCTCCCTTGCACAATCCTATTTTTAACATCCTTCCTAGTTGAACCGTCTGATGATATGTAGGTCCCCAAGTACTTGAATTCCTTTGTGCTCTTGATAATTTTGTTGTCGACTTGAAGATCATTGGACTCTTCCCCTATAACCAAGTATTCGGTCTTGCTAATATTAATATTCAACCCCCATTCACAGTATTCATCAAAGAGTTTCCTTGTCATATAAGCAATGTCCTCTTCATCGTTAGCTATGAGCACTTGATCATCGGCAAACAGTAGTGTATACAAACAGGTATCTCCAATTTCAATCCCCATTCCATTACATTTCTTGCGCCAGGTGCTCAGTGCTCTTTGTATATATATCTTGAAAAGAGTTGGTGATAAACAACACCCCTGCTTCAAACCCTTGTTAACCCTGAATGGCGCAGATATTTTATTATTCAATTTAATCACACATTCTGAGTTCCTATAAAGTGTTCTTATTGCTCTGATGTAGCCTTTGTTGATGTTTGTTTCAGATAACACCTCAAACATCCTATTGATGGGAACATTATCATAGGCCTTTTCCATATTGTCTATAGCTTAATTACATGACTAGAAATATTCGCTGCCCATAGCAGCTAGGTGGAGTGTCAAATTATTTACACTCAATCTGTTCGTTGCAGGGCTAAAATAAATAGTTCTTTTTCTTATCACATGGTCAGCCAATTAAATGACTGAATTCATTTAAGGACAGAAGAGGTAGAGGTTTAAAAGACACTAATCAGAGTTATCTACTCTGAAAGTAATGAATTTCATTATACAGCCAGACCCTGTCGTGAATGTAGTAAAGGTGTCATTTACAGAGTGGAAAATATGTGCTTTTCAGAGGGCCTGGCATGCTGATAAGCATACTTTTCCACTCAGTGAGGAAGGCAATAGTAAACCACCTCACTCCTAGTTTTACTTAGTAAAGCCTCTAGAGGTTCAAACCAGCCTTTCGGCTGATGACCAAAACAACAACAGAAATATTCGATTTACTATAATTACCAGCTACCATGTTCCATTGGAACAAAATTTTCTACGACTGAATCGCCTTCTTTACTATCACTGTCAGCAGCGTCTTCACTATCAGTCTCGCTAGTATCTATCCATTTCTTTTCTTTACCAGATGTCAACGAAACTGTTGAAGAACAGCTTCTTCACGTCTTTAATTTCCTTCTTTATCTTTCAAATTGTGGAAAGAGAAACATAACAGTAGTTAGCCAATCGCTCATGGCTTTTGTCAAGAGGCAGGGAAAGTCATTTTTGTTTAGCTTCAGCTTCACATCATTATTACACTGCTTATTAGATTTCGTTCAGCACTGTGAATAATCTACCCACGTTTTCAAGAAACTAACATTTTTGTTAACTGTTACAGTTATATTTGTACAATTAACACACAAAAGGTTCCGCAATATACTGTTTATGCTCTGGGTACAGTATAAGTTGTGTTTATTACACTGAAATTAAAGCAGATGTGCATGCACACTGATGCTTTTCCACCATTTTTATGAGAAAAAAAATATTTTTTTTCTCTTTCAACAAATTGTATTAGTAATTGAAATAATACTAAGAAATCTTATATAAAAAAAAATATTAACAAGATAATGATACTGAAAAAGGCCTAATTTACATTCTGAGAATTTTATTGATTTTCTTTTTAAGTGTGGAGGCACCAACCTTGACTATTTTTCGAAAGGATATTCTCCAGTGCTTTTCTACTTTTTTCATGTTTTGAGTCGGAACTTTTAGTTTTTCTTTGACGTAACCGACAGAAAAGGGATTTTAACTTTACCAATAAGAAATACATTGGTGAAGCATGGTCCATTTTCCCTATTTGACATACTGTCTATTTTTGGGAATTTAATCAAGTTTAAAATTCAAAATAAAATAAAATACTGTCACCGCCACCCCTTCTAATTAATCATTTACTGTGTTGCCAGTCTTCAATAGTTCTCCCGGCCTTTGTCGGCACACCGACAAACCTTTCGGCTCCGCACCGACAGAGGCCTTTGTCATCAAGGCCGAGCCAGTAGCCGCCCTCTACCACAGTGCTCTCAGCAACTATATAAAGAGCGCTGCACTGAGCCGAGCGATTCAATACCGATTCAGAGACAGAGCGATTCAATTCTGATCCAGACATAGAGGGATTCACTTCCTACAGCATCGACAAGACGTCCACCTCGGCACACAGCTGCCGAACTCCAGCGAAGACTAATCAACGACCCCGCAAGAGAGAAGATGATGCTTCCGCTCGCCGACCCGTCACCGTAAGCCATTGACCGGACCGTCATCGTTCGCTAATGCGAGCGATGCCCACAGCGGTCCCTTGACCAAGCCTTACGCCCACCGGACCTGACGAAGCAGCCATCAACACACTACTGCGAGGGAAGAAGATGATGTCTCCGCTGGATGACGACATGCCGTGTTGCCCAGCTCCTCGACCGCCACGACGACTACGACCGATACTGCACATCAAGACGACCATCGCTTAAACGGCCCTTTTCAGGGCCACCAAAAAAATAAGATTTGCCATTTAATGTCGCCATCTGGTGACAATACGATTATTTTTATACACAGAAAAGAATAAGTAATATTTTAATTAAACAAAAAAACAAAAAATGTAATGTTTTGATCTAATTTCAGTTGTTTGCTGTCCTGAAAATTTTGCTTAGTGAAGATAATTGCAAAAATCCCTTTCTTATGGATGGTCACACTTATAAAAAACTTACCAAAAACAAATTCTTCTGATTTTTAATAGATATCGTCCATGGTCCAGGGTTCATGACAAACGGTAAAGGTATTCCACCGCCGGTTGGACCAGACACTGTGACAAATGTAGGTTGCCGATTTGGTTTAAATAAAACTTGAAAATTTTGTTCGGCATCGTTTGGATTTTCAGGTGTTATCGTTATTTTACCGATAATTGGTTCTTCATTTGGGTTAACGTAACGTAAGACAAGCCTGTAAAATGATGACTTAGGAATGTAAACTTCATGTAGGATTTCATCCTGAAACAAAGTATAAATATGTATTACTGTTATGTTCAATTTTTTTTAAATATCATACAACACTATTATAACAACACGCACAAAAATGGTTCGATATTAGTTGAAGCATGGTTCCCAGATCGCTGCCCACAAAATCATTCAAGCCGGCACAAATTTTTAGAGAGCTCCCTAACTAGCCGTCTTAAGCTCTTTTTTAATCAAAAAATCTGGTGTGAAACACTCACACAACTTTCTCTTGCCAATGCAAATAATTAACAATAAACTTAACAATTGTAATAAAACATTAGAAGTTAACAAAAAACTAACCTCAAAAAAACATAACCTTAGTTTAATCATGAGTGAAAGACGCAAAATGAAAATCGACCTCAATAGGCTATTTGAGAATGCGAAAAATAAAGTGTCAATTGCTGTCATCAGTATAAATTAAGAGTTTAAAAATGGTTATTTATTAACGTAAGTTGAAAATAATAATTGATTTATTTAAAAATCCATAAATAAAAATGCAAATTTTTAAACGTTTGTCACGTGACACAAAACGCTCTTGATTGGTCGAGTTTATGATGACGTCACATGCTTGTAAACAAACCTCGTGGCTCGTTTGCCTACTTGTTATATTAGCTTTCGAAACTGTTATTAAGATTTTCCTTTGTTTTTGTGTGATTTATTTGCAATATTTTAGAAATTCTGTCAAGTACCTACTTTTACCATGGACAACGATTTTGTAAAAGCAGACAGCAGAAACCTGCCCCAAGTCGACGCAATCATGGTCGGATTATTTTTCAAAAATAATTCCGACTTTTATGCTTCGGAGCTAAAAAATATGAAAACAGCAAAGTAAGTATAATAACACTTTAGTGGTAACTTAAATTATGTCATGAGAAAGTGAAAAATGATGAACTTCCACAGCAAGCAAGAACTTTTATAGGTGATAAATGTTAGGTTAGTTTGGTACAGTTTCGTGAACATAAACGATAATTTGTTTACCTACTTTTGTAGGTCTGCAAAGGAATCGTATGGGGATGATGCCATTGGATATGTGCAACTGCGTCGCGAGTCGGATCTTTGTACAATAAAGTGTAAGATTTGTCCTGAGCACAAGGTGAGGAGCAGCTCTTACAACGTCACGATGGTGATAGACGAGAATAAGGGTGAAATTGTTAGCTGTCAGTGCTTAGACTGTGCAGCTTCAGCTGGTGGCTGTAAACATGCAGTCGCATTTCTCATGTGGACCCATCGTCGCACAGAGGAACCTTCTTGCACCGAGGTGGAATGTTTCTGGAAAAAACCAAGGCTTTCCAGAGTAGTTACGACCTTCAAGACCTTCCGACCAAACAAGTTAGTCGGAATCTTTTAGTGTAATGCTTATTGAAATCATAAGACTCTGTAGCTACAATTTTTAACTAATATTATGGAAAACAGCAGAAATATTCGAAGTGAGTTGCAAGAGACATTCTGTTAAAAACATAAGAGGTATTATAACCTCCAATCAATAACGAAAATATTTACATTCTGAATGTAATTAATTATTACAAAATATAAATATTATGTTTACTTACATCGAAATTGTCTTCACAGAAGAAAATATTTGTACTATTCGCTATGTCATTAGGATCTCTCCGAGAAAGTTGTAACCACTTTCGGCGCACTTCGACATTCTTTGGAACACTTACAAATAGTTTTTCCGGAGTTGTTAACGACGTATTTGTACATTTTGGAACTGCACACCATTTGTAACTCATTTTGTTACATAAATCACTGATAAAATGTAAATCCAATCGCACTTTCGTTTTTTGTTTACAACAAAATGTATGTGGATGATATGTGCCACAGACCAAATACAGGCAAGTGACGTCACCGACCCGTTTGCAGCGCCATATTGTCAAAGTAGTGTTTTGGCGCGCTATTTAAATATTGAATTTTTAATTTGATATTTTTCAGCAAATATGTACCAGATTTAAAAAATACAACTTTTACTGGGTTCCTTAAACTCTACTACATCATATAAAATGGATTTTAAAAACCTGTCAAATAGCCTATTGACTGACGGTAAATATTCAGACGAGAGTTATTCAGGAAGTGAGATTTCTGGCGTGGAAGACTTATGATTTGTCATAGTAGGGCCTACATTAAGATTGAATTTTCATAAAAGACAATATCTGCATAGAAGCGGTAAATTTTAATTTTATTTCATTAATAGTGCAAGAGAAAATTAAATTTATTTGTAACTAGAAGTATAACAATAATGTGTGTGTACATGTGTCCGTGTATGTGATAAACAGCACACAGAACTTTGTAGGCAGGCTGTTCCGCACTGACAAGTCTGGGGACCAATATACCCCTCTCTTTCTAAATATTTCTTTCTCACTCAGTTGTTCTGAGCAACTCGCAATTCAATTGGATCTTGCCAGCCTGTACAGTATTTGACATCATCTTTTTTATATGTAGAGTAAATATTGTAACATATTACCTGTAATATTGAAATATATATTTCTAACCACCAGAATACGGTAACATAAAACACTTACCAATGTTTATAGCGCTTTCGTGTATCTTGTACACATCTTCAGTAAATTAAAATTTATTTCAAGTCAAAATTTAAAACTTCCTGCTTCTACCAGGTAGGAGAACCATGGTAGGAGCAGGAAGTTTTAAATTTTAAACTTGAAAGTTTTTAAGTCTTTAAGATTTTAAAGTTTAAAAGTCAAAATTTAAAACTTCCTGCTCCTACCAGGTAGGAGAATCATGGTAGGAGCAGGAAGTTTTAAATTTTAAACTTGAAAGTTCTTAAGTTTTTATGTCTTAAAGATTTAAAGTTTAAAAGTCAAAATTTAAAACTTCCTGCTCCTACCAGGTAGAACCATGGTAGGAGCAGGAAGTTTTAAATTTTGACGTAAAATATATTAATTTACTGAAGATGTGTACAAGATACACGAAAGCGCTATAAACATTGGTAAGTGTTTTATGTTACCGTATTCTGGTGGTTAGAAATATATATTTCAATTTTAAATAATACCGGCTGTTTAAAATCCTACATAGGATGTTTGATAAAAAATAATTACCTGTAATAATGAAAATACTGCATATCCTTTCCAAGAATATCCAGGAAAAACCCTTTCATCAAAACCATAACGAACAGGAGACTGCGAAGGAGTGACTCCATCTTCTGCTTCGTACAAATATTGATGCAAAGTAGGAAAATAATGATGTTTTAGAGGCTCATTACATGTAAGACCAGTTACACGAGGTTGGCAGACACACTGTCCTGATTCTTTATCACATATATTATGTATTGAACCTCCAACATTACAAGCACAATCTGGAAAAAAGAATCACGTGTGAAACACTCACACAACTTTCTATTGCCAATGTTGATAATTATGAAATAGCGGGTGATTCATTTAAAAGTAGCCCACTGCATTTAATAGCGGCCTTCAGCACTCAATTGGATTCAAATAGTAAATGAATAAATAGAATTACTTAATTCATAATTTTACATATTTATTTAAAATTTATATACAAATTTCAACTTCACCTTTAAAGTAGATGCTGAAAGTGGCGTCCTTGAACGCTTAAACATTTTTGCGCTCGTTCAATGTTCAGGGTGATTCATTTAAAAGTTCACCCGATTTGAGTATGTGCGATTTTTTTCTATGGGGTTATTTAAACGGAACTGTTTACCAAACAAACCCCTGCAGTATACATGAGCTAAAGAACAACATCGTGGTAGCCATTCAAGCTATAGACGTTGCCGTATTGCGTTGTGTGTGCAATAATAACATTGAACGAGCGCAAAAATGTGTAAGCGTTCAAGGACGCCACTTTCAGCATCTACTGTAAAGGTGAAGTTGAAATTTGTATATAAATTTTAAATAAATATGTAAAATTATGTATTAAGTAATTCTATTTATTCATTTACTATTTGAATCCAATTGAGTGCTGAAGGCCGCTATTAAATGCAGCGAGCTACTTTTAAATGAATCACCCGGTATAACCTATATTTTAATAATGAGTAAACAATATAAAATGAAAAACATAACTTAATTTTAATCATTGTTCAATGACGCTAAATGAAAATCAACCTCTGTTCGACTTAATTATTGCCTCTAAACTAGAGAAAAAACCTAAAATAAAAGTTGTATGTATTTTTAATTTTTTATTATATGCTTTTGTCTTAAAATGCATACTAAGGTAATCTTCAAAAATCTCATTTTTTTACAGATATTGATGAAAAAAAAAACAAAAATCACTAATTGCCGCTAAACTAAGCAATGTCCAAAAAAATGTTAGAAATAAAAGTTGTAGGTTTTTAACAAGTCTACAACTTTTGTTATATTATATACTTTTGCCCTGGAATTAAGGCTGCAATCTTAAAAAAAAAAATTCTATGAAAGTACAGCCTCCCCAAGAATTTTAGCAGACATGGCGCTTAATTTATTTTGTAAAGCATAAAAAGTATAGTAAATGAGGCGATTTTTAAAAAAAATTGTAGGGGCTGTTTTCAAGTAAATTGCATAAATAAACTACTACTTCCAGTTGACCAATTTTGATGAAATGTTCATGTCAGGTCCTCTAACGGTACCTAACTTAAGTTCCAAGTTTCAACTTCATACAATATTCCGTTCTTGAGATATTTTGTTCACACACGCATGCACATACACACGTGCAAACACTGTTGCGAAAATGCAACAGCACCAGTCCCTGAAGGTTGAGGATTCCTTAACACTTTCTCACTCGTCCATTCCAGCAATGGTCTATTCCATTTGGAATAGACTAGGCGCGCACAAAAAAACATTCCAGTGGCATCTTTCACTTTTCCATCCCTAACTATTCCACTATCCAAAATTAAAAAATTAGTTTGGAGATACATCCAGATATGGAAGGGTCCGGATATGACAGGCTTTACTGTAATATCACTTACTATAATATAATACTGTAATATCACTTGAGTCACGAGTTTGCCCTTGTTTGCAACAAGGGGTAAAGGGGGAAAATCATTAGTGCACATGCCCGACTACTTTAATTTCAGTACGACAAACTTAACAACTTATACTACACCCAGAACATATATATAGTATATTGCGGAACCTTTTGTAGGTTAACTGTTAGTTACAGATATGTCGGTTTCTCGAAAACGTGGTCGAACTATTCACAGTAATGAACGAAATCTAATATGAAATGTAATAATATGCTATGAAGTTGAAGCTAAACAAAAATGCCAATCCGTGCCTCTTAAAAAAAGCCGAGAGCGAGCGGCTAACTACTGTGATGTTTCTCTTTCCACAATTCGAAAAATAAAGAAGGAAATTAAGGACGTGAAGAAACTATTCTTTAACAGTTTTGTTGACACCTGGTAAAAAAAAGAAAACGGTTAAGTAGAAACTAGAGAGACTGATAATGAAAACGCCGGTGACAGCAATCGTAAAGAAGGCGATTCATTCGTAATTACAGTAAATCAAACATTTCTAGTCATTTAATTAAGCTATAGGCAATATTACAGGTCATATTTATTTCTTATAAGGTTTATGAAGAAAATATTTTCTCGGAATAAATAACAGTTTATAAAATGTATGTAGAAACTTCACGGTAGTGAAATGTACGGGTAGTGTCTCACTGTTAAGGTTGGCAGCACTGCTGTTAAGTCATGTTCATCCGGGGTTAAGTAATGTTTTATTGCCGAGTCCGGTATTTCAAATGCTTGCGCCTTGGCGCTCTTAATTTCATCTATTAATCCCAATTATGCTGTATCTCTATGTTCCTTCCCCTCCACCTACGCCTATTTGCTTTCCCGTTACTGGACCACTTGTTCGACTAGACTTGTCATGAGCAGATGTGCTTTTCGTTTCGAGGCCTAATTTTCGGCTTACCGCCATGCTTTGGTGCTGGCATCGGTTCATGTTCATGTTGAGGCTTGTATTGTGCTAATGTGTGTTTATGTACTTGGTCATTTGTATTTTGTCGTGTTTATTTCCTTATGAATTGTGTGTTAATGTATTAAAGTGTATTTCGGCGGTCTCTAGTCCGGACTTCACCACGTGCTTCAGTCATTACACTTCAACGTTATCATATTCTGAACCAAGTAAGTGGCATTTATGTTCGTGATAATATTTGGTTATTCAGGTGGTCAAATTTTCCTATGTGTGTTTTTCCTTTTATTCAGTTGATTTCTAACTCGTGTTTTAATTACAATCCTTAATTGCTTGGTCATGAGTGCCAACCCCTATAAATTGTAGCCTACTCTGGTTCTTCGGAAATTACCGCAATAAATAAATTGTTGAATAATTATACTAATTATATCAAGTCCAACGCCTTGGTGGACTTAACAACTGCAAATATATCATTTCCCTTCCTCACAGCCCACACATACGCAAAAGGCAATCAAGTGACTTCAGTATCTATAGTAGAGATGAGAACTCACCAGTACATCCAAATAAGTTTGATTCATCCAGGTTGTAAAATCCATCAGAACAAGTATCACAACGTCTTGACGATACAGATGACTTACAAAGACACTGTCCACTTTTTCCATCACAATCATTGATTCCACCCATTACACCAGGTAAGTGACAATTACAATCTAAAATCAACATAATAAAACAAATTATAATGTGGTGTGAAACATTCAAATGACTTTATCTTGCCAATGTAAATAACAGAAAATATACCTATGTTTAATCATGAGTAAAGAATGTAAAATATAAAACATATCTAATTTTAATCATGAGCTGATGGATGATGCTAAATGAAAATCAGACTTCTGTTCAATTTAGAAACGCAGAAAGTCATTAACGCTAAACTAAGTCATATAGAAAAAACTTTGGAAATCAAATATGAAGATTTTATAATTATCTACAACTTTAGTTTCTTATGTTGTTGTTGTTTAGGTCATCAGCAGAAAGGCTGGTTTGAACCTCTGGAGGTTTTACTAAGTAAAACGAGGAGTGAGGTGGTTTACCATTGCCACAACTCACTGAGTGAAAAATTACGCTTATCATGCCAGGCCCTCTGAAAAGCACATATTTTCCACTCTGCAAATGACACCTTCACTTCATTCACTACAGGGTCTGGCTGTATAATGAAATTCATTACTTTCAGAGAAGACAACTCTGATTAGTGTCTTTTGCACCTCTACCTCTTCTGTTCTTAAATGATTCAGTCATTTAATTGGCTGACCATGTGATAAGAAACAGAACTATTTATTTTAGCCCTGAAACGGACAGATTGAATGTAAATAAATTGACACTCCACCTGTCTGTTATGGGCATTTTCTTATGTATACATACGAATATCAAAATATATATTATTTCTTTAAATTACCAGTAATACGGTAAACAGAAAACACCAATTACAGTGCTTTCATGCATAAAATGTACATCTTCAGTAATTTCTTTCCTTTTATGTTATTTAAAAATCAATCCTTATCTACCATGGTGGAAGTAGGATGTTTTAAATTTTAAATAACAAAAAAGGAAAAAAATTACTGGTAACGTGCTATAAGTTGACGATTGTGCCTATCATGCGGAGGCGGAGGACAGTATACTATCTATCCTACTTACATCGGCCAACCCGAAAGCATAAGATATGTATCAAGCATGTAACTCAAAATGTAACCACCGCAAACACTTAAGTAATAAAATTCAGTTCATGACTCGTCACACTAAATAAGTAAGGATTAATGTAATTATTTAAAGAAAGTGAATTGTTTAAAATTCAATCGCAATTTAACATAACTTTACTGAAAATAATGAAATATAAAAACCCTAAACCAATACAATAACATTTTGAAATTACCGTAAAACTAGTAGTTATTACTAACGATATAAAGCTCGCATCGACGGAACTCACGGACTAACTAGTCTATCACTACAAAAGTCAGAGTGCAGTAATTCAGTTTACTGCTGATGACCAAAATGGATGCTAATTATAGCTTAGGCTTAGTATTATGGTTTATTAGAATGAATGTTCATTATTTAGGATAATTATTAAGAATCAATAAATAATACAATGGGATGTTTATAAAACGATTAGTTGTAAACATAATAAATCAATGTAATAGTAAAACTACAACATGATGTCATGGTTAGAGCTGTCGCTATGATGTATTTAGAAAAGCACATATAGTAGCACTTCCAACCCCCGCATAGTCCAGTCTTACTCTCGCTGAAGATTGTCGACTTATAATGCATTACCAGTACTGAAGATGTGCATTTTATGCACGAAAGCACTAATTGGCAAGTGTTTACTGTGTACCATATTACTGGTGGTTTAAAGAAATAATGTAAATTTTGATTATCAATATAATACGGCTGTTAAAAATACCTATATAGAATGTTTGATAAGACATATATACATATATAAACTTACACATACGAGCAATGAATTTCATTATACAGCCAGACCCTATGGTTAATGAAGAAGGTGTCACTTGCAGGGTGGAAAGTAGATGCTTTTCAGAGGGTCAAGCATGCTGATAAGCAAACTTTTCCACTCAGTGAGGAAGACAATGGGTAAATCTCCTCATTCCTCGCTGTACTCAGTAAAGCCACTAGAGGTTCAACCAGGCTGATGACCTAACCAACATACACATACACATACACATACACATACATACACACACACTTTTGCTCAAAGAGGAATATTAAGGCTGCTTTAACCCACCGGGTTGGTCTAGAGGAAAAGGCGTCGCCAAAATCAGCTGTTTAACAGCTGATTTTCGGAGACGAAAGTTCCTGATTGAAATCCTAGTAAAGGTAGTTACTTTTATACGGATTTGAATACTAGACAGTGGTTAACGGTGTACTTTGATGGTTGGGGTTCAATTAACCATACTCTCCTAGGAATGGTTGGCCTGGGTCTGTAGAAGTCTACACCTCATTTACATGTCACACACATCATCCTCATTTCATTCGGTCATGGGGTTACTTATTGTTCTGAATTGAACAGATTGCAACTGCAACGTACATACATTAGGAATAAAAAAAAGGCTGCAACCTTTATAAAACCATCATATACCAAAGTCAATGAGCAAAATACAGAAAATCAATAACTGACGCTACATTAAGCGCTGTAGAAAAAAAAGGTTTGAAATGAAAGGCGTAGGTTTTTTAAATTTTTTACAACTTTGGTTTTACATACTTTTGTTGTAAAATGCACATAAGGTAACAAACTTAAAAAAGGAAAAACAATTTTGTATCACAAAACATTTATTTCACATCCCCTTATGGTACCTAACTTAAGTTCCTAGTTTCATCTTCATAATATGATATTCTGTTCTTGAGATATTTTCACACACAGACCAATCACTAAAAAAATGTTTTATTGGGTTCAAGGGGCCAAAAAATGTGTATTTACATGTAAATTTGATTTTGAAAAATCAGCATGAAACCAGAACTTTCTTTCCCTATATATCCATATACGGCAAGAGAAAGTAAAAATACTATTTCATTTGAAAAACAAATTAATGCACAACCCACCAGGTTGGTCTACAGTCTAGAGGTTAACTTAAGTCGTCGCTGTGAGTCAGCTGTTTAACAGCTGATGTTCGGAGATGAAGGTTCCTGGTTCAAATCCTAGTAAAGGTAGTTAGTTACTTTTATACGGATTTGAATGCTAGACAGTGGTTACCGGTGTACTTCGATGGTTGGGGTTCAATTAACCATATCTCTCAGGAATGGTCAGCCTGGGTCTGTACAACACTACATCTCATTTACACATCATACACATCATCCTCATCTCATTGGGTCATGGGGTTGCTATTGTTCTGAATTGAACAGATTGCAACATACACACTTTAGAGATAAAAAAATTAATGCAAAGAAATTTATACACACTTAAATTGCTTTATAAAAAAAGTCAAAACATAAAAAATGTTACCTTCACATCCATCAGAATTGCTACTTTGTAAATTCCAAAAGAGAGGGCGACATTGGTCACAAACACGTCCATGGACACGAGGTTTACATTGGCATAATTCTCCTAGTGGTAACGAACCACATCCGGCAAAAGTCGCCAATACTCCAGCTGGGTTACAATTACATTCTGAAATTTAAAAAAAATTACAATATTATTAAACAAAATAAAAATTCACTGTCCTAAATAATTTTTATTTTTTAGATCATCAACAAAAGGCTGGTTTGAACCTACAGAGGTTTTACTAAGTAAAACGAGGAGTGAGGTGGTTTACATTTGCCTTCCTCACTGAGTGGAAAAGTATGCTTATCAGCATGCCAGGCCCTCTGAAAAGCACATATTTTCCACTCTGCACATTACTTCATTCACCACAGGGTCTGGCTGTATAATGAAATTCATTACTTTCAAAAGAAATAACTCTGATAAGTGTCTTTTACACCTCTACCTCTTCTACTCTTACACGATTCAGTTATTTAATTGGCTGACCATAAGATAAGAAACAGAACTATTTTTTTTTAGCCCTGCAACTAACAGACTGAGTGCTTTTTTTTTGTTTAACGTCCGACTGTTCTGCAATTACTGCTAATGCAGACGGTGAAGGATGAAATGATTTTTTTTTAACGTATGAAAATATGCCGTGCCTGAATGGGATTGGAACCCAAGACCGCATGATGAGAGGCGAGCACGTTACCAACTGCGCCAATGCGGCCGGCAGTGAAAATAATTTAATACTCCACCTGTCTGTTATAGGCAAGTCATAGATAAATCAACTACAAAAATCAATGGTTTACCATTGATTCAGAGAGTTTACTCTCTGCTGTATAATTCATTTGATAGCTGTAATTTTTGAAAAATTGATTGTTTTTTAATAAAAGCAGCACTTTCCCATGAATTTTCGCACAGATGTAAAATTATATTATTTTTAATGAGCGTAGCTGATGTATTAGATGAGAGAAGTCTCAAGAAAATCGTTAGAACAGTTTTTAAGAATTGTATTCTAAACTTTTTTATTTAAAAAAAATTTAAAAAAAACAAAGAAGATAATCTGCCAAGCAGTAATGAACGCAATAATGACATATGGAGCAGAATGTTGTCTAATTAGAAGGAAGAACAAGAATAGACTGAATGCAGTGGAGAAGGGTTATTTGAAAAGGGCTTGTAAAATTTTATAAAGATCAACTCTACTTTTTACTTTCTCTTGCCTATATGAATATATAGGAAGGAAAGTATTGTTTTCATGTAGATTTTTCGAAATCGAGTTTTCACCGGATCTATACGTTTTCAGACCCCCTGAACCCAAAAAACATGTTTTTAGCGATTGGTCTGTGTGTGTGTGTGTGTGTGTGTGTATGTGTGTGTGTGTGTGTGTGTGAACAGAATATCTCAAGAACGGAACATCGTACGAACTTGAAACTTGAAACTTAAGTTACATACCACTATCGGACGCGACACGAACATTTTCATCAAAATCGGTCAAACAAAAGTAGTAGTTTATTCGTATAATTTTTCACTTTTTTGCGATTTTCTCAAAAACAGGTCCTACGATTTTTTTTAAAATCGCCTGGTTTACTCAATTTTTTATTCTCTACAAGATAGGGTAGGCGTCATGTTTGCTGAAATTCTGGGTGAGGCTGTTTTCACGTAAAAACAAAGTTTTTTTAATATTACGGCTTTAATATGCAATTTAGAGCAAAACTTTATATAATAAAAGTTGTAGAGAATTTAAAATCCTACAACTTTTATTTCAAACATTTTTTTGTATAACGCTTAGTTTAGCGGTAATTTGCAATTTTCTGTTTTTTTCTCACGAAAACGTGAGAAAAATCGATTCTTTTAACATTTCGGCTTTAGTATGCATTTTACGACAAAAGTGTATATAATAAAATTTATAGAAAATTAAGAGATCTACAACTTTTATTTAGAAAATTTTTCTCTACAGAGCCTAGTTTAGCGTGAAAGTGTGATTTTCCGTTTTTTTTAAGCCAAAATGAGTTCGATTTTCATTTTGCGTCTTCCACTCATGATTAAAATAAGGTTATGTTTTTGAGGTTAGTTTTTGTTTATTTCTAATATTTTATTAATAATGTTAGGTTTATTTATTAATTATTTGCATTGGCAAGAGAAAGTTGTGTGAGTGTTTCACACCAGATTTTTCCACAATGATTACCAGCAAAATCAGGTGCACATTGACATTTCTGTTATCACAGTATACAACAATTGTTAAAGATTAGGTGGGTGGACAAAATAAGTAATTTAGAAGTTCTTAGACAAGTGGATGAAAGAAGAAGTGGGGCATATCTTAAGACATCCAGGTATTGCTCTATCAATAATGGAGGGTAATACTGAGGGAGTGAATTGTAGGGGGAGGCAAAGATTAGAATATACAAAGCAAATTACAAAAGATGTAGAGTGTTACAGGTATGTAAATATAAAACGCCTTGCGAAAGATAGAACAGCTTGGAGAACTAAATCAAACCAGTCACAAGATTGATGAGAAGAAAAATATTTAGCTCTAGAATAAACAGAACCACTTTTTTACAGCTTCAGGAGTCACAAAACATAAAAATGGTATAGAAAATTGTGCCCTATAATGATACCGGGTGATTTTTTAGTCCTGTTACCCAATTGTTAATGTCTGGTAATTTTTTTCTAAGAAAGGGATATTTTGTTTTGTGACACAAAGTTGGTAGCCCTACTCAACCGGTATAGATACGACAGTTTGAGTTTATTCTCCTTGAGTTGTGTAAAATTTTGTGCTGTTTCCAGTTGTGTTACGAACAGAATGTCTTTTACCCTAGAACAACGGGTTTTCATTCTTGAACAATATTTTGCTACAAAATCGTATGCGAGTGTAAAAGAATCATTTCAAATTAAATTTTTTGGTGTTCCTCCACTCTATTCTAGTCAATTTCTAGGCTAACTAACTGATTTTTAGAGGCAGGTATTGTTTGCAGCAGAAAACGTAGTGGTCGACCAACTCTCTTGACAGATGACGTTAAGAGAATGTGAAAACAAGATTGCTCAATTCTCCATGGAAAAGTTTACAAAAACTTTCCTCGCATGTTGATTTGTCATGTTTGAGTGCTCAGAAAGCTGCTAAAAAATTGGAATTGTATCCGTATCACATACGATTAGTTCTAGAGCTTCAGCCTCCAGATTTAAACAAGAGATTGTTTTAGGATAAAAGACATTCTGTTCGTAGCACGACCGGAAATGGCACAAAATTTTACACAGCTGAAGGAGAATCAACTCACACTGCCATATCCATACTGGTTGAGTAGGGCTACCAACTTAGTGTCACAAAGCAAAATTTATTTTTTTTAGAAAAATATTACCAGACATTAACAATTGGGTAACAGGACTAAAAAATCACTCTGTATAAAGCAAATTGCAAAAGATGTAGAGTGTTACAGGTATGTAAATATAAAACGCCTTGGGAAAGATAGAACAGCTTGGAGAACTAAATCAAACCAGTCACAAGATTGATGACAAGAAAAATATTTAGCTCTAGAACAAACAGAACCACTTTTTTACAGCTTCAGGAGTCACAAAACATAAAAATGGTATAGAAAATTGTGCCCTATAATGATACTTTTCAACTATAGAAAGAAAGAAAGAAAGAGTGTAATGGTGTGAATGGGGGAGAGAGAGATGGAGATTGTAAAAATTAGAACTATTATTTCTATTATTATGTTTGTAGCTTACCTTCACAGATAGGGAAATTATAAAGATCAGCTCTACATTTTCCACAACGATTACCAGCAAAATTAGGTGCACATTGACATTTTCCTTCGTTATCGCAAGATACACCGATTGAACCATGGATATCGCAGTTACATGCTAAAACAAAAGAAAGAACATCATAAAATAAATTTAAATACAGTAAAACCCCGATTATCCAAAATGTTGATTATCCGAAATGTTTTTTTTTATTTTTCTGCAAATTGGTAGAAGACGAACTACTACTATACTCAATCTGGTAGGCAACGCTATGTGTACTACAAGTCGTCAACTTTTAATGAACTTATTTACAGTACAACATAAGACGACCTTACTCTTCCAGCTCTGTAAGCCGACTGAAAAGTTGCAACTTGTTCAAACTTGATACTGATCATCTTAAAGAACTAGGCTATTGAACTTTTCACTTCAAATGGACGTAGTGTCCGCAGTTCATTCATAGTAAAATCAGGCGCCGTATTTTTTGATCACACCTTGTATATTTTATTTTCCTAAGTTTTCTTGTTATTTTAATGTACAATATGAAAAGGTTTGTGTTTAAAAGCAAATTGTTAATGATTTTTTTACCGTTTAGTGACCCAAGAGCTAAAAATTTCCTGCCGGTTTAGAAAAATGTTATTCCCGGCTATAGGGTTAAATAGTTTCTGAGAAAATGGGTCTTAAATATAAAGCTATTTTAACGTGAGGAATCATAGGCTGGTCCTACTCTTTGTAATAATAGTGCATGTTTCCATTTTAGAGCACATATTCTTATGAAGTTATTTCTTTCTTTTGACCTGTAGAATGTGTTCACAAAACATAAGTAATACTTTCTAAATCACCCGGCATAAACTTTTATTTACACAAGAAAACTTATTACAAACAAAAATTTGTTTTATTTTATGTAAAAATTTATTTATTTTATTAATTCAAGTTTCGCTGCATTTCAAATGCAACTTCTTGTTACAAATATTAAATATGAAACGAATACTTACCCGAACATTCAGGATAATTATAAAATCCAGGATTACACTGATCGCAAGTTCGACCACCGAAATTAATTAGACATGGACACTTTCCAGTGTTATCGCAAATTTGAGATGCATTACCGACACCTACATCGCTACAACCACATGGTTGACAATCAGGATAACCATAATAACCGGCGATACAACGGTCACATCTTAGACCACCGTAACCATTTTTACAGAGACATTCACCATTGGATTTATCGCAAACTGTCGGTTCAGTACCTTTGATATCACAATTACAATCTGAAAATACAGAAAAAAATTAATATATTTTATCACACCAGGTTGGTCTAGAGGTAAAGTCGTCGCCAAAATCAGCTGTTTAACAGCTGATTTTCGGAGACGAAGGTTCCTGGTTCAAATCCTAGTACAGGTAGTTACTTTTATACGGATTTGAATGCTAGACAGTGGTTACCGATGTACTTTGATGGTTGGGGTTCAATTAACCATAATCTCTCAGGAATGGTCGATCTGAGCCTGTACAAGACTACACCTCATTTACACATCATACACATCATCCTCATCTCATTGGGTCATGGGGTTACTTATTGTTCTGAATTGAACAGATTGCAACGTACACAAATTAGGGATTACAAAAAAAAATTTATCACAGATAACATCAAAATCTTATAAATGATGTGCCAAAGATATGATTACTTTCAGTGAATTTTCTTGTACGCTCTCCGAATGTTCATTTACATATTAATAACGAGCAGGTTTTTTTTTCAACACGATTTTAACCATCTAAACCTTCACCGATTTTCTCCAAAGTGGGCTTAAAAGGTTCGTCTGTTTGAGCAAATTTACAAAAAAAAACTAACCAAAATCATATATTTTAATTTGTTTTGTTTAGGTCAACAGCCGAAAGGCTGGTTTGAACCTCTAGAGGTTTTACCAAGTAAAACGAGGAGTGAGGTGGTTTACCATTGCCTTCCTCACTGAATGGAAAAGTATGCTTATCAGCATGCCGGGCCCTCTGAAAAGCACATATTTTCCACTCTACAAATGACACCTTCACTTCATTCAAAACAGGGTCTGGCTGTACAATGAAATTCATTACTTTCAGAGGAGATAACTCTGATTAGTGTCTTTTACACCTCTTCCTCTTCTGTTCTTAAATGATTCAGTCATTTAATTGGCTGACCATGTGATAAGAAACAGAACAATTTATTTTAGCCCTGCAACGAACAGATTGAGTGTAAACAATTTGACACTCCACCTGTCTGTTATGGGCAGATATTTTAATTTATGACCGTAAAATAGGTCTAAAATAAAGATAATAATACATGAAGTTACGAATGAGAATACAGTAAGCGATGCGTTTGCGTATTGAATGCAGCACTGCCCTACGTATATATTTCTCTCTTTCTCTATCTATCCCTCCCACACCTCGTCTTATTTTAGGTTGAAGGGGGCAAGTTCAATGAACTAAAGTATACTAACGCATTGGCAGTGACACATCGCTTTAGACTTTTCCACATGGTTGTTGTTACTTTGAGTAGTGTACAGTGCGTTCTGCTTTTGTTTTTAACAGCTCTTTTCAGAGCTATTATATAATTTTTCAGATCATTTGATAGCCTAAAAATTCAAATAATGCCACGCAACAATAAAACAAGAAATGTTGTATACAAAGAAGTTCTATAAAAACAAATTTACACTTTTTTATGGGTTTTCCCGCACGTGTTCACCTAGTAAATTAATTACAGTTAACTTCTACACAACAGACACTCACGGGACCAAAAAATTTGTCCGCTATTAAGAAGTGTCCAAATGAGAAATATGTGTACTGGTACAATTTTTTGCATTTACATTATGTATTGTGTAATATAACATATTTAACAAGAATATATAAAATATACACTATGTACTTTTATGCAATGAAAAAATTATTTAATTCATAAGTATATAGTATATAATACATTTATACAAAATTACCAAAAAAGACAGGTGGAGAAATTGCCCATAACAGACAGGTGGAGTGTCAAATTATTTACACTCAATCTGTTAGTTGCAGGGCTAAAATAAATAGTTCTGTTTCTTATCACATGGCCAGCCAATTAAATGACTGAATCATTTAAGAACAGAAGAGGTAGAGGTGTAAAAGACACCAATCAGAGTTATCTCCTCTGAAAGTAATGGATTTCATTATACAGCCAGACCCTGTGGTGAATGAAGTGAAGGTGTCATTTGCAGAGTGGAAAATATGTGCTTTTCAGAGGGCCCAGCATGCTGATAAGTGTACTTTTCCATTCAGTGAGGAAGGCAATGGTAAACCACCTCACTCCTCGTTTTACTTAGTAAAACCTCTACAGGTTCAAACCAGCCTTTCGGCTGATGACCTAAACAACACACCAAAAAAGAAATGTGTTATCTTATATGTAATATAAAAAATATGTTGCATGTACAGAACTTATAAGTAATCCAACATACCTTATGTTTGTATTCCAGAATTGTACATAAGTTGATTACACAATTTACACAATACAATTTGGCTACTTCTAACACTTTTTCACAAATTATTAAACCAGATAATGGTAATGAATTTGCATGCGCTCTTCAAAACCAATCATATGTTATGCTTTAATTAATTAACCCGTCAGTTTCTGGAAATGCAATGTATTACATACATTGTACTAACATTTTTAATGGACAAGTTTTGTCCACTTTCCAGAAATTGAATTTTCAAAACCATACAAATTAACTGTCCGCATCTGTTACGTGGAGGATCTGTTATTAGGAAATATTTTAGTATTGTGTCTTATGGGAAAATGCCGGAACTTTTAAAATAGTCCGCAATTAGGAAATGTCCGTAATTCGGAAGTGTCCGTTAGCAGAAGTTTCACTATATTAAAATCATAACAAAAAATAATTATTCCCTTTTTTGATACTTGATAACAATGCCAGAAGATAGTTTAACTAGGCACGTAATAGAAAAACTTTGCAAAAAGTAAGGAGCACCCTATCTCCTCTGAAAGTAATGAATTTCATTCTACAACCAGACACTTTGCTGAATGAAGTGAAAGTGTCATTTGCAGGGTTAAAAATAACGGGTGATTCAAAAAGAGCGCCGGTTTTTAAACGGCTGGTAAATTTTTTTTTATCGGTTGGCAACATTGTTAGACCTCATTTCTATTTCGGAGAACATTCCGATTGACGATTCAGTTGTAGTTTCTCTTGTTCGCAGTGTAGTACTCTCGCAGTCTGTGTCTAACCATGGAGAAGTTTACTATTGCACAACGAGTGTTAATCGTCAAAACATTTTACCAGAGTGGAGAGAGTTATGCGGCTGTCAGGCGACTTCGCGGTACTCTAGGACGTAATGAAGCACCGAATGAATCAACAGTTTGCAGGCTCATGAAAAAGTTTTTTGAGACGGGTTCAACAGTCGACCTTAAAAGTTCTGGACGTCGTCGTTCTGGCCGAACTGAGCAGAACGTTGCGTTGGTTCGTGACAGTGTGGCTGTTAGCCCAGCAAAATCAATACGTCGCCGTTCTCAACAATTGGGTTTACGATGTTCTTCTGTACAGAGAATTCTTCGGTACAATCTCCAATATCACCCGTATAAAATTCAGTTGCTGCACAAGAAACAATGTTGCTGCTCCGTGAACGGTTCCAGGATCGCATCATTTCTCGTAATTCCGACCATCAATGGCCACCAAGGTCGTGTGACTTGACGCCTTGTGACTTTCATCTTTGGGGTCATCTGAAGTCATTGGTGTATGCCAATAAACCCCGAAACATCAATGACTTGAAGGAGGAAATTCGACGGGTTATCGGGCAAATGGAAGTCGAAACTTGTCGTGCAGTAATATCCAATTTCATGGACAGAGTTGATGCGTGCCAGCGCAGTAGAGGAGGACACATGCATGACATCATTTTTCATACATGAAATCGGAAGGTAAGATGAACTTGTTGATGTATTTATTTTCAGTTTTTCAATAAAATAAATCTCTTTTGATATATCAAAACTGGCGCTCTTTTTGAATCACCCTATATGTGCTTTTAAGAGGGTCTTAAAATAAAGTACTCGTGTACAAAGTAATACTCAAACCAATTTCAAACCAATTTGGACGTATGGGTTAGAGCTATGGGATACAGCTAGTTCATCAAATATAGAAATACTGCAGCGCTTTCAATCAAAATGCCTGAGACTGATCGCTGCAGCCCCATGGTACGTAACAAATGAAATACTACACAATGACCTAAACCTGCCCTTCATAAAAAAAGAAATTAAACAGCATAGCGAAAAACATTTACAAAAACTAGAAGACCATCAGAATCTATTAGCGATTAGCCTCCTTGACAACAGCGAAGATACTCACAGACTGAAACGCTTTAAACCATTGGACTTACCTCTACAATTTTGTTAGTCATTTAATTTTAATTTTTTTATTTTATTTTTTATCTTTTCTACTTCAACTCCTAATCATCAGCATCTCATAATTGGCGTCGTTTTCATCTCTACCATCGTCATTGTCATCTCCAACTTCAACTCTTTGTGTTTCGGGATGTTGATTCACAGTTTGTCAAGTTTGATTTTGTATAGATATATAATTTTTTTTGTTTCTTCACAGTTTGGCCTTTTTCAAACACACTACTGAGTGTCGTTTGTGTTTTAATTCTAAAGACATTACTCAGATTTCCTCATATTTGCTTAAAGTTATTGTATTTATTAACTGATTGCAAAAGAAAACTATACTGTTACAAAAAAAAAGAAAAAAAAAGAGGGTTTGGCAGGCTGATAAGCACTATTTTTCAACTCAGTGAGGAAGGCACTTGTAAACTACCTCACTCCTTATTTTACTTAGTAAATCTTCTAGACGTTCAAACTGGCCTTTCGGCTGATGACCTAAACAACAATTCAAATAACCTAAATATTTAGTGTATTGTTGATACTTACAAGCACACGAAGGAAAATCAAAGTAACTATCGGCACATTTACCGCACTCTCTTCCGCCAAAATTACTGTGACAATGACACTGTCCTGTACTCACATTACAAACATCTGATTCTGATCCAAGTGGATTACAGTCGCAAGCTGCAATTAAGAAAAAATATTTTATTAAAACTTAAAAGAAGAGTGGCTATCAGAATGTTCCCAGACTATGTCTAATTTTTTGTTTGTTTTTTTTTTTGCTTAATGGCTCCAAACTCCTTCACAATAGTCAACTTGCAAATTGATACAATGAATCCAGTGGTTTTTCCAAGCCTGGAGAGTGTCAAGAAAATCCTCTTCTTGAAGGCTGTGAAGTATCACCTGTGTTTTTACTTTCTCTTGTCTATATGAATATATAGGAAGGAAAGTATTGTTTTCATGTCGATTTTAAGAAATCAAGTTTTCACCGGATCTACACGTTTTCAGACCCCTTGAATCCAAAAAAACATGTTTTTAGCAATTGGTCTGTGTGTGTGAACAGAATATCTCAAGAACGGAACATCGTACAAACTTGAAACTTAAGTTAGATACCACTAGAGGACCCAACACGAACATTTTCATCAAAATTGGTCAACCGGAAGTAGAGGTTTATTCGTGTAATTTTTCACTTTTTTGTGATTTTCTCAAAAACTGGTTCTACAATTTTTTTTAAAATCGCCTGGTTTACTAAATTTTTCATGCTCTACAAGATAGGGTAGGCACTATGTTTGCTGAAATTCTTGGTGAGGCTGTTTTTTCGTAAAAAAATTGTTTTTTTAAGATTGCGACTTAAATATGCATTTAGCACAAAAATGTATGTAATAAAAGTTGTAGAGAATTTAAAATCCTAGAACTTTTATTTCTAACACCTTTTTGCATAACTTACTTTAGCGATAATTAGCAATGTTCTGTTTTTTCTCACGAAAACGTGTGAAAAATCAATTTTTTTAAGATTTCGGCCTTAGTATGCATTTTACGACAAAAGTGTATATAATCAAATTTATAGGAAATTAAAAGATCTAAACTTTTATTTAGAGCATTTTTCTCTACAGAGCCTAGTACCGTGCGTTCGGAAAGTCGCTGTGCACTGGAATTGTGACTATGGATTTATGAAAATATGTATAAAGAAATGACTAAGCATTTTGGAAAAAAATTTATTCAATACCTTAATTACATTGTTAAACCGTGATTACATTGTTTATAGAAGGTGTTCGAAATGACCTCCATTGGCATCAATACAGCATTGCACTCGTTTCATTTTGTTTGCAAACACCTTTCGCAACTGTATAAAACGTTATGCAACGTGTTTGGTGAACGAATAATTTCAAAGAATTTGTGGCCTGCAAGATCTCCTGATCTGACTCCCCCCGATTTCTTTTTATGGGGTGCGGCGAAACAAACTGTGTATCGGAACAGACCACACACGATTGACGAACTTAAAGCCGCAATAACGGCATACATTCAAGGAATCACTGTTCTTCAGTTGCGAAAGGTGTTTGCAAACAAAATGAAACGAGTGCAATGCTGTATTGATGCCAATGGAGGTCATTTCGAACACCTTCTATAAACAATGTAATCACGGTTTAACAATGTAATTAAGGTATTGAATAAATTTTTTTCCAAAATGCTTAGTCATTTCTTTATACATATTTTCATAAATCCATAGTCACAATTCCAGTGCACAGCGACTTTCCGAACGCACGGTATAACGTGAAAGAGTGATTTTCATTTTTGGAATCAGAGCAAAGTCACAGGCGTGACTTTGAATAAATATGGTAAATATGTGGGATGGCAGCCATAATGTTAATGGTCAAAAACTTGAAAACATTGAAACATAAGCAGATGCATTGTGGTGATGCAACAGCTAGTTTTAGTTGTTCCACAATTTGGGCTTTTTTCTTACATATTTTCCTTCATAAAGTCGTCGCCAAAATCAACTATTTAACAGCTGATTTTTGAAGACGAAGGTTCCTGGTTCAAATCCTAGTAAAAGTTGTTATTTTTATATGGATTTGAATTTTAGACTGTGGTTACCAGTGTACTTTGATGGTTGGGTTCAATTAACCATACCTCTCAGGAATGGTCGGCTTAAGTCTGTACAAGACTACACCTCATTTACACATCATCCTCATCTGATTGGGTCATGGGATTGCTTATTGTTCTGAATTGAACAGATTGCAACGTACACACATTAGGGATTAAAAAAAAAATTTCCTTCAGCCACTCCAAACCATCGTAATAAAAATCTTAGTTCACGGTAACACTGGCCAGCATGATTTTTTTAACATTTTCATCCGTTTTGTTTATGGAAGGTTATCCTGTACGACGATCAAGTGATGTTCTGCCGGCCTTGAAATGAGTATACCACTCAAAAACCTGTGTTTTGTTTAGGGAAAATTCTTTAAAAGCTTCTCAGAGCATAGCAGTAGATGATTTACAGAGTTTAAAACAAAACTTGATGCAAGCTCGTTGCTTGAATTTATCAGTCATTACAAATTATTCACAAATGAACATAACCACATGATTACAGAACACAACCACACAAAGCAATAAAACTTGGCACACAAATTCATTAGTTATTGCCTAATCGGATGCTAGCATGACAACTTGTACTGTCACATCCAACAGTCAAGACGAGTTAAGTCCAGGAACTTTCTGACAGCACCTCATAATATTTTTATACTTTTCAGTAAGCACAAAACAAGAAAGGAAATGGAACTAAAATTCTACAAAACTATAACAGTGCCAGTTATAACGTAAGGCAGCAAAGCATGGATGCTTTCAAGCAGAGAACAAAGCCAAGTCAGAGTGGCAAAAATAAAATTTGTTTGGGCAATAAAGGACTGAACTCTTAACCCTTTCAATTCCAAATTTTTTAACTAAACACAAACTAATATATGTACATTGTTTCATACACTTTACTGACATTTAAGTGAAATAAAATCACTTTTAGATCTTCAGCCTTTTTGATGGCGTGACAAAAAAGTGTGACACACATGTCACATTGGGCTTGATGATATCAAAGTTCCCAACAATATAAATAAGTAAAATCATGTGCATGCGTCCTAAACAATATTCTCTTGCTTAGATTTGTAGCAAAAAAACTAAATATGATTTTAATATCAAAGCATTATTTAAGACTTAAAAAATGTTACAATTCAAAAATATTGGTAAAATCACTATTTACAGCCTAAAAAATATACTTTTATGTACATTCAACATACTCGAAGAAATGCTACTTTATTTTAGTAAATGAACACAAATATTGAAAACTAAAATTAACTTTAAAAAGAAACTAATGGTTGCGTCCGTGGCCTAGTGGTCAGCATCTTACACTGCAAAGCGGAGGTCTCAGGTTCGATTCCTGGCTAGGGTACAGAAAATTATTACACTTCACATCCAGCGCACTTTAATCAAAAGTAGTCGCTAACAATTAAAGTTTTTATGTCAGTTATTTCACTCCAATTGCCCATAACAGACAGGTGGAGTGTCAAATTATTTACACTCAATCTGTTCATTGCAGGGCTAAAATAAATAGTTCTGTTTCTTATCACATGGTCAGCCAATTAAATGACTGAATCATTTAAGAACAGAAGAGGTAGAGGTGTAAAAGACACTAATCAGAGTTATCTCGTCTGGAAGTAATGGATTTCATTATACAGCCAGACCCTATGGTGAATGAAGTGAAAGTGTCATTTGCAGAGTGGAAAATATATGCTTTTCAGAGGGCCTGGTATGCTGATAAGTGTACTTTTCCACTCAGTGAGTTGTGGCAATGGTAAATCACCTCACTCCTCGATTTACTTAGTAAAACCTCTACAGGTTCAAACCAGCCTTTTGGCTGATGACCTAAACATATTTCATTCCAATGTGACTTCTATGCCACTGCACTGGGTAAGAAACGGTTTACAAGATAAGAAGTGATGTTCTACGAGAAGAGTCGTAAATATTTAACCAAGAGAAGAAAATCAATGAGTACCGAATCAACTGGAGTAGTCATCTGGAATGCATGAAGGGAAACCATTTGTCTAGATTGGTAATGAATTATAAGCTGAATAATCAAACGGGTGTTGGTTGTCTGAGATAAAGGTGGTTTCTGGAACAGTACTGCTTAATTCATGAAGTGAAGAAGAAGAAAAAGACTTTTCAGTAAATATTTTACTGAACGCTCTTGAACCCTTTCCCGGTTGAAACCGGAACTTCAAAATTAATGATTTCTGTATCTACTCTTTAAGAGGAATTGAATGACACTATTTTTGTTTTCAAATTCCGACTTTTGATTTCTTGACTTCTGGTTTTGGGCCATTTCCGGTCGAAATGGGAACTTAAAACCCAATTCAGGCCCACTAACTTTTTGTGCAGATTACAAATCTGAAAACCATTTTATGCTACCTCTTGTAGTTTTTGAAATCTGGATGTGATGGACATATAGACATAGGAAAATGATAAATGGCAATTTCAATTGCCACCAAAAATAAATTACTCCATTTATAATTTTATTTATCTTCAAAACAGCTGTTTGAAAAAATTTGGTTTATATTTCAATGATACAAAATGTTACTTAAACCAGTTTGGTTGTATGGCGTTCAACTTTGGGGAACTACTAGCAGAAGTAACATAGAGGTAATTCAAAGGTTCCAGAATAAAGTTCTTCATGCTATAACAAGAGCACCATGGTTTGCAAGGAATGCAGAAATACAACATCATTGCAATCTTCCTGATGTAATGGACGAGGTCAGGCGTTTTAATAGAAAATATCAGGCAAGACTTAAAAGTCACGAAAACGAATTAGCCATAAATCTTCTAAACAATGCAGAAGAAGTTAGGCGCCTGAAACATTACCATGTTTTGGACTTGTCTGAAAGAGTTGAAATGTACATAAAATTTTAGTGAAAATTATTCCATATTGTAAAATGTAAATATCTTTGTACATAGTAATTTTCTCTTTGAACACATGAATAATTGATATAATGAGAGGTACTCAGGGTAATGAGGTCTCAACTTGTGATTTGTAAATTCAAAAGATTTGCTTATAGTTTATTTTTTAAAAACTGATTGCAAATAATGTTATTTAAAAAAAAAATCAATGAGCCTCCTAAATAGAACAGTACATAATAAAGTAAAAATAGGAAATGATATAAACAGATTTTTTTTATGGATTCGCAACACAACACATTTAGTGAAATAAAGAAAATAAAGTATATTCAAGTAAAAAACTGGTACTTACGTAAACATTCAGGGAATTTATAGAAACCTTCAGCGCATTGATCACAATGGTCACCTGCATAATTAGGGCGACATGGACATTTCCCATTGATACCTTCACAATGGTAACCATCAGTACCATTCAGGAAACATTTACATGGTTTACAATCCGGATAACCAAAATATCCAAAACTACAACTATCACAGTTTGGAGGATTGAATTGTGGTTTACATTCACATAATCCAGTTCCTTCAGCGCAGTTACCAGATGCGTAGAATTGGTCACAATTACAAGCTGAAAAAAATTTTTTTACATTAATATTTTAGTTTTTATTTATTAATATATACATTAATATTTTACCATGGTAGATAAGGAATCCTTATCTACCATGGTAGAAGTAGGAAGTTTTAAATTTTGACGTAAAAAGATTTGTAATTTACTGAGGATGTGTACAAGATACACGAAAGCGCTATAAACATTGGTAAGTGTTTTATGTTACCATATTCTGGTGGTTAGAAATATATATTTCAACCTGTAAAATATGTAAATATTTTCGCGTCATAAGTGTCAGAACCCACCGGGTTGGTCTAGAGGTAAAGTCATCGCCAAAATCAGCTGTTTAACAGCTGATTTTCAAATTTTAGTAAAGGTAGTTACTTTTATACGGATTTGAATACTAGACAGTGGTTACCGGTGTACTTTGATGGTTGAGGTTTAATTAACCATACTCTCTCAGGAATGGTCGACCTGAGTCTGTACAAGACTACACCTCATTTACACGTCATACACATCATCCTCATCTCATTGGGTCATGGGATTGCTTATTGTACTAAATTGAACAGATTGCAACGTACACACATTGTTGTTGTTGTTTAGGTCAACAGCCGAAAGGCTGGTTTGAACCCATAGAGGTTTTACTAAGTAAAACGAGGAGTGAGGTGGTTTACCATTGCCTTCCTCACTGAGTGGAAAAGTGCGCTTATCAGCATGCCGAGCCCTCTGAAAAGCACATATTTTCCACTCTGTAAATGACAACTTCACTTCAATCACCACAGGGTCTGGCTGTACAATGAAATTCATTACTTTCAGAGAAGATAACTCTGTTTAGTGTCTTTTACACCTCTACCTCTTCTGTTCTTAAACAATTCAGTCATTTAATTGGCTGACCATGTGATAAGAAACAGAACTATTTATTTTAGCCCTGCAACAAACAGATTGAGTGTAAATAATTTGACACTCCACCTGTCTGTTATGGGCAGAGTACACACATTAGGGATTAAAAAAAAAAAAAGTGTTAGGGGACAGTGCTACCACATCAAGAAATAAAAATTTCACTAAACATAACGGGGTAGGCCACGTACTATAGTAGCACCGAATGATGTTCATAATATTATATTTGGTACATCCACAGAGTTGCATACTATATGCCAAGACAGTCTTTATCATCTGTTTATAGAGCAGAAGTTTATTATTTACTAATAATGGGATCTTCTCCTTGGCAGCCAATATAATACGTCTGATACCTTACCCCGAGTTCTCTCTTTTATTTTTAATGCGAGATAATACTGTAAAACGTTGAAATATATATTTCTTCATTCAAAAATAAATCTTTATAATGCATCCTGCAGTTTGAAATATTTCTATTTCATTTTTATAATGAATTAATATAATAATTTCACTAACCTTCTTTTTAAACTGCATCACCTTTATTTTATTCCTACTTACACGTGTTTCGGTGGATCCACCATCATCAGAGTAAATAAAAAATTGAAACTAAAAATTTTTTTCATTTATTTAAAATTTACAGAAGATGATACATCTTCAGTCACTTGTATAAAACTGATTTAAAATTAATTTATTTTAATTTATCCCTTTTCATACTTACTGTAGATAGCAGCAGCTAGTGATATTGACTGCTGCTGCTATCTACAGTAAATATGAGAAGGGATAAATTAAAATAAATTAATTTTAAATCAGTTTTATACAAGTGACTGAAGATGTATCATCTTCTGTAAATTTTAAATAAATGAAAAAAATTTTAAGTTTCAATTTTTCATTGACTCTGATGATGGTGGATCCACCGAAACACGTGTAAGTAGGAATAAAATAAAGGTGACGCAGTTTAAAAAGAAGGTTAGTGAAATTATTATATTAATTCATTATATGAAATAGAAATATATATTTCTAACCACCAGAATACAGTAACAGAAAATGAACTTTTTAGAACTTTTAATAAGGTTGAACTTTTTAGTAAGGAATCATTAAAAACATTAAAAAACAGTTACACGACCAGCAATTACATGTGGGTTGAACAATATTTAAGATAAAACACAGTGCAGAAAAAAATCGAGAAGTTTAATCAGAACATGGCTAGCTGAAAATTTAACAAACAAATTTTTTTACAGCACAAAATTTTTATCGATTGCCATAAAATAGAAACATTAAAAAACAGTTACACGACCAGTAATTACATATGGGTTGAAGTAAGGAATCATTCCTTATCTACCATGGTAGGAGCAGGAAGTTTTAAATTTTGACGTAAAATAAATTTTTATTTACTGAAGATGTGTACAAGATACACTAAAGCGCTATAAACATTGGTAAGTGTTTTATGTTACCGTATTCTGGTGGTTAGAAATATATATTTCAATTTTAAATAATACGGCTGTTTAAAAATCCTACATAGGATGTTTGATAAAAACTGTAAAAAGTATATATTATTTTACACGACAGTAAAATTTATTGTGAATTTATTTAAAATCATTTGATTTTTTTGTTAAAAATAAATTAATTTGAGATAACTTTTAAAAGTACTTACGTGTGCAGACATTAGTTTGATTCAATAAAACACCAGTAGGTCGATAAAATCCATTTTTACATTTATTACAATTGATGCCTTCTGTATTATCTCTACAATTTTGACAAACACCACCACCTTCATAATTTCCATGTATGTCCAAAGATAAATTTAATTCATCCACAGTTTTATTATAAACACATTCTTCAGTATGACCAAAACAATTGCAAGCTGAAAATTTAACAAACAAAATTTTTTACAGCACAAAATGTTTATCGATTGGCGTAAAATAGAAACATTAAAAATCAGTTACACAACCAGTAATCTTATATGTCAGTTGAATAATATTTAAAATAAAACACAGTGCAGGAAAAAAAATTAGAGAAGGATAATCCGAACAAGCTTAAACAAAAAAATGGGTTTTGGAAAATCGCTTCCAACAAAACAGTTTACAAAGAAATGGAACCAATATTAAGCATGATGAAGAAAAAGAGAATATATTTCTTTGAATGTGTAAAAGACACTAATCAGAGTTATCTTCTCTGAAAGTAATGAATTTCATTGTACAGCCAGACCCTGTGGTGAATGAAGTGAAGGTGTCATTTACAGAGTGGAAAATATGTGCTTTCAGAGGGCCCGGCATGCTGATAAGCGTACTTTTCCACTCAGTGAGGAAGGCAATGGTAAACCACCTTACTCCTCGTTTTACTTAGTAAAACCTCTAGAGGTTCAAACCAGCCTTTTGGCTGTTGACCTAAACAACACATTTCTTTGAATATAAATCAGAACTCAGAAAAATACAATAGAATAATTAGAAAAATCTTAGGATAATAAAACTAGCATTATAGTTCAGCCGTTCTTAGTTTGCTCTTACTGTCAACAAACAAAAGCCACCTACTACAGGGTGTACACTAGAGTCTGCGACTTTACCGATATCGTATTCCTATTAAGTTAACTATTTTTTAAATTATAAGTATTTAAAGTACTAAAAACATCAGTCATGATATGATGTAGGCCTAACAATTTCATTTAGAAAAAAAAATTAAAAGTATTTTGTATTCAAATACTTTTGAAAGTATTTTGTTGTTACTTTTTAATCAGTGTGTACACATTTTGATATAATGCGCATGCTCAGTGACGTCATTATTTGTTTACATTAGGAGCAAACTAAGAGAGGCTGGACTATAGATGGATTACAGACTTTGAAAAAGATATAGAAGAACTACTAATTACACTGGACAATCTAAAAAATAAAATGGACAAGCGAAAGCGCCTGAAATTTATTGTAAGATCAGTGAAGTTCACGGAGAAAACATTAAGAGCGATGGAATGGTATGGAAATGGGTTAGAGCTTTAAAGGTGGCTACATGAATGTTCATAATAAAGAATGAAGTAGACATCTTCAGTAATGACCTTCAGTCATTACTAGATTTGATTGTACATTACAGAAAGTTGACAAAAAGTAAAAGAGAAAAGATGCTTCATGATTTCATCATTATTTGATGAGGTTCCTCAAGTGTCAAAGACACATTCTGTATGAAATTGTGACTGAATATTTAAAACATTTACCAAAAGTTGTGTTCACACTAGGTTCCAAAAATGTAAACTGAGGTTCACAAAAGCAAACATTTACCCAATTTCCTTGAGCGAAGGGAAGGTGATGATTTTTTAAGCTAAATTATCGCAGGCGATGAAATATAGGTGACATACATTTCACCCGAATTGAAGCAGCAATCAATGGATTGGTGACATTCAAGAAAGCCCACGAAAGTGAAGTTCAAACAAACAATTTCAGCCCCAAAAATTATGCGTACAGTGTTTTGGCATAGGAATGAGGTGTTGCTATGGAATTTTTACTTTCTCTTGCCTATATGAATATATAGGAAGGAAAGTATTGTTTTCATGTCGATTTTAAGAAATCGAGTTTTCACCGGATCTATACGTTTTCAGACCCCCTGAACCCAAAAAACATGTTTTTAGCGATTGGTCTGTGTGTGTGTGTGTGAACAGAATATCTCAAGAACGGAACATCGTACGAACTTGAAACTTGAAACTTAAGTTACATACCACTACCGGACGCGACACGAACATTTTCATCAAAATCGGTCAACCGGAAGTAGTAGTTTATTCGTATAATTTTTCAGTTTTTTGCGATTTTCTCAAAAACTGGTCCTACGATTTTTTTTAAAATCGCCTATTTTACTCAATTTTTTATTCTCTACAAGATAGGGTAGGCGCCATGTTTGCTGAAATTCTCGGTGAGGCTGTTTTCACGTAAAAACGTTGTTTTTTTAAGATTACGGCTTTAATATAAATTTCAGCGCAAAAACTTATATAATAAAAGTTGTAGAGAATTTAAAAACCTACAACTTCTGTTTCAAACATTTTTTTGTATAACGCTTAGTTTAGCGGTAATTTGCGATTTTCTGTTTTTTTCTCACGAAAACGTGAGAAAAATCGATTTTTTTAACATTTCGGTCTTAGTATGCATTTTACGACAAAAGTATATATAATAAAAGTTATAGAAAATTAAAAGATCTACAACTTTTGTTTAGAGCATTTTTCTCTACAGAGCCTAGTTTAGCGTGAAAGCGTGATTTTCCGTATTTTTAAGCCAAACTGAGTTAGATTGTCATTTTGCGTCATTCACTCGTGATTAAAATAAGGTTATGTTTTTGAGGTTAGTTTTTGTTTATTTCTAATATTTTATTAATAATGTTAGGTATATTATTAATCATTTGCATTGGCAAGAGAAAGTTGTGTGAGTGTTTCACACCAGATTTTTTGCCTCATGGTTACATAATAAATTCTGCAACATATTGTAAGATTTAAAAAAATGCGCTGTACAATCCAAACTGAAGGCGTGCATGCTCAGTAAGGAAATCGTTTTGCTCCATGATAATGCCCGTCCACACACAGCTAATCAAACTCAAGATTTCATTGGATCATTTGGCTGGGAACAACTTGATCACCTTCCGTACAGCCCTGATCTAGTGCCCAGTAACTAACCCCTGTTTCTGCATTTGAAGATGCATCTGTGAGGTCAGCGCCATGTTGACGATGATAAGTTCAAAACGACTGTGTTGCAGTGGTAGTCAAATCAGGCGACGAGGAAAGGGCTAAAATACTGGTTTTTTGTTACGATAAGTGCCTTATATATTAATAGAAATTATGTAGAAAAGTAGATTAAGGTATAGACTTTCATGTAAAAAGAAAAATTGTTAAGAAAAGTACAACTGTTTTTTTTTTAAATTTCAAAACGATACTTTAAAAATGCACCTCATACATCTGCCTTCCTATTTAAAAAAAAAAAACAACATCTGATTCAATATGGTGAATCCTAGATAGCGAAAAAAAATTTAAATCCAATCAAAATGTACATTTTTTTAAAAATGATACAGAACCACACTTCTTTCTTCCTCAAAATACCTCTCTGATATGGAGTGCAAAGCCTTCTCCATACTTAAATACCACCTATAGTCACTTGAGTCATGAGTTTGCCCTTGTTTGCAATAAGGGGTAAAGGGGGAAAAGCATCAGTGCGCATGCGCAACTGCTATACTTTCAGTACGACAAACATAACTACTTATACTATACCCATAGCATGTACAATATATCGTGGAACCTTTTGGTAGGTTAACTGTACGAATATAACTGTTTGTAACCGTAAACACAAATGTTGGTTTCTCAAAAACGTGGTCGAACTATTCACAGTGCTGAATGAAATATAATAAGCAATGTAATAAAATGTTGTGAAGTTGAAGCTAAACAAAAACGCCTATCCGTGCCTCTTAACAAAAGCCACGAGCGAGCGACTAACTACTGTAATGTTTCTCTTTTCACAATTCGAACAATAAAAGAGGAAATTAAGGACGTGAAGAAGCTATTCTTTAATAGTTTTGTTGACACCTGGTAAAAAAAAGAAAACGGTTAGGTAGATACTAGAGAGACTGATAATGAAAACGCCAATGACAGCAATAGTAATAACGGAGATTCATTCGTAATTACTGTAAATCAAACATTTCTAGTAGTGTAATTAAGCTATAGGCAATATTACAGGTAATATTTATTTCTTATTAGGTTTATGAAGAAAACATTTTTCTCGGAATAAACCACAGTTTACAAAATTTGTCTAGAAACTGCACGGTAATAAAATGTACGAGTAGTGTCTCACTGTTAAGGTTGGCAGACTGCAAATATTTCACTTCCCTTCCTCACAGCCCATACATACGCAAAAAGCAATCTTGTGACTTCAGTATCTACAGGGTTTGTATAAAAAGTAACCGAACTGAGCTTGTGACGCCCAGGTAAAACGTTCATAAACCGGTTGTTGGTGCTCTAGTGGTGGTGGGGGATCGAGGGAAGGGGAGCGGGCCCGAGTCAGTTGCTTCTAGACGCTTGGAGGGTTAGCATCGTGCGAGAGCACAGTGCGTGTTCAGTGATCTCGTCGGAGTGAAAATGGAGCGTACCATCGAGCAACATGTTAACATCAAATTTTGTGTCAAATTCAATAAAACGTCTTCCAAAACAAAAAAAAACAAAAAAGTCTTCCAGTGGCACAAGAATTTCCGAGAGGGCCGCGATGACGTCCACGACGAACAGCGCCCCGGACGTCCATCAACCAGTCACACGGACCCAAATGTGCAAAAAGTGCGTGATATGTTGAACACTGACCGTCATCTGAGCATCCGAGCAATCGCAGAAGAGGTCGGGATCGATAAGACTGACCGCTCGGGTTCGCCGAGTCTGTCCGGAGATTGCCGATTCCTGGATCCTCCACCACGACAATGCGCCGTCACACACCTGTCAGCTTGTTACCGAGGAATTGGCCAAACACTCGAGGGCGACGTTGCAACAGCCTCCCTACAGTCTGGATACGGCACTACCGGACTTCTTCCTATTCCCCAAGATCAAAAGAGTACTAAAGGGGATGCGGTTCGGGACTCTAGAAGCTGTTCAACTCGCTACGACGAGGGCTCTAGAAGCTTTACGAGTTGCTGACTTCCAGGGGGCGTTCAGGGACTGGAAAATCCGATACCAAAGGGTTATCGACTTCAATGGGGACCACTTCGAAGATTTCTAGAAAAAAAGTGCAGAAATTTTGCCAATAAATATATTTTCTAAGTTCAGTCCGGTTACTTTTTATACAAACCCTGTATATCCCTTTTTGATCGTCACAGCTCTTATCGTTCATAGAAACAAGCATTGATAAATGTTTAACACATCGTGAATTACATAAAAATTAGACATAGAAACAACTTACGCTCGCAAATGAATGGTTTACTATATTTTGACTGGCTCCATGCTTTTTGTTCAAATCCGCTACAACAATATTCACAATTATGGCCACAAGTGTTATGCTGGCAGCGACAAATTAATTTATATTTGTCATCAGGATTAGCGATATCACATGTGTCAGCATGTCCATTGCATCGACAACGACCTCCAATACTGATGTCTTTTATGGAGTAGAAATACTGAAACAATTATAAAAATTTTAATATTATCATTTGTGAATACATCAAAAAGTAAAGTGAAAAATTTTTAATTAACAAATTTAACTGCCCATAACAGACAGGTAGAGTGTCAAATTATTTACACTCAATCTGTTCGTTGCAGGGCTAAAATAAATAGTTCTGTTTCTTATCACATGGTCAGCCAATTAATTGACTGAATCATTTAGGAACAGAAGAGGTAGAGGTGTAAAAGACACTAATCAGAGTTATCTCCTCTGAAAGTAATGAATTTCATTATACAGCCAGACCCTGTGGTGAATGAAGTGAAGGTGTCATTTGCAGAGTGGAAAATATGTGCTTTTCAGAGGGCCCGGCATGCTGATAAGCGTACTTTTCCACTCAGTGAGGAAGGCAATTGTAAACCACCTCACTCCTCGTTTTACTTAGTAAAACCTCTACAGGTTCAAATCAGCCTTTTGGCTGATGACCTAAACAACAACAACAAATTTAAAACAATTTACACCTTCAGGAATACGAACCAATTACAGAATGGACTGGCCCAGAAATTAGTCAAAAGTGGTCCTATGAGGTCGTAAAAGTAAAAAGAAAAACTAGCTACGAGGTGTGGCTATTAAATAACGAGACTGACAGAGTAAAAAATTTTATTTTTATTTTCTACATAATCACTTACTGTCACCTTCAATATACACTCCTTCTCTATCCCTACAACGCTCCATGTGAATTTTCCATTGTTGGAAACAGTGCTGGAAGTCATCTTCTGTCAGCTCCTTCAGGACAAGTTCCGCTTTCTCTTTTACAGCTTCCACAGACTCAAATCTTGTCCCTTTTAATGCAGATTTCACCTTGGGAACAGGTGGAAGTCACATGGTGCAAGATCAGGTGAATAAGGTGGATGTTTTAACATTGAGACGCTGTACTTGGCTAGGAACCTCTTGAAAGATAACGTGGAATGAGCTGGCGCATTGTCTTGGTGGAGAACCCATGATTTGTCCTTCCACATTTCAAGGCGTTTTTCCTTACACTTTGACATAGTTTAGAAAGTACCTCAAGGTAGTAATATTGATTAATTGTTTGACCTTCAGGAACCCAGTGAAGGTACACAATCCCATGGATATAAAAAAAATTGATTGGCACTTCATTTCTGGATCATAAGTAAAAAACTACGTTTCATCACATGTTATTATCTTCTACCTGTTCCGTAAGGTGAAATCTGCATTAAAAGGGAAGATTTGAGCCAGTGGAAGCTGTAAAAGAGAAAGCGGAACGTGTCCTGAAAGAGCTGACAGAAGATGACTTCCAGCACTGTTTCCAACAATGGAAAATTCGCATGGAGCGTTGTAGGGATAGAGAAGGAGTGTATATTGAAGGTGACAATAATTGATTATGTATAAAATTAAAATTAAATTTTTTGCAACGTCAGTGTCGTTATTTAATAGCCACACTTCGTATTAGCTCTGGTTGGCAGATTTATAAGAGAATGTTTGTGTCAGGTCTCCTAGTGGTAAGTTAATTCCACATTTCAATTTTATACAATATTCCATTCTCAAGATATTTTGTTCACACACAGACACAGACCATTCGTTAAAAACATGTTTTTTTGGGTTCACGGGACCTGAAAAAGTAGTTTTGGTGAAAACTTGATTTCGAAAAATTGACACATGAAAACAATACTTTCCATCCTTACATATTAATACAGACCAAGAGAAAGTACAAAATTAAACTAATTTTTTAAACAAACTAAACAAGCAATTTACCCTTCTTGTAACAGTTGGATCTTGACGCGCGACAGACATTAAATGTCCAAGTAATGTTTTAGTTCTTAAAAGACGTAAACGAACATTAGTTGCTCTTGTCCATTCCTGAAGAACTGATGAATTGAAAAAATCATTTGCTGAAGGACGATAACGTACTAAAGGAACAAAAATCTGTAACAATATATAACAAAAATGAATACATTTCAACATCATTGATAAATTTGTTACAATTTTGCTAAACAATAAAAATAATATAATAATAATAATAATATTTATTTATTCCACTTTTTACAAACACAAGATTATATCTTATCTACTAGGAATAAATAACCACCAACTAAAGTAAATGGTGGTTATATAGGGTGATTCAAAACTATACTGCAATCTCTTGGTATCTCATTCTATAGCTAAAAATAAGAAAAAAAGTTCATACAAACATATGCCTGAAAACGCTTAGTTAGCGAGTTACGGCTAGCGAAAAATTTCACCTACAACTCTGTACCCTCGGTGAAGTAAGGCCGTATAAAAATGTTAAAGGTAGTTACAAAGAGACAAATACGATTGTTTCTTATGTTTTTTAATCTGAAAAATTGAATAAAATTGGTTTCAGAGCTGTAAATGCAAAACTTTCAGAGATATCTTACATAAAACACAAGAATTGGTGCAAAGAAATAACACATAAAACACATTGTGTTTAACGTAAGATTACTTCCATAAATGGTAAATAAAGGTGTATTTTTTCTTAAATAAATTTGTAGAAAATTTAATTCTGAAAAGATTCATGTAAATTCCTCAGGAAAAAAATGAATAATAGATATTGAAATTTCACTTTATTTAAAATCAAAACAGACGCACATTTTTAATTGCATAAAATATTATCTAATATTATGTAGGTTGGGAGTAACAGCTGAGCAATCAGCTGTTACTCCCAACCTACATAATATTAGATAATATTTTATGCAATTAAAAATGTGCGTCTGTTTTGATTTTAAATAAAGCGAAATTTCAATACCTCTTATTCATTTTTTTCGCGAGTAATTCACATGAATCTTTTCAGAATTAAATTTTCTACAAAATTATTTAAGAAAAAATACACCTTTATTTACCATTTATGGAAGTAATCTTACGTTAAACACAAAAATGTGTTATTTCTTTGCACCAATTCTTGTGTTTTATGTAAGATATCTCTGAAAGTTTTGCATTTACAGCTCTGAAACCAATTTTATTCAATTTTTCAGATTAAAAAACATAAGAAACAATCGTATTTGTCTCTTTGTAACTACCTTTAACATTTTTATACGGCCTTACTTCACCGAGGGTACAGAGTTGTAGGTGAAATTTTTCGCTAGCCGTAACTCGCTAACTAAGCGTTTTCAGGCATATGTTTGTATGAACTTTTTTTCTCATTTTTAGCTATAGAATGAGATCCCAAGAGATTGTCGTATAGTTTTGAATCACCCTGTATATAAAAAAAAAACAAAATACATAAGAACAAGTTTACAAATGAATTACAAATCAATGTCGTCCTCCACTACAAATGACAATTTAAATTGTAGCGGCAGTTACAGCGCATATTATAACCATATTATGTTTAACAATAATATTAACCAAACCATCAGTCTTCAAAGCAGATATTTACCTGTACATGACTAACACTAAAATCAGTTCTCATTGTTATATTATTTACCAAGATCAGTAAATTCCTACAAGGACTGAACAGCAAGCACTGCAAGTCAGCAACGGTAAAACACCAACACTAACCAACAATTCTTACAAGTTAATCAACATCAGATATGTCATTGAGCCAATCTTTAACCTTTCTTGAAAATATTAATATTAACTTGTTTAACCCTTTCAGTGCCGAAACAATATTTAAAAGTTTGATCTAAAGCCATTTAATTTGAATAAGGGTGTACAAAAAGTGCCAGCCCTTATTTAGAAAACTTGCAGGCGTAAGCCTGCCATTGCTGACCAAAATTTTATATATATATAAGCGAGTTTGATCTACAGCTCCAGCCGCTTCTCGCATCCCATCTGCCATCTCTCTCGGTTCATCCAGTCCCCCTCCACCAGATTTCTATTCCTCATATCGGAATACACCTGCTTGTTTCACAGTTCGGGCGGTCTTCCTCTTCTTCTTCTTCCAGGTGGATCCCAATTCAGCATTCTCTTGGGCCACCTTTCATCTCTCATCCTCTGTGTATGTCCCAACCATATAAGGCGCTTCTTCTCAATTTGCTCCACTGTTGTATCCATTTTCCCCATTCTGTTCCTTATCTCCGAATTTCGTACTCGATCCATCCTTAAAACACAACTACTCCGGCGCAAGAAATCCATCTCCACAGCATTTATTCTTTGCCTGTCTCTTTTGGTCAATTCCCATGTTTCAGAGCCATAGAGCAATATACTCTGAACAATGGAATGAAATTTCAACGTTACAGAAAAATAAAATTTCCTGTTAGAAATTAATTTTTATTGTGTTCATAAAAAAAAGAAATCGTTCGAACACTAAAAATATTCAAAATAATTTTTTTAGTTTATTAAAAGTCGCATCGACACCTGTTCATTAGGAACTACTGTGTGGGTTTTGGTACATTAACGGTGGTTTTAACGTGTTAAAATTTTCAGATCCTAGCCGGGAATCGAACCCGGAATCTTTCGATTTGTAGGCTAGCGCGTTAGTCACTACGCCACCGAGACGGTTTCAAAATACATTTTTCCATTAACTTTTGTTTAAAAGTTTTTTTGGAAATGTTCGGTTATCCGGATGTTGGCACTTTATGGATAACTTACGGACGTCCGGTAAACCGATTGTTATAACTACGGAAAAGTATATCGACGTCCTGTTTTCCGGACGTTGGTAGTGAAAGAGTTAAGCTATTTTTAATTTCAATAGGCAACAGATTAAAACACTTCGAACCTAAATAAACAAAAATTTTTAGCAAAAAAGGATTTATTAACTTTCAGTCTTACAAAAAGTTGTTGGCCATTGTATTGTTTAAATTATATTGTAGTGGCCTGGAAGAAGCCTTCATTTTTATTTTATTGTATTTACAACAAATTAAATTTTTTTTTTTTTAATAAAAATATGAAAGGAAACAAGGACAATTTTCATAAAATATTATTTTGAACATTGTAATTTTATTCGAATTGTATGAAATAATAATTAAAAGTGCATAACATCCTGTTCTGCCCATAACAGACAGGTGGAGTGTCAAATTATTTACACTCAATCTGTTCGTTGCAGGGCTAAAATAAATAGTTCTGTTTCTTATCACATGGTCAGTCAATTAAATGACTGAATCATTTAAGAACAGAAGAGGTAGAGGTGTAAAAGACACTAATCAGAGTTATCTTCTCTGAAAGTAATGAATTTCATTGTACAGCCAGACCCTGTGGTGAATGAAGTGAAGTTGTCATTTACAAAGTGGAAAATATGTGCTTTTCAGAGGGCCCGGCATGCTGATAACCTACTTTTCCACTCAGTGAGGAAGGCACTGGTAAACCACCTCACTCCTCGTTTTACTTAGTAAAACCTCTACAGGTTCAAACCAGCCTTTCGGCTGTTGACCTAAACAACAACAACATCCTGTTATTAATCTTGTATTAGCGACCACAAATAGGCCGCAAAAACATGATACCCATTGCTGTGATGCTCTCTACTCCGTAAGATTTCATTTTAATCCCTAAGATGTTTTTGTTGCAATCTGTTCAATTTAAGACCAATAAGCAACCCCATCATCCAATGAGATGAGGATTTTTTTGTTTTACATCAGATTGTTTTACGATTGCTGCTAATGCAGATGGTGAGATGGATGATACCTGAAGATGAGTGACGAAAAAATGTCAGACCTGGCTGGGAATAGAACCCGGGACCCCAGTGTAGAAGCCAGTTATGCTAACCATTATGCCAACGGGCCACCGGCCCAAGATGAAGATGACATCTATGATATGTCAATGAGGTGTAGTCTTGTCTGTACAAGACTACACCTCATTGACATATCATACATATAATGTTTTAGTTCTTAAAAGACGTAAATGAACATTAGTTGCTCTTGTCCGTTCCTGAAGAACTGATGAATTGAAGAAATCATCAATTGTCAGTCAATTGTGCCAATCTGGTCAGCATGAGTCTGTACTCATGCTGACCATTCCTGAGAGAGTGTGGTTAATTGAATCCTAACCATCAAAGTACACAGGTACAGTATTCAGATGAACTAATGTCCCCTAGCCGTGGGAGTGAGAAAATGCATAACGCTCTCACTCGCACAAGCCATATGTGCCATTCCAATAACATTGTCTTTAATTTTACTCATTGTTGTGAGCAAGCGTTTACGCATGCAGTAAACTAACAAGCAAGATAACGACTGTAGTATGTTTACAGGTCTGGATTATAATGGTAAAGACCTTTGGGCACATGCGTAGTTATGCCCTCACTCGCTCGGCTATGGGACATTAGTTCGTCTGATACCTATAACTACTGTCTAGTATTCAAATCCATAAACAATATTTACCCTTAGTATGATTTGAACCAGGAACCCACATCTCCGAAAATCAGCTGTTATATAGCTAAATCGCTGTAACATTTTTAGCACTACACCAACCTGGTAGGTTAATAATATAATTTATTCAATAAAGTCAATTTCATAATGAAATAAAACACAAACCTCTCCATTTTCAAGCGGTACAATTTTAGAAAATTGAGTTTCACAAATAACTGCGTCGTCCCTGGCAATCGGTAATGAACCATCTGGTAAACCTGGTCCAAAAAACTGTTCACAGTCCCTGAAAAATAAAAACCAAAAATATAAATTACTATAAATATATAACACCATCATCATCTGTTAAGGATTAGGCTCATTAGCCTGTTCCGGAATCCATCTTTTTCTGAAGCCTCGCTTCCCTCTAGGTATAAATTTCCACGCTCATAGAGGAAGTCTGTGTGCTGGCATGCAAAGTAAATGGTTGGACCAGTTTCAGTTGGTCCTGATCTGATGCTTGCCAGTGATAAAGATTTCCCCGGGCTAAGTTACGAGCCCTGCGCTGGGTAGTACAGTGGTGGGGCTTCCACCTCAGAGCCTCTAGACAGGCCCTGAGTTTCATTTGGAGACCCACCACTGGTTTATCCACTCTTTCCACCATTGGGAAAATTCCTCCTCTGCCTTTAAGACCATTGACCATTTTTCAGGGCTCCTTCTGCTCTGGATTTTATTTTTTTATATATGTGTATTTTACATTCTGTGTAAAATATTTTAAACACAGTATGTGAAATACAAACATAACACTGTGTATATTTATGCGTATTTTACATTTTTTTACTCTCAGGAGTCTTGCGAATCCTTACTAGTGTATACTAGTTTTTCTCTGTTTTTGCAACTCCTTTCCTATTTTAGAAGGCACGAGCCACCACTTCTTGGCTCTCTACCAAGTCCTTCCCGACTTCCTTAAATCATTTGTCATGAAACTTTAGGTCTTTTTACTAAAAAATTTGCTTCTATAATATTATTTTTATCAACTGTTCCGTAAGTAATCTCTTATTTAGTAAAAGAAACAAATTTTATAAATGAAATGAAGATTTGAATGTGAAAAAAATTCATAAAATAAAAATCCTGACTTACCCCCACACAAACGAACCTAATGAAATAAAATTAAAGTTAAATTACTCAATCGTAACTTAGCCTATATATTACAAAAACTTACGCTGGTGTGTCTGCAAAATACTGCCATGGTTGATAAGTTTTACCGTTATCAGCTGATTTTTCTAAAGCCCATACACCAGGACGAGGAGAATTTGCCATCTTTATCACAACATATGCCACATGAAACTCCTACAAAAAAGAAACAGTCATTACTTCCTTTATTCTAGTATTATAATAAGTAAATAACGGGTGTTTGTTTTTAAGGACGCAACCCTGATTTTAAGAAGATAGAAGTAATACATTGGTAAATTTTCTGTCCCCCAATCGGTATGTTGGCAACAGTGTACTCAAGGCCAACTATCTAAAACAGTTAAAATATTCCAGTCAAGCATTAGTGTGGTGATAGCAGTTGTTTCGTTATATTGTGTCAGCAATGGTTTTTTCCAAAGAAAGAACCGGGTGTATTATTAAGGACGCAACCCTGATTTTAAGAAGATAGAAGTAATATATCGGTAAATTTTCTGTCCCCCAATCGGTATGTTGGCAACAGTGTACTCAAGGCCAACTACCTAAGACAGTTAAAATGTTCTAGTCAAGCATTAGTGTGGTGACAGCAGTCGTTTCGTTATATTGTGTCAGCAATGGTTTTTTCCAAGGAAGAACCGGGTGTTTTATTAGGAACGCAACCCTGATTATAAAAAGATAGAAGTAATACAATGTTTTCATTGCAATTTTCTATTAATTTGTAAAATAATAATTTACCGATCTACTTCTATCTTCTTATAATCAGGGTTGGTCCTTGATAAAACACCCGGTTCTTTCTTTGAAAAAAACCATTGCTGACACAATATAACGAAACGACTGCTGTCACCACACTAATGCTTGACTGGAACATTTTAACTGTCTTAGATAGTTGGCCTTGAGTACACTGTTGCCAACATACCGATTGGGGGACAAAAAATTTACCGATGTATTACTTCTATCTTCTTATAATCAGGGTTGTGTCCTTAATAAAACACCCGGTTCTTTCTTTGGAAAAAACCATTGCTGACACAATATAACGAAATGACTGCTGTCACCACACTAATGCTTGACTGGAACATTTTAACTGTCTCTAAGGTAGTTGGCCTTGAGTACACTGTTGCCAACATACTGATTGGGGGACAGAAAATTTACCGATGTATTACTTCTATCTTCTATCAGGGTTGCGTCCTTAATAAAACACCCGGTTCTTTCTTTGGAAAAAACCATTGCTGACACAATATAAGTAAACGACTGCTGTCACCACACTAATGCATGACAGCAAAATTTTAACTGTTTTAGGTAGTTGGCCTGTACACTGTTGCCAACATACCGATTGGGGGACAGAAAATTTACTGATGTAAAACTTCTATCTTCTTTTAATCAGGGTTGCGTCCTTAATAAAACACCTGTTGTTATAAAATACTGTAACATTATGTCCATAACACGCAGGTTAAAGAATTTGCACTCGATCTGCTAATTCCAGGGCTACAAAACTAGTTCTGTTCATGGTCAGCCAATTATATAACTGAAACATTTAAGAACAGAAGAGGTAGAGGTGTAAAAGACACTAGTCAGAGTTATCTTCTTTGTAATGGCTTTCATTATACACCCAAACCCTGTGGTGAATTTGGAGGTGTCATTTGCAGGGTGGAAAGTAGATGCTTTTCGGAGGGTCTGGCATGGTGATAAGCATACGCTACTTTTCCACTCAATGAGGAAAGTATTGGTAAACCACCTCACTCCTCATTTTACTTAGTAAAGCCTCTAGAGGTTCAAACCAGCCTTCGGCTGATGACCTAAATATCAGTACACATAAAGATCATTTGATAAAACCACGATTTTTGGGATCAGGGAAGCTGAAAATGTGTCTTTCCAATGAAAACTCTCATTTTGCTTAGCAAAGCCTCAAGACCAGTGATTCCCAAACGTTTTTTACCACGCCCCTTCTGTTTAGAAGAAAACTTCCCACGCCCCCTCACACAATTTTATGTGATAATGACAAAATAAACAAGTAGTAGGCCTACATTGAAACACCATATATTTATTTTTTATGACATTACAAGTTGCAATTTAAATTGAACAAGTAAGAAACAAAATAAATCAGTGAGATGGATGACCTTGCATTTTTTACAAGATCCCCTATATTCTTGGATGATAATTAGAAGGTGCACAATGTAAGTCATTAGCAACAACAAGTTTGCCCTGATATTTTTATTTATATCAACAAGTGCTGGAAAGGCTTTATCGCATAAATAGGTGCTTGAAAAAGTTAAATACAATCGCAGCACTTGCTGTAATATAGTGGGGTAGGATACTTTGTAATAGATGCTCAAACTCGATTCGTGAATTGTGCAGCAGCTCTGGACGTGCGTGGGAGTTTTCTTCTAAACAGAAGGGGCGTGGTAAAAAACGTTTTGGAATCACTGCTCTAGATGCTTTGCAAAAATGAGAGTTTTCATCGGAAAGACACATTTTCAGCTTCCCTGATCCCAAAAATCGTGAAGTCCTGCGCCCCATTGACTTGAATTTACGACTCCCTTGAGGGAAAGAGCCACCCTAATTTGGAATTGCTCTATAATTCCTCTAAATTGCTAAACTGAGATTAAAATCAGCCTTGATCTAAACATGTAGATGACCTAAACAACAAGAGAAAGTTGTGTGAGTGATTAAGACCAAATTTTTTCTATAAAAAAATTTTAACTCTGTATAGGACGGAGGATTGAAACACAAAATAATTTTCCAGACCCTAGTCGGGAATCGAACCCGGGACCTCTGCTTTGCAGTGCACGTTAACAACTGAATCAAAAAGGCGGTCACAATTTGATTTATACTGTTAAAATATGCTCATAACAGACAGGTGGAGTGTAAAAATTATTAACACTCAATCTGTTCGTTGCAGGGCTAAAATAAATAGATCTGTTTCTTATCACATGGTCAGGCAATTAAATGAATGAATCATTTAAAAACAGAAGATGTAGAGGTGTAAAAGACACTAATCAGAGTTGTCTCCACTGAAAGTAATGAATTTCATAATATAGCCAGACCCTACGGTGAATGAAGTGAAGATGTCATTTGGAGGATGGAAAGCAAGTGCTTTTCAGAGGGCCTGGCATACTGATAAGCATACTTTTTCACTAAGTGAGGAAGGCATGGTAAACCACCTCATTCCTCGTTTTACTTAGTAAAGCCTCTAAATGTTCAAACCAGCCTTTCAGCTTATGATACAGTTCCCTCCCTCTACATTTTTGAGGTGATTATGTATGTTAGGCAAAATAATTTTATGCAGAATTTCAATGTTCACAATCATAACACGAAAAAAAGGAATGATTATTATGTAGCTAATCACTCCACAAAATTGTTTGAACAAAAACCTACTTATGCAGGGAGAAAATTCATGAATAAATTACCCCAATTTTTAAAATGTTGTGAGGATTTAAATTCCTTTAAAAAAATCTGAAAAATTACTTGATCGGTGAAACTTTTTATAGCGTACAAAAATTTCTTTCTTGATAGTTGTGTACATTGTGTGATTCTTATATGTATTTCAGGTGTTATAACTGACGACATGTCCTATACTCCTCCTGGAGCCTCCAGGGCGCAAAAAAAAAAAAAAAAGGTTGAGGTGGGAGAGGAACGTTACGATAAGCATTCTTGAATGCCCTTATTCTGCTCGGTGCCTTCACAAATACTTTTGTTTTTTTACAAGTTTTCTGGAAATTTGTCTAAAATATGCTTAAAATATGCAAAAATACCACAAATGTGCAAAAGGGTCCGAAATATTCACAAATATTCAAAATTAAATTGGGGTTTTTTGGTCGCAAATCATTCAAAAACACTCAAAACGGATTAAAAAGTTATTTTAGAACTAAAAAAAATATGCAAAATCCGAGCACTACTGATAAGCATACTTTTTCACTAAGTGAGGAAGGCAATGGTAAACCACCTCACTCCTCGTTTTACTTAGTAAAGACTCTAAATGTTCAAACTAGCCTTTCAGCTGATGATCTAAACAACAACTAATAATAGTTTAAATTAAAAAATGAATGAACATTTATGGTAAGTTATTTATAAGAAAGGAAGGGAGCGTGATTAGTGGTGACGCCTGGGTGGGTGAGAGACAGGGTCCGTTCTAGAGAGAGCGTGGGTCGCGCCGTTAACGATAATGATAAAAGAGAACTGAACTCATTGTATCCGGTTCCTAACTTTATCTTATCTTCAATGTAGGCATATTTGATGAACACAAGGCATTTCCCTTACAATAAATAATTCAGCTTACAAGAATTAATAAAACTGTATTTTTATAATTGAACAATAATTCGTTATGTTGCTAAAATTTAAAGATAAATTATCTTTGTTCCCTAAGGTGAAATCTGCATTAAAAGGGAAAAGATTTGAGTCTGTGCAAGCTGTAAAAGAGAAAGCGACACGTGTCCTAAAGAAGCTGACAGAAGATGACTTCCAGCACTGTTTCCAATAATGGAAAATTCGCATGGAGCATTGTAGGGATAGAGAAGGAGTGTATATTGAAGGTGACAATAAGTGATTATGTATAAAATAAAAATAAAATTTTTACAATGTCAGTCTCGTTATTTAATATCCACACCTCGTATAAAGCCACACTGAAACCACTGTGGGGTTAGGCGTAGGGTTTCCAGATGGCAATTTGAAAAAGGAGGACTTATTGGGTCATAATAAAAGGATTTCTTTAAAAAACATACACAGTTAATTTTATTAAATGAGGTTTTTGTAAATTTACTTTATTAATTTTTTAATTTTTATTTAAAGTGGCATCAACAGCTTGGTTATTAGCGATTACGTTGAAATATTTAACATCAATAGTGGGTTTTGACTTGTAATAATTTTCAAACCCTAGCCGGGAATCGAACCCGGGACTTCTGCGTTATAAACCTATGTATTTATGGGGAGCACTATACCTCGAAAATCGAAAAAATCGATTTTTTCTAATTTTGGTGCCATTGCCTTCTGTATCTTTTTCTGGGTAATTACATATAAAAATTATAACTGTACCATAGAAATTACGGAAGCTATCCAGATTTTTGTTAAGTAATGTTTTGACCAGAATTCCTTTTAATTGAGGTAATCTGTGGATACGATTAAGAGTCGCGATATTCAAAGAACACAGAAAGCTGAGAAGAGTGTGTCAAAAGAAGCAAGACGAGAGAAAAAAAGAGGAAATTATTTGAGGAAAAAGAACAGTTTGATGATCAATATTATGATGCAGGCCGATTTTAGGGTAAGTAAAACTTAACAGCTCATTTCCCGCAAATTCACTTTTTTCCATAAAGTTACAGTTTTCTTAAAAACTATTCGACTTTGAAGGTTGAAATTTTTTGAGCATGTTTCCCAGTAAAATTGTGACATATGGTACTAGAACCATTGCAGTATTATTACTAAGTTCGAAATAAAATAAAAAATTCTACAAAAAAATTTTAATTGTTTTTGTATTTTTCAAAAAAAAATTTCGAAATAGTATCGCTAGCTCTATATTAATAATTCTAGTACCAGAGCTTAAAAAGATGTCATAGAAAAGGCACAAAAAAGTTAAAGCCCTAACTTTTTACGGTTTCTTAGAAATGTGTACCTAAAAAGAGGTCAATTTAACATGGGTCAGATAGGAGGTATAGTCTGCCCTACTAAGCCAAAATGCCGTAACTGCAAAAAAATTAATTTTGAGTTTTGAACTGATTTTGAGTTTTCAATTGAAGTATGAGAAATCCAAAAAACTAAGCCGAAATACCGTATCTACAACCTTATACGAGATATAAAGGTTACCCAAAAAGGGGTAACTGCAGTTACCCCTTTTTGGCTTCTTATAACATGAATGCCTTAACTGTATCTTCATAAATGTTAATAAAAAAGCGTTAAGGAAAAAACTGAAGTATTTTTCTGATTCTTTGACGTAAAATATGCATGAAACAATAGGAAGTCAGATAACCTGCATATTTTTAACAAGTGGCTTAGGCCAAAATGCAAAATCCTCATTTCTTGCATATCATACTCCATGCAGTTACGGCTTTTTGGCTTAGCAGGGCAGTAGTGCTCCCCTTAAGTGGAAAAAATAATTATTAAATAACCAAAAAGTTTTGTAAATTATTTACTTAAAAAATCTGGTGTGAAACACTCACACAACTTTCTCTTGCCAATGCAAATAATTAATAATACACCTAACATTATTAATAAAATATTAGAAATAAACAAAAACGAACCTCAAAAACATAACCTTATTTTAATCATGAGTGAATGACGCATAATGACAATCGAACTCAGTTTGGCTTAAAAATACGGAAAATCACGCTTTCACGCTAAACTAGGCTCTGTAGAGAAAAATGCTCTAAACAAAAGTTGTAGATCTTTTAATTTTCTATAAATTTAATTATATACACTTTTGTCGTAAAATGCATACTAAGACCGAAATGTTAAAAAAATCGATTGTTCTCACGTTTTCGTGAGAAAAAAACAGAAAATCGCAAATTACCGCTAAACTAAGCGTTATACAAAAAAATGTTTGAAATAAAAGTTGTAGAATTTTACATTCTCTACAACTTTTATTATATAACGTTTTGCGCTAAAATGCATATTAAAGCCGCAATCTTAAAAAGAAAATGTTTTTACGTAAAAACAGCCTCGAGCAGAATTTCAGCAAACATGGCGCCTACCCTATATTGTAGAGCATAAAAATGTAGTAAACCAGTTGATTTTAAAAAAAATCGTAGGACTAGTTTTTGAGAAAATCGCAAAAAAGTGAAAAATTATACGAATAAACTACTACTTCCGGTTGACCGATTTTGATGAAAATGTTCGTGTCGGGTCCGGTAGTGATATGTAACTTAAGTTTCAAGTTTCAAGTTCGTACGATGTGCCGTTCTTGAGATATTCTGTTCACACACGCACACACACACACACTCACACACACACACACACATACATACACACAGACCAATCGCTAAAAACATGTTTTTTGGGTTCAGGGGGTCTGAAAACGTATAGATCCGGTGAAAACTCGATTTCTAAAAATCGACATGAAAACAATACTTTCCTTCCTATATATTCATATAGGCAAGAGAAAGTAAGAAGTCCTGGATTGGAGTCCAGAAATAATGGTAAGCCTATTTGTGAAGGATGCTGTTTAGTGTATTTACTACACAACTAAACAGACCTAACAGTAGTAGTAGAAGCAGCTATAAAAGAGCATTATGAAGAGGGTCGAATATATTTTGGGTTAGCCATGTCAAGTGTTCAACAGATGTGTTATTATTATTTATACTGTAGTTGTAGTATACACATATAAAGGCAACACACCACTACACATACAAAGTATGTTATGGGTTGTGACCTTGGGCTTCCCTCTTGTCAATCCCCTACAAACAGAGTATGTACCAAGATGACTGACTTGACAACAAACGCACGCACACATACACACCACAGTAGCAAGATAACACAATGTTTCAGTAACCAATATTCAAGTCAATCAAAATTGACGATTAAAAAATCGTGCACGCGCTATTACTGGTAAGGAAATCAATGGGTCTCCTTGGAAAGAAATTTTTTTTTATTCCTAATTTACGTACGTTGCAATGTGTTACAATTAAGAACAAATGGAACCCCATGACCCAATGAGATGAGGATAATTTGTGTATGACGTGTAAATGAGGTGTAGTCTTGTACAGACCCAGGCCGACCATTTTGTTTTTTATTAATGCGTCCTGAAGACCCCAGGAGGAGTATAGGACATGTTAGTTGTTGTTTAGGTCATCAGCCAAAAGGCTGGTTTGAACCTGTAGAGGTTTTACTAAGTAAAACAAGGAGTGAGGTGGTTTACCATTGCCTGCCTCACTGAGTGGAAAAGTATGCTTATCAGCATGCCGGGCCCTCTGAAAAGCACATATTTTCCGCTCTGTAAATGACACCTTCATTTCATTCACCACAGGGTCTGGCTGTATAATGAAATTCATTACTTTCAGAAGAGGTAACTTTGATTAGTGTCTTTTACACCTCTACCTCTTCTGTTCTTAAATGATTCAGTCATTTAATTGGCTGAACATGTGAAAAGAAACAGAACTATTTATTTTAGCCCAGCAACGAACAGATTGAGTGTAACTAATTTGACACTCCACCTGTCTGTTATGGGCAGACATGTTAGTTATAACACCTGAAATACATAAGAATTACACAATGTATCACTACTATCAAGAAAGAAATTCTTGTACGGTATAAAAAGTTTCACTGATCAAGTAATTTTTCAGATTTTTTTTTAAAGGAATGCAAATTATCACATTTTAAAAATTGAGGTAATTTAAATTTTCTAGCTTGAGCAATAATCTACTTTTGATATCATTTGTGCTTCTACCATCCTTTGTTATTTTACTCCCTAGATAGCAGAATGTCCCAACTTCCTGTATGTTTTCGATGCCTACTTTTAATTTTTCCATCTCTTCTAAACCACTCTTGCTGCTGCACAACACTTCCGTTTTGTTCTTATTAATTTTCATGAAGTACAGAAGAGTACCGATTTTCCGTGGATCGTTTAACCGGGGTTTGGATTAACCGTGCGATCACTAGAATTTTTTTTTTTTTTTTTTGGTTTAACGTCCGACTGTTTTGCAAATTGCTGCTAATGCAGACGGTTAAGGATGAAATTAATTTTTTGTAACGTATGAAAAAATCCCATGCCCGAGTGGGATTCGAACCCAAGACCGCGTGATGAGAGGCGAGCACGTTACCAACATCGCCAACGCGGCCGGCTAGAAAAATTAAAATCACTAGAAAAATTAATTATGTATGTACTGCATAACTTTTACAAATTAAAACTTTTCAACTCCCGACATTTTCGTCATCGTAATTATCACAATTATTGTGATTTACTACGATAATATTGTTCGATTACGACAACAATGAGTAGGCACATTAATGTAGACATAAACCAATTTCGTATCGTAGTAAAATGAAACAAAGTAATATAACAGATTTTTTTGTGATATTTTTTGTTACGTATTTTAAGGTAAGATTTATATAAATTTATGTAGTAAATATTTATATTTCAATACAATTTGTTTATTTATTTCCGATATCCGATAGTATTAATCAGAATAAAACATACGCGTAACTGGTGGTTTTGTTTATGACGTAGGTGGTCTCGACCGAATTGGGTTGTATTATCCGTGTTTTCCGGTTATCCGGTATAGTTATCCCCCCAATTAACACGGATAATCGGTATTATACTGTAATCCTTTCATCTCATTAAAACATATAGTTCGTTTTAAAAAAACAGGCCTTAACATGATTAATAGTTTAAAGAATTAGAAAACACAGTAATAATGTACAATGAATCAATGAATGAATTTACAGAAAAGAATATTTATCGATTTTATTCCCATTATGAAAGATCTTTGACACTTAAATAAATAGAACACTGGCTTTACAGTATTTCTATATAAATAGGCATTACAGCCTATTCAGCCTAGTCATCCTATTGACCTATGACTTTGCCTATAGATAGGCCTAATAATTATTCTAAATGAAATAAAATAAAATAACACTCTTCTCTCTTTAGTAAGGGTAACACTAAAATAATACAAATCCGTCAAATTAACAATTATTATTTTAACAACTAAACAGAAATCACTGTTCATTACTACTGTTGATAACATTTATTTTAAATCATAAAATTGCTTAAAAGCTAATTTATATATTAAATTAATAAAGTAATGACTCATTTTCTTAGAAAATTAACTTGATAATTTCTACTGGACTAGGGTGACCAGGCGCCCCGTAAAATCGGGAAAGTCCCGTTTTTCCACGTTGTGTCCCGTTGTCCCAAAAAAAACGTTGTCGGGACGTCAAAATGTCCCGTTTTCTCACTTTTATAATAACATAATAGAGAAAAAAGACATTATTAAGTTGGCTGGAGCAAATGAAAAGTACACCAAACTTAAAAATGTATTGCATTTTGTGAAATTCTGTTACCAGTTGTGTATTTTAATGGTATATCATTGTTCATTTATACTTGAGAAATAACTTTAGTAATTAAGTAATATGAACCTCAACATTTTATTAATTTATTTTTATTCCCTGAAAAACTAGAAAATTGTGTGCATTGATGGGCTTAAAAGAAAAGAAAATTTACGCTTTAAGTTTAAAAAAACAAGTTTAGAGACTTGATTTTTTACTTTCTCTTGCCTATATGAATATAGAGGAAGGAAAGTATTGTTTTCATGTCGATTTTTCGAAATCGAGTTTTCACCGGATCTATACGTTTTCAGACCCCCTGAACCCAAAAAACTTGTTTTTAGCGATTGGTCTGTGTGTGTGTGTGTCTGTGTGTGTGTGTGTGTGTGTGTGTGTGCGTGCGTGCGTGCGCGCGCGTGCGTGTGCGTGTGTGTGTGTGTGTGTGTGTGTGTGTGTGTGTGCGTGTGTGTGTGTGAACAGAATATCTCAAGAACGGAACATCGTACGAACTTGAAACTTGAAACTTAAGTTACATACCACTACCGGACCCGACACGAACATTTTCATCAAAATCGGTCAACCGGAAGTAGTAGTTTATTCGTATAATTTTTCACTTTTTTGCGATTTTCTCAAAAACTAGTCCTAAGATTTTTTTAAAAATCGCCTGGTTTACTACATTTTTTATACTCTACAATATAGGGTAGGCGCCATGTTTGCTGAAATTCTGCTTGAGGCTGTTTTTACGTAAAAACATTTTCTTTTTAAGATTGCGGCTTTAATATGAATTTTAGCGCAAAATGTTATATAATAAAAGTTGTAGAGAATTTAAAATTCTACAACTTTTATTTTAAACAATTTTTTGTATAACGCTTAGTTTAGCGGTAATTTGCGATTTTCTGTTTTTTTTCTCACGAAAACGTGAGAAAAATCGAATTTTTTAACATTTCGGACTTAGTATGCATTTTACGACAAAAGTGTATATAATTAAATTTATAGAAAATTAAAAGATCTACAACTTTTGTTTAAAGCATTTGTCTCTACAGAGCCTAGTTTAGCGTGAAAGCGTGATTTTCCGTATTTTTAAGCCAAACTGAGTCTGAGATTGTCATTTTGCGTCATTCACTCATGATTAAAATAAGGTTATGTTTTTGAGGTTAGTTTTTGGTTATTTCTAATATTTTATTAATAATGTTAGGTTTATTATTAATTATTTGCATTGGCAAGAGAAAGTTGTGTGAGTGTTTCACACCAGATTTTTTTATTTTATTTTTAACAGACGAACATTAAACCAGGATTCTCTAGGCCCTATTCCATACCCCCATCACTAGACCACAGCCCCGGTAGTGTGTGTTATATTAGTGTCCCGTTTTTGCATGGTAACAATCTGGTCACCCTATACTGGAACCACCGAGTTGGTTGTCACCGAGAATTAACTTTTTGACAGCTGATTTTAGGAGACGAATGATTCGTGATTCAAATCCTCATAAAGGAGGTATTTTTTAAAATTCCTAATATGTGTACGATGCAATCTGTTCAATTCAGAACAATAAGCAACCCGATGACCCAATGAGATGAGGATGATATGTATGACGTGTAAATGAGGTGTAGTCTTGTACATACTCAGGCCGACCATTCCTAAAAGAGTATGGTTAATTGCACCCCAACCATCAAAGTACACCGGTAACCACTGTCTAGCATTCAAATCCGTATAAAAGTAACTACCTTTACTAGGATTTGAACCAGGAACCTTCGTCTCCGAAAATTAGCTGTTAAACAGCTGATTTTCTGATTTTGGCGACGACTTTACCTCTAGACCAACCCGGTGGGTTAAATCCTAATAAAGGCAGTTTTTTTAAAATTCTTAGTATGTGTACGTAGCAATCTGTTCAATTGAGAACAATAAGCAACCCCATGACCCAATGAGATGAGGACGATAAGTATAACGTGTAAATGAGGTGTAGTCTTGTACATACTCAGGCCGACCATTCCTAAGAGAGTATGGTTAATTGAACCCCAACCATCAAAGTACACCGGTAACCACTGTCTAGCATTCAAGTCCGTATAAAAGTAACTACCTTTACTTGGATTTGAACCAAGAACCTTCGTCTCCGAAAATCAGCCGTTAAACACCTGATTTTGGCAACGACTTTACTTTTAGACCAACCCGGTGGGTTGGTGTAAATAATAACGAAATTGCCATTACTTATTTTTAAAATAGTCTTCAATTTTGAGCGCGTATTAGGCGGGAAAATATACAAGTGTTTTATCTTATTAATCAAGGGACTTCACGAAAACCGCGTTTTAAGCAGAAAATCTTTTTAGCCGTGAGCGTATTAAACGGATAGGTACTATTGTATTAGGTATTACTATGTACTGTGTGCTTTAAAACCTAATACTGTACAGTACATTCATATTTTACTTTCTCTTGCCTATATGAATATATAGGAAGGAAAGTACTGTTTTCATGTCGATTTTTCGAAATCGAGTTTTCACCGGATCTATACGTTTTCAGACCCCCTGAACCCAAAAAACATGTTTTTAGCGATTGGTCTGTGTGTGTGTCTGTGTGTGTGTGTGTGTGTCTGTGTGTGAACAGAATATCTCAAGAACGGAACATCGTACGAACTTGAAACTTGAAACTTAAGTTACGTACCACTACCGGACTCGACACGAACATTTTCATCAAAATCGGTCAACCGGAAGTGGTAGTTTATTCGTGTAATTTTTCACTTTTTTGCGATTTTCTCAAAAACTGGTCCTACGATTTTTTTAAAATCGCCTGGTTTACTCAATTTTTTATTCTCTACAAGATAGGGTAGGCGTCATGTTTGCTGAAATTCTGGGTGAGGCTGTTTTCACGTAAAAACGTTGTTTTTTAAGATTACAGCTTTAATATGCATTTTAGCGCAAAACTTTATATAATAAAAGTTGTAGAGAATTGAAAATTCTACAACTTTTATTTCAAACAATTTTTTGTATAACGCTTAGTTTAGCGGTAATTTGCGATTTTCTGTTTTTTTCTCACGAAAATGTGTGAAAAATTGATTTTTTTAAGATTTCGGCCTTAGTATGCATTTTACGACAAAAGTGTATATAATTTAATTTATAGAAAATTAAAAGATCTACAACTTTTATTTAAAGCATTTTTCTCTACAGATCCTAGTTTAGCGTGAAAGTGTGATTTTCCGTTTTTTTAAGCCAAATTGAGTTCGATTTTCATTTCGCGTCATTCACTCATGATTAAAATAAGGTTATGTTTTTGAGGTTAGTTTTTTGTTTATTTCTAATATTTTATTATTAATGTTAGGTTTATTGTTAATTATTTGCATTGGCAAGAGAAAGTTGTGTGAGTGTTTCACACCAGATTTTTTTGTTATCAATCTCTCGACTGATTAGATGCAGTTGTCCAAGCTGTTCTATCATCTAGTATTCAAATCCGTATAAAAGTAACTACCTTTACTAGGATTTGAACCAGGAACCTCGTCTCCAAAATCAGCTGTTTAACAGCTGACTCACGGCGACGACTTTACTTCTAGAGACCAACCCGGTGGGTCATTTACTTTTAAATAGACTTTTTTACTTTATTATGAAAATTCACAACCGTACATAAAAACAACGAGTGAATGAGATGTTTATGAAATGAATTTAAATGCGCTTTAAGACTTAAGAGGAGATCACCACTCAACAGTGGATTCCAGCTGGAAATGTTCTGTAATTTTGAGGTTATTGTACAAACAGCTAGTAGTAATAATAATAATAATAATAATAATAATAATAATAATAATAATTCTTTGGACATCTTAACAGATTGCAGGAGGATAGGCTAACAAAAAGAATAATTGAATATATTACAAAACTTAAAATTTCAACACCTTGGCTGGACGAAATTCGTAAGGACCTAAAAAGCGCAAATATACATCAAACTGAAATTTTTAATAAAAACTTATTCCGTCACAAGGTAGACAAGTGGAAAGTTTCAGAGCCCTCAAGAGAGAAGCAGTTTAGACCAAAGTGGTCTGAAAACCGCAAAAAAGCTTTCTCGGAAACAATGAAGGCCTACTGGACCAATAAGAAAAACAAATGACGAAACTGAGTCATGATGCTTAACGTCTTCTATCCAAGGAGAATTCGCTAATAATAATAATAATAATAATAATAATAAAGTATTTATTTATTTATCAAATAAAGTATTTATTTTAGTATTTAATAAAGTATTTATTTTGAAGTATCAGAAAGATGGGCAGTGGCGAATAATACCCAACGAAGTTGTTTACAGGGAGCTTGAACACATTACCGACACCATAAGAGCGTAAGAGAAGACTGGGATTCTTTGGTCATATCATGAGGATATCAAGACTCAAGACTCCTAAAGCAACTAGTTAAGTACAACCTCAACTCCAAAAACACCACAACAGGATGCAGATGGATCAGGGAAATAAGAGAGGATCTGAGGGAGATTGGCCTTACTCCGGACGATACAACAGACAAGAAAAAATTAAACAATAACATCCAAAACAAATACACCCGCTTCACACTTACAAGAAGAAAACTCACAACACGAATTTTTTCAACAGGAGAAAGGGCACAAAGATCGGAACGTATGAAGAAGTATTGGGAGGACCGCAAGGCCCCAACAATCCCATCCAACAGACTTGGTTAATGGACTGACTAAAGTGATTCTGTTGTTGTTGTTTAGGTCAACAGCCGAAAGGCTGGTTTGAACCTCTAGAGGTTTAACTACGAGGGTAGGCTGATAAGTAATGCACACATGCTTGTAGAAGACGAACAAAAAGAAATAGCAAGATGGGGTAAATAACAAATTAAAGTACAAATCTTAACCTACCAAATTATCTATTTATTTTTCAATATAGTCACCGTTAAGCATTACACATTTCTCCCAACGTTTAACAAGTTTTTTCATTCCGTCACTGAAAAATTCTTCCGACTTTCCTCGAACCCAGGACGCAATAGCTGCCTTCACCTCATTGTCCGAGCTGTAATGATTACCCTTAAGGTCTCTCTTCAGTAGAGGAAAAAAATAAAAATCGCAAGGCGCAAGGTCGGGAGAATACGGAGGGTGTAAAATTGGTTGAAACTTCAGGTTTCTCAGAGCCTCTCCAGTTGCACGCGAAGTGTGTGGACGAGCATTGTCGTGTTGCAAAATTATTGGCGCCAGGTTGCCTCTAACACGACAAACTCGACGTCGGAGGTGTTTCAGAGTCTGTATATACTGAGCAGAATTTACCGTTGCCCCTCGTTCCAGATAATCAGTCACATAAACTCGGCGAGCATCCCAAAACACAGTCAAAAGAATTTTTTTTGCGGACGGTTGTGTTTTGAACTTTTTCACAACAGGAGAATGTGGATGACGATATTCAGCGCTCTGCCTTTTTTCTTCGGGATCGTAATGATGAACCCATGACTCGTCCCCCGTCACAATATTCAAAAGAAAGTCGTCTCCTTCGTCACGGTAGCGCTTCAAAAGTTGTTCACAGCATTCCAATCGACGCTGTTTATTCTCGTCTGTCAGACGGCGTGGTACCCATCGTGCACAGATTTTACGGTATCCCAATTGTTCAATAATGAAGCCAACACGTTCCTTAGATATTCCAATTTGGTTTGCGATACGCTGTTGAGTGATTCGCCGGTCATTTTGAATCAAATCATCGATGAGTTTGCGACGATTATCGTCTGAGGCAGTGATTGGTCGTCCACTGCGTGTTTTGTCAACAATTAAGGCTTTTCCAGGTTGGCAATCACGAAATTTTATTACCCAACGATTCACAGTAGACCTATCAACAGTATCGTCACAATAAACAGCCTTTAAACGACGATAAATCTCACTAGGATTCACTTTCTCAGCAGTTAAAAATTCGATAACAGCGCGTTGTTTAATTCTCGTTGACATAGCACCAGAACACGACGCCATACTTCCACTACTCAAAACAAACTGAATGAAAGCAACGCCTTCAAACTGCGCAGGCTTGTAGAGGAGAAATAGTACTTCCACATGCCACCAGGCGCGCTACTGAAGTTTATTTAGTTGTCTTCTACAAGCATGTGTGCATTACTTATCAGCCTACCCTCGTAAGTAAAAACGAGGAGTAAGGTGGTTTACCATTGCCTTCCTCACTGAGTTGAAAGAGTATGCTTATCAGCATGCCAGGCCCTCCGAAAAGCACTTACTTTCCACCCTGCAACTGACACCTTCACTTCATTCACCACAAGGTCTGGCTGCATAGTGAAATTCATTACTCTCAGAGGAGATAACTCTGACTAGTGTCTTTTACACCTCTACCTCTTCTGTTCTTAAATAGTTCAGTCATATAAGTGACTGACTATGTGATAAGAAACAGAACTATTTTTTTTAGCCCTGGACCAAACAGATAGAGTGAAATTAAAATAACACTCCACCTGCCCGTTTTGGGCATAAAGAAGTAAGAAAGTGATTCTATGCGGTCATAAAAAAAGTATTTATTTGCCTTAGAAATTTACATTTTCCATTGCAAAGGAGTTAGAAATTTACAATAATAGAACATATAGTAAACTCAATAAAACATAACCGAAATTATAGCAATCAATCATAGCATATCAATAGTAAAACAATCTTGCATTATGCATCGCACTTCTTTCAAAACTTTTGAACAAAACTCATTTCCTTACAAAAACGTAAATTATCCCATTAAAGATATTATAAACATAACAAATAAACATTATAAAAATTAATTAAAGAAAAGAAAAAGAAAAAATCTGGTATGAAACACTCACACAACTTTCTCTTGCCAATGCAAATAATTAACAATAAACCTAACATTAGTAATAAAACATTAGAAATAAACAAAAAACTAACCTTAATAAACATAACCTAATTTTAACCATGAGTGAAAGACGCAAAATGAAAATCAACCTCAGTTTGGCTTTAAAATACGGAAAATCACTCTTTCACGCTAAACTAGACTCGTAGAGAAAAATGCTGAAAATAATAGTTGTAGATCTTTTAATTTCTATAAATTTGATTATATACACTTTTGTCGTAAAATACATACCACTAAGGCCGAAATCTTAAAAAAAATCGATTTTTCACACGTTTTCGTGAGAAAAACAGAAAATCGCTAATTACCGCTAAACTAATCGTTAATTAATTAATACAAAAAATGTTTCAAATAAAAGTTGTAGGATTTTAGATTCTCTACGACTTTTATTGTATACATTTTTGCGCTAAAATGGATAGGCTATTAAAGCCGCAATCTTAAAAACAATTTTTTTACGCGAAAACAGCCTCACGAAGAATTTCAGCAAACATGGCACCTACCCTATCTTGTAGAGCATAAAAAATTTAGTAAACCAGACGATTTATAAAAAAAATAGTAGGACAAGTTTTTTTAGAAAATCGCAAAAAAGTGAAAAATTACACGAATAACCTACTACTTCCCGTTGACCGATTTTGATGAAAATGTTCGTGTCGGGTCCCGTAGTGGTGTCTAACTTAAGTTTCAAGTTTCAAGTTCGTACGATGTTCCGTTCTTGAGATATTCTGTTCACACACACACACACACACACACACACACACACACACACACACACACACACGAACGCGCGCGCGCGCGCACACACACACACACACACAGACCAATCGCTAAAAACATGGTTTTGGGTTCAGGGGTCTAAAAACGTGTAGATCCGGTGAAAACTTGATTTCGAAAAATCGACATGAAAACAATACGTACTTTCCTTCCTATATATTCATACAGGCAAGAGAAAGTAAAAAAAACACTAAACATGGGTTGTTTTACATTATTTACATTGGCAATTGAAAGTTGTGTGAGAGTTTAACACCAGATTTTATGTTTTATAAAAATATTTTCATAATCATTCATGTTTTATCAAAATAGTTTTTGTAAGGTGATTGACAAAACTGAACTATGCGACGGTTACGCGGAAAACTGATAATCGGGTTTTTACTGTACATGTTTTTTACTTTCTCTTGTCTATATGAATACCTATATAGAAAGGAAAGTATTGTTTTCATGTCGATTTTGAGAAATCGAGTTTTCACTGGATCTACACGTTCTCAGACCCCCTGAGTAGAGGAAGAATGTCTGTACTGGGACAACCTTGACCTTTGACCTGTAGGTTTTGAAAGACCCTCAAAAAAAAAAAAAAAAAAAAAAAAAAAAAAAAAAAAAACTCCCGCCAAATTTTTTTCCCTCCAAATTTTCAAACTCAATTTTCTCCGCAACCGCTGGACCGATTTTGACGCGCGTGGTACCCACGTGACCGGGAGATCGAGATCTACAAGATAAGCCCTAAACCTCATCGATCCGATAGCCAGGTCACGTGTTACAAGCTATCTCAGGTTCCATAGGGGATACGGCTACGGATTAGGGCTTATCTTGTAGATCTCGATCTCCTGGTCACGTGGGTACCGTCCGCGTCAAAATCGGCCCAGCGGTTGCGGAGAAAATCAGGTTTGAAAATTTAAAAAAATAAAAAAAATGGCAAATTTTCAAACCTGATTTTCTCCGCAACCGCTGGACCGATTTTGATGTGGGCGGTACCCACGTGACCAGGAGATCGAGATCTACAAGATAAGCCCTAAATCTCATCGATCTGATAACCAGGTCACGTGTTACAAACGATCTCAGGTTCCATCGGGGATACGGCCACAAATTAGGGCTTATCTTGTAGATCCCGATCTCCCGGTCACGGGGGTACCGCCCGCATCAAAATCGGCCCAGCGGTTGAGGAGAAAATCAAGTTTGAAAATTTGAAAAAAAAAAAAAAAAAAAAAAAAAAAAAAAAAAAAAATTCTCGCCATTTTTTTTTTTTTTTTTTTTTTTTTTTTTTTTTTTTTGGCTAAATTTTCAAACTCGATTTTCTCAACCGCTGGACCGATTTTGACGCGCGTGGTACCCACGTGACCGGGAGATCGAGATCTACAAGATAAGCCCTAAACCTCATCGATCCGATAGCCAGGTCACGTGTTACAAGCTATCTCAGGTTCCATAGGGGATACGGCTACGGATTAGGGCTTATCTTGTAGATCTCGATCTCCTGGTCACGTGGGTACCGTCCGCGTCAAAATCGGCCCAGCGGTTGCGGAGAAAATCAGGTTTGAAAATTTAAAAAAATAAAAAAAATGGCAAATTTTCAAACCCGATTTTCTCCGCAACCGCTGGACCGATTTTGATGTGGGCGGTACCCACGTGACCAGGAGATCGAGATCTACAAGATAAGCCCTAAATCTCATCGATCTGATAACCAGGTCACGTGTTACAAACGATCTCAGGTTCCATCGGGGATACGGCCACAAATTAGGGCTTATCTTGTAGATCCCGATCTCCCGGTCACGGGGGTACCGCCCGCATCAAAATCGGCCCAGCGGTTGAGGAGAAAATCAAGTTTTAAAATTTGAAAAAAAAAAAAAAAAAAAAAAAAAAAAAAAAAAATCTCGCCATTTTTTTTTTTTTTTTTTTTTTTTTTTTTTTTTTTTGTGGACAATTTTCAAACTCGATTTTCTCCGCAACCGCTGGGCCGATTTTGATGCGGCTGGCACCCACGTGACCGGGAGATCGAGATCTACAAGATAAGCCTTAATCCGTAGCCGTATCCCCGTTAGAACCCGAGATCGCTTGTAACACGTGACCCGTGGATCGGATCGACGAGGTTTAGGTGCTTGCAGGATCCGGACATTCCGTAGAACGCGTTACGTCTGGTTTCGGGTCGTAGGTTCTTTCGGGATCCGAACAATCGGTAATTTTGGTAATTTCGTTTTGAGACACCCTATGCAACTTGATTACTGCAAATTTAAATGTACAGTTAATTTAGATAATGCAACTCTATTCTTTTAATTTTGACAATGTCACATGTTGTTTGTTACGAGTCACGCTGCTTTACTAGGATTTGAACTAGGAACCTTCATCTCCGAAAATCAGCTGTTAAACAGCTGATAAACAGCTGTTAAAAATCAGCTGATAAACAGCTGTTAAAAATCAGCTGTTAAACAGCTGTTAAAAATGAGCTGTTAAACAGCTGATTTTGACGACGATACAAGTATAAAAGGTTGTGGTTTTACCATCGAATCATACTATCAGTAGCAACTGCGTCTGATACTCCCGACAACCCTACCTGTCAGCTCTTCGAGTTTATTGAAAGGTGAGACACCTCATACTTTAATAAATTTTATAAATATAAACTTAGAATATTTTCATTATATATAAACATAGAATTTTTTAATAAAATATAAACTTAGTGATGAGCATACAGTCGAACCGCTGAGGGAGACCTCCAGACTGTTCGATGAGCTGCTGGGAGCACCCCAAAATATGCCGATGATAGACCTAGCGGACGATGACCGGGCGGGAGTACCGGTCCAGCGGTACAACCAACGGCACAACCAGCGATGCAAGCGGAAGTAAAAAATCATACGTCAAATCGCGACGATTCCGCTAACAAAATGATGTATGCACATTCCGTCGTATTATTAGTATCAGTATTAATTTTATTTTTATATATTAATAATAGAATAAATGTATTAAACTTTTTATCATTGTTTTCAAAGTACCATACTTTTCCCGTTAAAATAAAACATATGGTTTTGCAGGAAATATGGAAAGGCAAGCCAAACGAATCAGGTTGGAACAAGCTGCAGAGTCTGGCACCTTTTGCGTCTTGGAGAATGCGTTCGGTTGTAACCTCCGAACGTATTACTGCAAGAACGACAACAGCATCTTCAAGGACGTGACGGTGCTCCTGTCACATCTGAGGGAAGAAATGAAGTCGTTGCTCAGCGAGATGGCGCGCTCCTTAGATTCGTTCAAGTTCAACATCTTAGTGGAGTGTACTTACGAGAAGACGATGACGGGAGAGGTGCAAGATATAGGGTTCAAGACTGCCAACACCTGCGTCTTTCCTGGGTCGGATATGGGAGCGCTTGTAGACATGTGCGTGCAAAAACTTGTAGACGAGGAAGCAGAGTTTTTAGGGAAGGGTAGCGGATGGTCTTTGTTGTCGGTTGATGGTGTCCTCCTCAGGATCAGCCGGTATAGACCGCTCCGAGGCTCATCGTACCTACCTCTTCCGCCGTTCGTAAAGAACCGCAAAGCGGTTATCAACGTTCAGAACCGAGACGAAAGGTGCTTCAAGTGGGCTATCCTATGTAAACATGTGTCAGGTCCTAACAGGGAAAAAATCGATAGACGTTACGACGCCCTGCTTAGCAAGTATGATTTCAGCATGGTAGAGTTCCCCACACCTATCAGCCAAGTAAAGACCTTCGCCAAGGCCAACGGAGTGTCTGTAAACGTGTACGGGATAGCCGACAAAGAGGTAATAGAACCTCTAGTCGTCGCTGATGTCGAAAAGGATGACCACTTCGATCTCCTCCTGACCGCAGAGGGTGACGCTCAGCATTATTGCCTCATCAACAATTTTAATCGACTCATCAGGTCTCAGCTGACGAAACATGAACGCAAAATCGACGTATGCAAGCGGTGTTTCACCTTCTGTTACGACAACCCTAAGGGTAGGGAGAAGATGGCGACCCACCGCGAGTACTGTATAGAGAACTCCCCGCGCAGTTTCACGATGTCCAAACCTAATGATGGCACTCCTCCGATGATGAAATTCGAAAACTACAATCACGTATTCCCCGTCCTAATGGACGAACCGCTCCGAGGTTCATCGTACCTACCTCTTCCACCGTTCGTAAAGAACCGCAATGCGGTTATTAACGTTAAAAACCAAGACAATAGGTGTTTCAAGTGGGCCATCCTATGCAAACATGTGTCAGGCCCTCACAGGGATAGAATCGACAGACGTTACGATGCTCTGCTTAGCAAGTACGATTTCAGCATGGTAGAGTTCCCCACTTCCCTCAGTCAAGTAAAGGCCTTCGCCAAGGCCAACGGAGTGTCGGTGAACGTATATGGGATAGCAGATAAAGAGGTAATAGAACCTCTAGTCGTTACTAATGTCGAAAAGGACGATCACTTCGACCTCCTTCTAGTTACAAATGGCGATGTTCAGCATTATTGCCTCATCAACAATTTTAGTCGGTTAATCAGTCTACAGCTGACAAAACATAATGGTCAAATCGATGTATGCAAGAGGTGTTTCGCTTTCTACAACGTTGACGCTAAGGGTCGTGAGGCGATGACTGTTCACAGAGAGTACTGTGTGGACAATCCGCCATGCAGGATCACCCTACCCAAACCTAATGATGACGGTACTCCTCCAGTGATGAAATTCAAAAATTACCATCACATATTCCCAGTCCCAATAGTTGTGTATGCCGATTTTGAGTGTATACTGAAACCCACTGGAGGATACCTCCCCAAACCGACATCTTCTTTCACTATAGCCACGGAGCGCCACGTTCCTATGAGCTACGGGATGTATTTTGTAGTTGACCCGTCGCTTCCCGACGACATCGCCCAGTTAGTGCCGAAAACACCCTTGCTTTATAGAGGCCCTGACGCAACCGCCCATTTTATGCAGACCCTGAAAGAAATAGTCGAGCGGGTAGCCGCAGCGTCAGACCGTAACGTTCCTATGGTCTTTACGGCTCAGGACGAGCTTTCGTTCAAAGCTGCTACGAGTTGTCAGATGTGCGATGTAGCGTTCGGGCCTAAGGTGAGACCCAACAGGGATCATTGTCATCTGACTGGAAAGTATAGGACCGCTCTCTGTTCAAAATGCAATCTGATGAGACAGAACCAGAAGTTCTTGCCCGTCTTCATCCACAACTCGTCCAATTATGACTCGCATTTCATAGTCAGACAGCTCGGCTATGACGAGAAGAAGATATCCGTCATCCCCAATTCTACGGAGAAGTACGTTTCCTTCTCCAAAAACATAACCAAGACGCTAGCCGTGAGGTTTGTCGACACTTTTAGGTTCATGGCCAGCAGCCTGAGCGCTCTGGTAGACAACCTCCCTCCCGAAGGCTTCTCCCATACCGAGTCTTTCTTTAACGGGTCGCAGCTGCCCCTGGTGAAGAGGAAAGGCGTGTACCCTTACGAGTACACCGACTCGTGGGAGAGACTCGATGAGACGGAACTCCCGCCTCAGGAAGCATTCTACAGCAGCCTCACCGGGGAGCACATTTCAGACGATGACTATCGTCATGCTCTGAAAGTGTGGGACAGTTTTAACATCCGCACGCTGGGGGAGTACTCTGACTTGTACCTCAAGTGCGATGTCCTCCTGTTAGCCGACGTCTTTGAGAATTTCAGGTCTCTATGCAGGAAGGAATACGGACTCGATTGCGCCCATTACTTTACTGTCCCAGGTTTTTCTTTCGACGCCATGCTCTACAAGACGCGAGTAGAACTGGAACTCATAACCGATTATGATATGTACATGTTTCTGGAGAGAGGGATCCGAGGAGGAATCTCTGTATGCGTCAAGAAACATGCCAAGGCCAACAACCCTTATGTGGAAGGTTTCGACCCCGAGCTACCCTCCAACTACCTCATGTATGTGGACGCGAACAACCTATACGGCTGGGCGATGAGCGGGAACCTCCCCTACAAGGACTTTTCCTGGGTTGAAGACGAGGAGAGAAAGATCGCGATAGGATCGAATGTAGGCATCATCCCTGACGACTCCCCGCTGGGCTTCTTCCTCGAGGTGGACGTGGAGTACCCTACAGACGCGGAGACGCAGGACTCGCACAACGACCTTCCGTTCATGGCGGACAACGCGACCCCTCCCGGAGCCAGAAACCCCAAACTACTGACCACCCTGCAAAACAAGACCAAGTACGTTTGCCACTACGCCCTCCTTAAGCAGGCTATCGCGCACGGACTAAAAGTCACCAAAGTACACAGGGTTCTGCAGTTCCGACAGTCTGCATGGCTCAAACCCTATATAGACCTGAACACCCTTAACAGACAGTCGGCCCGCAATGCTTTCGAGAAGGACTTCTTCAAACTGCTGAACAATGCCGTCTTCGGCAAGTGCATGGAGAACGTCCGTAAACGCATGAACCTGGAGCTGGTTAGCAACTCGAAGAGGTTAATGAAGCTGGTCGCCAAGCCCTCCTTCAAAGACAGGATCATTTACGACGAGTCGCTATGCGCTGTCGAGCTGTCCAAGACCTCGGTCCGTTTAGATAAACCTATTTACGTAGGCGCTACAGTCCTGGACTCCAGTAAGACCTTAATGTATTCATTTCATTACGATGTCATGAAGAAGAGGTACGGGTCGAAAATCGACCTCCTGTACATGGATACAGACAGCTTCTTCTACGACATCGAGACTCCAGACTTTTACCGTGACATGAGGGACCCAGAATTCAAGACCTTCTTCGACACCTCCGACTATCCCCCGACACACCCGTGCCATTCCACTACCAACAAAAAAGTGCTCGGTAAGTTCAAAGACGAGTGCAACGGCATCCCCATCGCAGAGTTTATAGGGATGAGAGCAAAACTGTACACTTTCAGGACTGGCGAGGGTATTGTCAAGAAGAAGGCTAAAGGCGTCAAAAAGAATGTGGTCAAGAAAGACATCACGTTCGACGACTACAGAAAGTGTCTCGAAGATCCCTCGTTGTGGTTGTACAGGGACATGAAGCTGTTTCAATCCCGCAAGCATGTAGTCAGCACTGTATTGACGAGCAAGCTTGCGCTGTGCAACTACGATGATAAGCGCGTCGCCGTAGATGCCATCCACACCCTAGCATACGGACATAGGAACATTCCGCAGGAGCTCCAAGAAATTATAAGTTAGTCTCCTTCTAGCACACCCCGTTAGTCCCCGCATATGTCTACTAGCCGACTTTATCCGACCTCTAAACGTCGAACTTGGAGTTTCATCAGTATTATTAGTCGTAAGAACTTAAGAGCTCATCGCCATACATGTATTCGTTTTCATCTTCATCATCATCATCTTATATCAATAAATGTTTTATTCTTTTATGAATCTGTCTTTTATTTCTTGTAACCTAAACCTCCTATAGTACCTAAAATACATGCAGGCAGTATCGGTGCTCGATTCCTGGGAGGGTCTGTCCCCGACAGATCCTCGCGTCGTGCTGCGCTTTCGCTTCACGATCAACAAAAGCTCAGGCTTCGGCAAGACTTATATCTACAGGTGTAAAGGTGTTGAAATGACGACACGTTTTGAAAATAAGTTTAATACATATATTCTGAAATCAAAGTACTAGACTAATGTTACAAAAGTTCAGACTCTACAAGCAGCCGTACATGTAGGAAAAAACGAATCGAGGTTACAAGACGCGGCTTTACTGGCTGACGCGACAGTTAAAAATGCATTGCTTGCAGTGTTTTCTCTTCTTGGTAATGGTCCATTCGTCTTCGCCGTAGTCGCTCTCCTGTTGAGCGTGTTCTTCGCAGGGCATCTCCGACAGTAGTTTTTTATCATTCTTGAGGTATAGCGGTAAGGCTACCTTCTACCGAGAGGACTACCAGCTCCTTGATGACCGTCTCGTAATCCGAAGGTCTGATGACCTGAAAATCTACAATGAAGGAAGGCATGTTGTTGCGCGCGACGAGACCTAGCGCACACGGGTTAATTTATCCTCCTGACGGCTCCTGTTAAAGGCGTGTACTGAAGGATGCAATCTGTGATTATCAGGCAGTAGGCGGAGGTATTGGCAGGGATGTTGTTTTTACACCCGATCTCGATCCTGATGTCTATGGCGCCGGTGTTCAGCGACTCGTTCTGCTTCGAGCAGTCGATAAAGAAGAGGGGGACTTTGGTCTTGAAGGTCGAGAAATCGATTAGGGGGTGGTTGACCTGTCCTCCGTAGTAGACCTTATGGAACCGCTTAAAGTTTTCGTAAAACATCGAGTACTCTCCCTTCGCGTTTTCGTACGGGTAGTACACGGAATTGAGGTAGAGTTTGATGTCCTGGAGCTCGCAGTGGTCGAAATGAGTTGATACCGCCGTCTTGGTCTTCTTGTCCGTCTGCAGTCCTACTATGACGTAGCGGGGCTTATCCGCCTGGGAGGAGGACTTGACGGTCCAGATCACGTCGGTGCTCTGCGGTAAGACGGGGTACTCGTACAGGTTCCATCTGCGGAAGGCCATCGATATGGGTGCGTCCTGATCCACCATCCTGAGCAACGGGAGTCTGTGCTGGTCGGAAAGCCTGACGTAAGGCATCTTCCACTCCACTTTGGAAAGAGTCAGATTGTAGTCCTTGCCTGCGGGGACCGCCACGGCGCGGTCGTCGGTAGCCGACCTTAGCAGGATAAGTTCCAGCTTGGCGTTGACTATTATGCGGCGGTAATCCTCGCAGAATCCCATGATCCTCTTCAGCGGGACGTGGGCCGTAAGCCTACCTGTGGTGCTGTTGGCGATAGCCGTTACGGCGTCCTTGTTCCACCCTTCGACGTCTATAGAGTGTTGTTCCCCGTACCTGAAGGACGGAATATTTCTCAAGGCCGTCGTTACGCCGACGTTTCGCACCCTGTCCACTTCGATACCGTTCATCTCCAGCCTTATTTCTTCAAACAGGAAAGCGGGCCAGTTGTCAGAAAGAGCCAGGGCCGCATCCAAAGTACCGTCGGACGCCGAAAGTTTCACGTCCACAAACAGCAGGCTGTCGCAAGGTAGGGTGTACACGTCCTGTTGGTTCACGGGTATCCTTATCTCGTCGTTGTTGTTGAAAGTCGACGACGCGTACGGAGTGTGAGTATGCATCTCCATGCCTATGATGGCGTCGTCCGCTACGGCGTTAGAGGATCCCACGTCTATTATATAGCTCATTTCTGCAGCACGATGAAACCCAACGATCTTAGAAAAGCAGCGTTATCTGAGGAGAGTCTCTTCTTTTTCACTTCACCAAGTGGCGGGTCGAGCTCTACAGGACGAATGTTCTTCGCTCCGTCCGGTACGGTTCTTTTATAACCCTCTTCCAGGTAGACTAACCCCATCGCGTACGTCTTTTAAGGTGAAGCCTGAGGCTGATGACTTCGTTCTGAAAGCTTATCGGTCTTCCGTCCTGATCCACCACAGAGACGGTCAGTCTTCCTATCCTCGAAGTGTTTACGGGTAGGTAGATGACGTTCTTGGGCACTTCGATTATCTTATAACCCCGTTCCACCTGCGGGAAGAACTCGTGCAGGGTATGTCCTTCGGCTCCGTTAGTGTACGAGCCCCGCACGATGTTGCAAGTCAACCGGATGGCGTTTACGGCCGTAATGTTGACGGGACGCTGAGACGTGTACCATTTATAAGGTTCGAGGATCGTCGCATCGAACCCCAGCACCTCTCTGATGGTTCCGGGTACGGTAAAGTCTACCTTTTCTCCGCAGAATATCGAGCACTTTAGTGTGGTGGGGTCTACGACCATGTTAAGTCTTGGGAGCGGACGGCATTCCGTCTTTGATCCCTTTGACGTCTCCTTCTTCGCATCGCTTAAGGCTTTCGCTTTCGCTTCCTCCTCCGCCCTTTTCGCTTTAGCTTCCTCCTCCGCCCTTTTCGCGGCCCTTATTTTCGCCGCATTCTCCAATCTCTTAAGGACCTCATCGAGAGGGTCGGTACTGGATCTCTCTTTCCTTTTTCCCTTCTGTTCCTTTTTCCGCTCCTTCGAGAGCTTTTGGTACTTGAGGGATCCTGCGTCTTCAACATCGGTACGGTTATCGTCTTGCTCCGCGTCTCTGCTGCTGTCGCAGTTCACTCCGCCGTACATCTCCAACATCTCGTATTTGATCTTTGAGTGGATGTCGTCAATCTCGTACATGCCTTCGGGCAGCTCCACCTTCATCCCGTCGCCGAAGCAGAACAGGTTGTTCACCCCTTTCCGCACGTTGGGTATGTTGTTGTAGCTCATGAAATCTACCAGTCCTATCTCCCACTGGCCCTCTCCGAGGTCTATGGGAGGGAAGTAATCGACCTCGATCGTAGAGCTCTTACCGCTTAGGCACAACATCTTTACCCGATAGAAACTCTAGGCACAGATGTCCGCAGACGACTGAATCAAAGTCCTGCCTCCTGGCGTAATTATATCTTATGATGTTCGGTCCGTCTTCTCCGTTCTCGAGGTACCTTACCAGCTCTACGGGAGGCCTCAGGTTACCGTAGCTGTCAAAGTACTCTACGACCGCACCGGTCTTCCTGTAACATACCCAGTGGGTCCCTTCGTTCCTCGCGCTGTCCAAGTTGACGATGGCTGATTCGTTTTCGTAGGGTCTATGGGGGAGCGTGTCACGCATAAACACCCCTCTAAAGTTCGAGATTTCGAGTGCGTCGGCAGCCGCCATCAATTGACTATCGGACAGGGGTTTGTTCGGAAGTTTCAACGAAGTTTTTTTTTCCTTAGTCCGCATCCCGCATGCTGCGTAGGGTACGGTTTCAAATACAGTCCCTCACCTCGTCGGGTAGTGCTACGGTTAGTCCTGCGGGTGGTGCGACGGGTAGTCTTGCTAGAGGTCTTACGAACGGTCTTCCTACGGGCAGTCTTCCTACGGGCGGTCTTCCCGGTCTGCCTTCGCTTGATCCTCCCGCCGAACTTGCTTTTAGCTTTCATTATGTTGGTCACCGCCCAGGCGGCCGCTTTCTCCGCTATGCTGGAGTCGGACGCTCTCACCCTCTCCCAGGCTCTATCTGCTAACACGCGGTCTGCTTCGGCCCTGCCCGCCGAGTCTTTGCGGTTGTGGTAGGCTATGTCGTGCTGTTTGCACGCGGCGTCGAGAGGGTTGATGCCCGGGTCTCCTCTTCTCAATCTCTTCTGCAGGTCCGTCCCTGGTCCGCAGTACTGGTAGCCCGGTATGTGGAGTTCCACGGGTAAAACGTCTATCGCTTTGTTCAATACGGTTCCTACGACGTTCTCTGCAGCTCCTAAGACTCCGCTCGCGATGCTCCCTACCAGTCCGGCTCCTGAATGCGATCTGCTGCGAAACGTGTTGCATCTCCCCATTTTAAGGTCGGAATGAAGCTCGAGGACCTGTGTTTCCTTATTTATGATGCGCCTTTTCCCTCCAGGCGTGACGATACGTCCTCAAACTCTTTGCGCAGCTTTTGGATCTCATCGCGCATTTTCAACATTTCGTCGACTCGCTCGTCTTTGACGGGATCTGAAACTTTCATCTTATCGGCGTGGGAGGAAAGGTACTCTTTCAAGTACTTGAGGTTGATGACGTCTTCTTCTTCGATCGGATCTCCTACTTGCGCCATCCTGCGACCGTAAAGGTCGTAGTAAGGTTCGCCACCGCCCTCCTCCAAGACCTCGAGGACACCGTAATCTTCAGCGTAAGCTTGGATGAGCCTCATGCATTCGTTGACGTTGACCGCGTCCGTATACGACTGGGCTACGCCTACGCGACAGATTCTCCGGTCTCTCATGTCCATATCTCCATCCGCGGTAACCCTGTAAGGGGTGAGAAAACGACGTACGGATCTTCCAGTGTCCATAGCGAGAATGAGGGTTACAGACGTAGATCTCCTCTTATAAGCCCCAGCTCTTTGAGTTCCTCGACTATTGAATTTATCTCGCTGCCGTGGCCCGTATGGCCCGAGTCTTTAGAAGCTACGAGGAGTCTAAGCCTGTCGCAAAGCTCGTTGGGATCGTCGAAATATACGTACTCGGTCTTCCTGTTTCCGTTCAGCTCCATCATAGGCCCGGCTCGTATACCCTTACCGCGCTTCGGTCGGTCCGGCTTCGGAGGGAAAAGCCGGCTTATGATTGAGACGTACTTTTTCCCTGTGTTGGCCTTCACTTGACCTAGAGCCGAGTTGTTCCTTCTGTGGGCGCTTGTGGCTTCCAATAAGTTTTTGTACTCCTCCAAGTCTTCTTCCGAGTAGATGAACGGATCGGGTTTCCTTTTGAATATCAGCTCGTACAGACCGTGCGTGCCTGGGTACGATACGTCTCCGACGATTATCGAGTCGTCAGGCTTGAGTTGTACCGTAGAATCACCCATCACCAATTCGCTGCCTTCGAAGTGTACCCCGTATGTAGAATCCGTATTGTTGTCGGAGTCTGTGATGGCCTCATGCATGTACTGACGGGCCAGACGTCCGGGAAACGTGTTCTTGACCCATACGGAAGCTCGAACCTTACCTAGAGGCGTTGAAAGCATCTCCTCTATAGTGGTAGGCGTGCTAAACTCCTCCTCGCGAGGTAAAGTCCTCGCCGGGGTGGCGTGAGGTCTGGAAGCGTCCCTCATCTCAGTGGAATTCCCGACAGTTGCATCGTCCTCCGTGAACTCCACTGGGAGGCTGACGCTCGTATCCATCTCATCCATCCTATGGGGGTCTCCCGCATCCATCGGTTCGTCCGAGGTCTTCTTCTTAGTATGCCGAGGTCCGAACCCGTCGCTACTCCTCTTCAGATTGGAATACCTGTAGGGCCCGGTCATCAGATCCTTCCATGAGTCGTCGATACTTTTACCTGCGACTCTGTCTTCTTCGTCATCATCATCATCATCATCATCATCATCATCATCATCGTCAAGAGCTTTAACCCGGCTAAAAGGCCGCTTTTCAGGTTTCGTCCTAAAAGGCTTCAATGTCTCCCTACGCTTTACTCCCTTCAACGGTTCGCTCGTTGAGGAAGGGTCGGTCTCGGCTTTCTTATCGTTCAACAGCTTCGATAGTGGGTCGGTTAGCGGTTTGAGCTGCTTCTGTATCCTGAGATCTTCCTCAGTCAAGCCATGCTTCAGAACTAGTTGCTTCTCTCTTATCCTCCTGCGTAACTCTGCGATCTCCAGCACTAGATTCTCGTCGACCTGTCTCGAAGCCATCTCATCGTCTATTAACGCAGTACCTTTCCACTACCGTCAATATATACACGACCTGCGACTGTACAGCTTTTTCCAGCTTTTTCCTGCTAGCTGCACAGCTTTTTCCTGCTTATTCCTGCTAGCTGCGCAGCTTTTTCCTGCTTATTCCTGCTAGCTGCGTAGCTTTTTCCTGCATATTCCTGCTAGCTGCGCAGCTTATTCCTGCTAGCTGCGCAGCTTTTTCCTGCTTTTTCCTGCTAGCTGCGCAGCTTTTTCCTGCTAGCTGCGCAGCTTTTTCCTGCTTGTTCCTGCTAGCTGCGCAGCTTTTTCCTGCTTTTTCCTGCTAGCTGCGCAGCTTTTTCCTGCTAGCTGCGCAGCTTTTTCCTGCTTTTTCCTGCTAGCTGCGCAGCTTTTTCCTGCTTATTCCTGCTAGCTGCGCAGCTTTTTCCTGCTTATTCCTGCTAGCTGCGCAGCTTTTTCCAGCTTTTTCCTGCTAGCTGCGCAGCTTTTTCCTGCTAGCTGCGCAGCTTTTTCCTGCTTATTCCTGCTAGCTGCGCAGCTTTTTCCTGCTAGCTGCGCAGCTTTTTCCTGCTTATTCCTGCTAGCTGCGCAGCTTTTTCCTGCTTATTCCTGCTAGCTGCGCAGCTTTTTCCTGCTTATTCCTGCTAGCTGCGCAGCTTTTTCCTGCTTATTCCTGCTAGCTGCGCAGCTTTTTCCAGCTTTTTCCTGCTAGCTGCGCAGCTTTTTCCTGCTAGCTGCGCAGCTTTTTCCTGCTTATTCCTGCTAGCTGCGCAGCTTTTTCCTGCTTATTCCTGCTAGCTGCGCAGCTTTTTCCAGCTTTTTCCTGCTAGCTGCGCAGCTTTTTCCTGCTAGCTGCGCAGCTTTTTCCTGCTTATTCCTGCTAGCTGCGCAGCTTTTTCCTGCTTATTCCTGCTAGCTGCGCAGCTTATTCCTGCTTATTCCTGCTAGCTGCGCAGCTTTTTCCTGCTGTATGTCGGTCTAAACGGCCCGTAGTTCGGTGATGAACGTGTCGTAATTAAATCTATAGCGGCCGCCGAGGGTTTTTCTCTCTTTGTCGACTACTAGAAACCCGTTCATGTTTCGAGACCACGCCTCACCGCACAGATTCTTGAACTCCTCAAAAGTCATATCAGGGACTACGTGATCGTTAAAGATATGACGTAGGTTGCGCTCGTCCTGACGGAACACGAGTAAAAAATTTGCATTATCTCTAACGAGCTGTTTAGGCGCCTTACTATATGTCTGACATAGGTAAAATACGTCCAGGTTGTTATGTCTCCCCATAGCAAAGTATTTTACCACGTTGTGTTGTTTCTCGCATACAACATCGTCAAACATCATCACGGAATTGGGCTCTACCTCTTCCGGAGGCGGGACTTGCGCATTGTCGCTGAATTCGTGATAGTCTACACCCTCCATATCATGAAACACGCGCTCCAAAAACCTATACTTGGGTTGGTGCAGAGATTTTGAAAATACGTACACATTGCAGAACCTCAGCCCGTTGGGGTCGAACAGCAGGTTGATTATTGCGTTTGTCTTGCCACAATTCGACGGACCTACGGCCAAACATCTGATACTATTCGGCAAGAGGCGACCGTGTCTGTTTCTCGTTTCGCCTATTTCTCCCGACTCGATAAGCACATCTAAGTTGACGACAGGGAGTTTCTCTTTCTGCTCCCTACACCTCATGTTGCGTTAGTAACCGATAAACCTACATTACAGCTCTTATATAAGGTCTTTCTTGTCGATCCATGAATCGTGACTCTCGTCATACCCTAACCACCTGACCAACAACCTGTCACCTTTTCTCTTCAATACCTTCTCGACGAGAAATACGTCACCGTATTTCGTCTTACTCAGTTCCTGTGTGTAAAAACTACCTTTGATCACATGTCCTTTTTCGTCTTTGAGCGAGTATGTGACGGGACGGGTGTGCAAAATACGATCTACGGTAAACACCTCATTGGTCCAATTCGGTATGTAACCCTTGTCGAAAGTCTTTTTGTACTTGCTGATCCTGACCTTATCTCCCGGCTCAAACTTGACGGTTTGGGGGGCGCGTTTCTTACGAGTATTGGACAATATATTTCTTAGCACCTCACCTTCGTTCCTCTTATTTACATCTACAGGTTTGAAACCTATAGTCCTGTGAGACCTGTTATTGTACTGAGACAGGAGGTCGTCTAAAAGACCTACCCAAACGTAATTGCCCCGTTCTGTAAACTTTCTCCACATCATCTCCTTCAGCGTCCTGTTGAACCGCTCTACTATCGAGGCCTTCTTCGGAGAGTAAGTGGAGTAGTGGTTGATCCCGTGCTTGGACAGCAGAGACCTTACAGACGCGTTATACCACTCTTTACCCTCGTCGGTATGAAAATTGCGCATCTTGTGTTTTTCCAGTATGGGACCGAGAGCGCTAGCGACTTCTTCAGCCGTCTTGCTCTTGAGCGGTACGGCAATAGCAAATTTAGAAAAACAATTAATTACTGTCATTATGTATCTGTAGCCCTTATTGACTCTGGCGTATGGGATCATCTCTACCAGATCGGCCTGATACAAGTCGTCGATACCCTTCAGCTCTACGTTTCTGGTGGGATAGTTCCTGCGGGCTTGCTTGTGAAGCTCGCGCGCTATACCACTTCTCAAGCTCATCGTGCGATGCACTGAGAGCGACACTGCTTATATCTAGGTTAAATAGGGATTTTGAACAGCTGATTTTTAACAGCTGTTTAACAGCTGATTTTTAACAGCTGTTTATCAGCTGATTTTTAACAGCTGTTTATCAGCTGTTTAACAGCTGATTTTCGGAGATGAAGGTTCCTAGTTCAAATCCTAGTAAAGCAGCGTGACTCGTAACAAACAACTACAACAACATGTGACATCGGAGAAAATCGAGTTTGAAAATTGTCCCCAAAAAAAAAAAAAAAAAAAAAAAAAAAAAAAAAATGGCGAGATTTTTTTTTTTTTTTTTTTTTTTTTTTTTTTCTTTTGTAAATTTTCAAACTCGATTTTCTCCTCAACCGCTGGTCCGATTTTGATGCGGGCGGTACCCACGTGACCAGGAGCTCGAGATCTACAAGATAAGCCCTAATCCGTAGCCGTATCCCCCGATGGAACCTGAGATAGCTTGTAACACGTGACCTGGTTATCAGATCGACAAGGTTTAGGGCTTATCTTATAGATCTCGATCTCCTGGTCACGTGGGTGCCACCCGCATCAAAATCGGCCCAGCGGTTGCGGAGAAAATCGGGTTTGAAAATTTGCCATTTTTTTATTTTTTTAAATTTTCAAACTTGATTTTCTCCGCAACCGCTGGACCGATTTTGATGCGGGCGGTACCCACGTGACCAGGAGATCGAGATCTACATGATAAGCCCTAATCCGTAGCTGTATCCCCGATGGAACCTGAGATAGCTTGTAACACGTGACCTGGTTATCGGATCGATGAGGTTTAGGGCTTATCTTGTAGATCTCGATCTCCTGGTCACGTGGATACCGCCCGCATCAAAATCGGACCAGCGGTTGAGGAGAAAATCGAGTTTGAAAATTTAGCCAAAAAAAAAAAAAAAAAAAAAAAAAAAAAAAAAAAAAAAAAAAAAAAAATGGCGAGAATTTTTTTTTTTTTTTTTTTTTTTTTTTTTTCAAATTTTCAAACTTGATTTTCTCCTCAACCGCTGGGCCGATTTTGATGCGGGCGGTACCCCCGTGACCGGGAGATCGGGATCTACAAGATAAGCCCTAATTTGTGGCCGTATCCCCGATGGAACCTGAGATCGTTTGTAACACGTGACCTGGTTATCAGATCGATGAGATTTAGGGCTTATCTTGTAGATCTCGATCTCCTGGTCACGTGGGTACCGCCCACATCAAAATCGGTCCAGCGGTTGCGGAGAAAATCGGGTTTGAAAATTTGCCATTTTTTTTATTTTTTTAAATTTTCAAACCTGATTTTCTCCGCAACCGCTGGGCCGATTTTGACGCGGACGGTACCCACGTGACCAGGAGATCGAGATCTACAAGATAAGCCCTAATCCGTAGCCGTATCCCCTATGGAACCTGAGATAGCTTGTAACACGTGACCTGGCTATCGGATCGATGAGGTTTAGGGCTTATCTTGTAGATCTCGATCTCCCGGTCACGTGGGTACCACGCGCGTCAAAATCGGTCCAGCGGTTGAGGAGAAAATCGAGTTTGAAAATTTAGCCAAAAAAAAAAAAAAAAAAAAAAAAAAAAAAAAATGGCGAGAATTTTTTTTTTTTTTTTTTTTTTTTTTTTTTTTTTTTTTTTTTTTTTTTTTTTCAAATTTTCAAACTTGATTTTCTCCTCAACCGCTGGGCCGATTTTGATGCGGGCGGTACCCCCGTGACCGGGAGATCGGGATCTACAAGATAAGCCCTAATTTGTGGCCGTATCCCCGATGGAACCTGAGATCGTTTGTAACACGTGACCTGGTTATCAGATCGATGAGATTTAGGGCTTATCTTGTAGATCTCGATCTCCTGGTCACGTGGGTACCGCCCACATCAAAATCGGTCCAGCGGTTGCGGAGAAAATCAGGTTTGAAAATTTGCCATTTTTTTTATTTTTTTAAATTTTCAAACCTGATTTTCTCCGCAACCGCTGGGCCGATTTTGACGCGGACGGTACCCACGTGACCAGGAGATCGAGATCTACAAGATAAGCCCTAATCCGTAGCCGTATCCCCTATGGAACCTGAGATAGCTTGTAACACGTGACCTGGCTATCGGATCGATGAGGTTTAGGGCTTATCTTGTAGATCTCGATCTCCCGGTCACGTGGGTACCACGCGCGTCAAAATCGGTCCAGCGGTTGCGGAGAAAATTGAGTTTGAAAATTTGGAGGGAAAAAAATTTGGCGGGAGTTTTTTTTTTTTTTTTTTTTTTTTTTTTTTTTTTTTTTGAGGGTCTTTCAAAACCTACAGGTCAAAGGTCAAGGTTGTCCCAGTACAGACATTCTTCCTCTACTCCCCTGAACCCAAAAACATGTTTTTAGCGATCGGTCTGCGTGTGTGTATACAAAATATCTCAAGAACAGAACATCGTACGAACTTTAAACTTGAAACTTAAGTTACATACCACTACCGGACCCGAACCGAACATTTTCATCAAAATCGGTCAACCCGAAGTAGAAGTTTATTAGTGTAATTTTTCACTTTTCCGATTTTTTCAAAAACTGGTCCTACGATTTTTTTTAAAATCGTCTGTTTACTTAACTTTTTGTGCTCTACAAGATAGGGTAGGCGCCATGTTTGCTCAAATTCTCGGTGAGGCTGTTTTTCACGTAAAAAAATTATTTTTTTAAGATTGCGGCTTTAATATGCATTTTAGCGCAAAAATGTATATAACTAAAGTTGTAGAGAATTTAAAATTCTACAACTTTTATTTCAAACATTTTTATGTATAGGCCTAACGCTTAGTTAAGCGGTAATTAGCGATTTTCCGTTTTTTTTCTTACGAAAACGTGAGAAAAATCGATTTTTTTAAGATTTCGGCCTTAGTATGCATTTTACGACAAAAGTGTATATAATAAAACTTATAAGAAATTAAAAGATGTACAACTTTTATTTAAAGCATTTTTTTGTACAGTGCCTAGTTTAGCGTGGAAGTTTGATTTTTCGTATTTATAAGCCAAACTGAGGTCAATTTCATTTTCATTACCATTTTGCGTCTTTCACTCATGATTAAAATACGGTTATGTTTTTGTGTTTATGTCTAATGTTTTATTACTAATGTTAGGTTATATTGTTAATTATTTGCATTGGCAAGAGAAAGTTGTGTGTGTTTCACACCAGATTTTTTTTAGTATGAACAAGCCAAGTGGCAACACTGAAAGATAACAAAAGATGGAATTTTATCGTAAAATAAAGCTGAAGAAGCAAAACAGTAAAAGTCTATCCACTGCCATATGAAACTAAAGCTAAGCTATCTTTAGAACAATATCAGTCAGTATCCAGTATAAGCTACTAGAATACAATTACTTTTAATGAAATCACTTTTAATATCTTATGACTTCTGAGAAATATTCAAAAGCAAAGCTAAGTTAAACAGACAAGTCGTGACGAAACAAATTATGTCGAACGTAATAAAGTTTCAAACGCAACCATAAAAATAACAAATGCCACTGCATGGTATGCCAGATTGTTAACTCATTACCCTTTTGCATTTTTCCACTTTATCCGAATAAGTATGGGTTTTTTACTTTCTCTTGCCTATATGAATATATAAGAAGGAACGTATTGTTTTCATGTCGATTTTTCGAAATCGAGTTTTCACCGGATCTACACGTTTTCAGAGCCCCTGAACTTAAAAAATATGTTTTTAGCGATTTGTCTTTGTGTGTGCGCGTGCGCGCGCGCGCGCGCGTGTGTGTGTGTGTGTGAACGAATTATCTCATGAACGGAACATCGTACGAACTAGAAACTTGAAACTTAAGTTAAATACTACTAGGAGGATCCGACACGAAAATTTTCATTAAAATCGGTCAACCGGAAGTAGTAGTTTTAAATATTTTTTTGTGAGGTTGTGGCCTTATTTTAGATCAAAAGTGTATATATATTTAAAGTTGTGTTTTTACTTTCTGTTACTTAATTAAATACAGCAGGGAAGTATTGTTTTCACCTCGATTTTCGAAATCGAGTTTTCACCGGATAAACACGTTTTCAGACCCCATGAACCAAAAAAAAATGTTTTTAGCAATTGGTCTGTGAGTACGTGTCTGTGCGTGCGCGCGCGCGTGTATGTGAACAAAATATTTTAAGAATGGAACATCGTACGACGTTGAAACTTGAAACTTAAGTTAGATACCACTAGAGGATCCAACACGAACATTTTCATCAAAATCGGTCAACCGGAAGTAGTAGTTTATTTGTGTAATCATTCACTTTTTTGCGATTTTCTCGAAAACGGCTCCAATGATTTATTTAAAAATCGCCTCACATACTATAAATTATATTCTTTGTGCTCTACAAAATAGGGTAGGCGCCATGTCTGCTGAAATTCTTGGGGAGGCTGTGCTCTCGTAGAAAAAAATTGTTTATTTATAACTGCGGCCTTAATATGTAATTTAGCGCAAAAATTTATATAATAAAAAATGTAGAGAAATTAAAGTCCTACAACTTTTATTTCAAACATATTTTTGTATAACGCTTAGTTTAGCGGTAATTAGTAATTTTTCTTTTTTTACTTTCTCTTGCCTATATGAATTTATAGGAAGGAAAGTATTGTTTTCATGTCGATTTTTCGAAATCGAGTTTTCACCGGATCTATACGTTTTCAGACCCCCTGAACCCAAAAAACATGTTTTTAGCGATTGGTCTGTGTGTCTGTGTGTGAACAGAATATCTCAAGAACGGAACATCGTACGAACTTGAAACTTAAGTTACATACCACTACCGGACGCGACACGAACATTTTCATCAAAATCGGTCAACCGGAAGTAGTAGTTTATTCGTATAATTTTTCAGTTTTTTGCGATTTTCTCAAAAACTGGTCCTACGATTTTTTTTAAAATCGCCTATTTTACTCAATTTTTTATTCTCTACAAGATAGGGTAGGCGCCATGTTTGCTGAAATTCTCGGTGAGGCTGTTTTCACGTAAAAACGTTGTTTTTTTAAGATTACGGCTTTAATATAAATTTTAGCGCAAAAACTTATATAATAAAAGTTGTAGAAAATTTAAAAACCTACAACTTCTGTTTCAAACATTTTTTTGTATAACGCTTAGTTTAGCAGTAATTTGCGATTTTCTGTTTTTTTTCTCACGAAAACGTGAGAAAAATCGATTTTTTTAACATTTCGGTCTTGGTATGCATTTTACGACAAAAGTGTATATAATAAAAGTTATAGAAAATTAAAAGATCTACAACTTTTGATTAGAGCATTTTTCTCTACAGAGCCTAGTTTAGCGTGAAAGCGTGATTTTCCGTATTTTTAAGCCAAACTGAGTTCGATTGTCATTTTGCGTCATTCACTCATGATTAAAATAAGGTTATGTTTTTGAGGATAGTTTTTGTTTATTTCTAATATTTTATTAATAATGTTAGGTTTATTATTAATTATTTGCATTGGCAAGAGAAAGTTGTGTGAGTGTTTCACACCAGATTTTTTCATTAAAATCCGTAATTTTTTTTTTTTTTAGCTATTATTTGTTATCGGGAACTGTACATTATTGACAACTACCCAATTTGATGGCTGCTTTGCTGTGTTATTTGACTTGAATTAGGCATGAGTTTGAACAGGGACCCCCAGTAGAGTTTGTTCACGAATGGCTGTCAGCTGGTCACCATACAAAGTCGCTTGCCTAACCGGTGTTACTTAACAAATAATAGCGACTTACTACCAGCTGACTGACTGGGCTGGCCCGGATGCCTAAAATCCGTAAATAATTAATTTTTTAAGATTTCAGCCTTAGTATGCATTTTACGATAAAAGTGTTTATAATCAAATTTATAGGAAATTAAAATATCTACAACGTTTATTTAAATCATTTTTCTCTACAGAGCCTAGTTCAGTGTGAAAGAGTGATTTTCCGTATTATTAAGCCAAACTAAGGTTGATTTTAATTTTTACAGCATTTACTAATACCCACCGGGTTGGTCTAGAGGTAAAGTCGTCGCCATAATCAGCTGTTTAACAGCTGATTTTCGGAGACGAAGGTTCCTGGTTCAAATCCTAGTAAAGGTAGTTACTTTTATTCTCATTTGAATACTAGACAGTGGTTACCGGTGTACTTTGATGGTTGGGGTTAAATTAACCATACTCTCTCAGGAATGGTCGGCCTAAGTCTGTACAAGACTACACCTCATTTACGCATCAAACGCATCATCCTCATCTCATTGGGTCATGGGGTTGCTTATTGTTCTAAAATGAACAATTGCAACGTACACACATTAGGGATTACAAAAAAAAATTTACTAATGATTAAAATTAGGTTATGTTGTTTTGTTTATTTCTAATGTGTTATTACTAATATTAGTTTATTATTGTTTATTCTTTCATTGGCAAGAGAAAGTTGTGTGATTGTTTCACACCAGATTTTTATAATCGTTAGACTGTACAAATAGGTACTGTGTAGAAAACAGAAATAGTGATCCTTATAATAAAACTGTTGACGTCTCTAACTCATAACAAGACAACATCTATCCATTCTGTTCTGTTCTACGCTACCGCCCGACTCCCACCCCTTTCTCCACCAACCGCTGTTATTACGAAGATCCGCTACTGGACACACAAGTTGCCCCGAAAGTATAACCACACCTAAATTATCACATTCTTCATACCTTTATTATTTAATTTTCGTTTCACTTAGAATAGAGAATAAAAAAAAAAAAATCTGGTGTGAAACACAAGACTTTTTCTTGCCAATGCAGATTTTTTTTGTCATCAGTCTCTCGACTGGTTTGATGCAGTTCTCCAAGCTGTTCTATCTAGCGCAAGTCGTTTCATATCTACATATCTGTAACACCCTACATCTTTTGTAATCCAATGCAGATAATTAATAATATAACCTAACATTAGTAATAAACTTAAAAAAACAACTAACCTCAAAAAAACATAACCTTATTTTAATCATGACTGAATGATGCAAAATGAAAATCAACTTCAGTTTTGCTTAAAAATACAGAAAATCAATCTTTCACACAAAACTAGGCTCTGTAGGGAAAAATGCTCTAAATAAAAGTTGTAGATCCTGCAATTCCCAATACATTTGATTATATACTACACTTTTGTCGTAAAATGCATACTAAGGCTGAAATCTTTAAAAAATCGATTTATTTTTACACGTTTTCGTGAGAAAAAACCAGGAAACCGCTAATTACCACTAAACTAACCATTATACAAAAAAATGTTAAAAATAAAAGTTGTAGGATTTCAAATTCTTTACAACTTTTATTATATACATTTTAGCGCTAAAATGCATATTTAAGTCGCAATCTTAAAAAAACCATTATTTTACGAGAAAACAACCTCTCCAAGTATTTCAGCAGACATGGGGCGCCATGTCTGCTGAAATTTCAGCAAACATGGCGCCTATCCTATCTTGTAGAGCATAAAAAATATAGTAATGAGGCGATTTTTTTAAAAATGGTGAGAGCCATTTTTGAGGAAATCGTAAAATAGTGAATAATTACGGTAATAAACTGCTACTTCCGGTTGACCAATTTTGATGAAAATGTTCTGGTCGGGTCCTCTAGTGGTACATGACTTAAGTTTAAAGTTTCAACTTCGTACGAAGTTCCGTTCTTAAGATATTTTGTTTCCATACACACACGCACGAACGCACAGACCAATTGATAAAAACATTGTTTTTTTTTTGTTGCATGGGGTCTGAAAACGTGTTTATCCCGTGAAAACTCGATTTCGAAAAATCGACGTGAAAATAATACTTTACTTCTTATATATTCACATAGGTAAGAGAAATTTTGATTATCTCTTCTTTTTTTATAACTTCTATTTAGTTGTAGATTTTAAATTTCCTACAACTTTAATTATTTACGCTTTTGATCTAAAATGCATATTAAGGCAACAACCTCATAAAAAAATTGTTTTTTCAAGGAGAGCAGACGTTTGAAGCGCCTCTGGCCAAGAGATCTTCTTGGCCAACTGTAGGACTGTGGTGATGACTGCACGCTCCTTCAAGTAAATCAAGTTTTGAAACATTAGCTTCACATTTAGAAATTGTTATATTAATTTAATAACAGATACTAAATTTCAATTAAAAGTGTCAAAAAAAGGAGAGCAAAGACTCTCCAAGAATTTCAGCAGACGGCGCTTACCTCATAGAGAATAAAAAAAAATAGTTAATCAGGCGATTTTTTAAAAAACTGGAGTAGCCGTTTTTTTTAAATAAATTAATAAAAAAAATGAGAAATCTCATGAAGAAATTAATACTTCCGGTTGACCGACTTTGATGAGAATATTTGTGTCGGATTTCCTAGCAGTACCTAAATTGAGTTTCAAGATTAAAAAAGGTGCCTATATTTTTTAATCACCCGGTTTGATGTTAACAAAACAATCTTTCTTTCCAAAGGATTGTGTACTGGGATCGTTTCCTTTTGTGAACAAAAAAGAAACTATAAACAGCTTTGAAAATAACATAATTATAACTCTGATTATAAAGCAAATGACTGACTAGACCCTACCTAACAATGCTTTGGTACACCGTGTAAAAAAGTTGGATACAGTTTATGATTTTTATTTAGTTTTCTCTACGTTTTAAACGCTTTTATTTAACTTACTCTTGGATCCATCAAATCTTGCAACTTAAAATTTTAATACTTCTACCGTATCAATATGAATCAAACTTTGCACACTCGTTTATCTTCGATGACAATAAGCTGTGGAGGTGTTTGGAAAAAACAAATTTTAAAATTAAAAAAAAAATTTTAAAACAAATTTAAAAAACGCTTTTATTTAACAATTACTTAAAAATATTAACTAAAAATAAAAAAATTTACAAAAAAATCACAGAAAAAAAAAATTACAAAAAAATAAACAAAAAATAAAAATTTTTAAGAAACGCTATTATTTAACAATTAATCAAAAAAAATTAACTAAAAAGAAAAAAAGAAAAAAATTTACAAAAAAAAATCACAGACATTAGTTAAAAATAAAAGCGTGGCGCATTAATATATATAATATTTTACAACGAATATTTTACAATAAATATTATATATATTAATGCGCCACGCTTTTATTTTTAACTAATGTCTGTGATTTTTTTTTGTAAATTTTTTTCTTTTTTTCTTTTTAGTTCATTTTTTTTGATTAATTGTTAAATAATAGCGTTTCTTAAAAAATTTTTTTTAATGTTTTTGTAATTTTTTTTTCTGTGATTTTTTTGTAAATTTTTTTTAATTTTTTTTTTTATTAATAATAGTAATTCGTTGCAACTTTAATGAAAGAATCGATCTATGAAATGTCACCATAATAATTATTATTATGGTTCCCTGTCTCTACATTTTTGAGGTGATTATGTATTTTAGGCAAAATAATTTTATGCAGAATTTCAATGTTCACAATCATAACACGAGAAACAGGAATGATTATTATGTGGCTAATCACTCCACAAAACTGTTTGAACAAAAACCTACCTATGCAGGGAGAAAATTCATAAATAAATTACCCCAATCTTTAAAGTGTTGTGAGGATTTGAATTCCTTTAAAAAAAATTTAAAAAATTACTTGATCGGTGAAACTTTTTATAGTGTACAAGAATTTCTTTCTTGATAGTAGTGATACATAGTGTGTTTCTTATATGTATTTCAGTTGTTACATCTGACGACATGTCCTATACTCCTCCTGGAGTCTCCAGGGCGCAAAAAAAAAAAAAAAAATTATAGTTATAATTGTATGTAGACTTTATGTTTGGAGTGTAGCATTATACGGAAGTGAAACGTGGGTGATAGGGGCTGTAGAAAGGAAGAGGATAGAAGCTTTTGAAATGTGGTGTTGTAGGAAAATGTTAAAGATTAGGTGGGTGGACAAAATAAGTAATTTAGAGGTTCTTAGGCGAGTGGATGAAAAAAGAAGTACATGGAAGCATCTTACCAAAAGAAGGGATAGGCTAGTGGGGCATATCCTAAGACATCCAGGTATTGGGCTATCAATAATGGAGGGTAATATTGAGGGAGTAAATTGTAGAGGGAGGCAAAGATTAGAATATATAAAGCAAATTACAAAAGATGTAGGGTGTTACAGGTACGTAGATATGAAACGACTTGCGCAAGATAGAACAGGTTGGAGAACTGCATCAAACCAGTCGAGAGACTGATGACAAAAAAAATGTATGTAGACTACGGCCAGTAGGATATGAAACGATTTAAAAAGAAATGAACTTATTTTAAAAACGGTTTTCACGTATAAATTGGAAATATGGACACTTGAGTCTATAAAGGGAGCCCCGGGTGCGGTTGAGAGTTAGTATCCGTTTGATCTTTGAAAAGTGTTTATTGAGTGGCTAACGGTGCGTAGTACAGGTTACGTATCCGAGCATTGTAGTGGTTAACTTTTGTTATATTACCTTGTGTTGTTGTTGTTTAGGTCATCAGCCGAAAGGCTGGTTTGAACCTCTAGAGGTTTTACTAAGTAAAACAAGGAGTGAGGTGGTTTACCTTGCCTTCCTCACTGAGTGAAAAATTACGCTTATCAGCATGCCAGGCCCTCTGAAAAGCACAGATTTTCCACTCTGCAAATGACACCTTCACTTCATTCACCACAGGGTCTGGCTGTATAATGAAATTCATTACTTTCAGAGGAGACAACTCTGATTAGTGTCTTTTGCACCTCTACCTCTTCTGTTCGTACATGATTCAGTCATTTAATTGGCTGACCATGTGATGAGAAACAGAACTATTTATTTTAGCCCTGCAATGGACAGATTGAGTGTAAATAAATTGACACTCCACCTGTCTGTTAAGGGCAGAATTACCTTGTGTATGTGCATTATATTCAGTTTTTGTGTATGTCCTTTGGTATAATTATTTGTAAGTAGTGCTAAGTAAATTATTTAAGTTACTTATTGTATTACTCCATTATAATTAATTTTATTATTTATTTTGTAAATCTTTTAGTTGTAATAAATATTTGTAATTGTAAACTTTAGTGTATTAATTATTTAATTACCTAAATCCCGAAACGGACCTTAGCGATAAGTGTCACAATACAAAAAAAACCATACATCGTAATTTAATAAAATAAAAAACATTTTCCTTACCTGTCCCAAATCAATGGTAAGATTGACTTCATTATATCTCATACCACGTGACAACGGAGGACTTTGCCACCAAGTGGCAGAACCATCGACTGCAAATTGCGGAGGGTGCATTTTATCAGGTCTGGTTGGATCGCATCTATCACACACCTAGAAACACAAGAAAAATTATGAGACAACAGCTAATATTATCTGTCTATCATAGATACATAATTTACGCTAAACTATATTAAAAGCCATTAAACTATAGAGTTGGTAAAAAAAAACACGACGGACTGATGGTAATATGATTTAGATCAGCCTACGTGATCATCCACCCGACATTATTTCCGCTGTTTTAACTCCATAAATAAATTTCGAAACATTAGATTAGGAAAAATTTATTTTACTATTAGTATATTAAAATCCATTAAACTATTTAGTTGATACAGGGTGATTCAAGAATATATGCAGAAACTTTGGGGAGCTCATTGTACATGTAAAAATAATGAAAAAGTTTCTATAAACATGGGAAGTAAGTTTTGACCTGATAAATTGAATAAAACAGATCGCAGAACTGAAAGTTAAGTAGTTTTTGAAAAAAACAGTGTCAAATGCAAAAAATGGAGTGAAAAAACACTTTTTTCATCTTTGGGCAACAATAACTTTGTTATTTCATCAAGAAACAGATAAAAATTTTGAATAAACCTTGTAGAAAATTTATTCTAAACAAAACGGTGTAAATAAAGTATACAGAAAGCGAATAGATGTTTGATTAAATGAATTTTTATTCATAACAGACAAAGTAAAATTAACCGGAAAAACATTAATCTAAACCTATTCCACCAAATTACAGTAAATTTTCAAAATTTTCTCCGCCGAATTCAATGCATTTTTACTTTCTCTTGCCTATATGAATATATAGGAAGGAAAGTATTGTTTTCATGTCGATTTTTCGAAATCGAGTTTTCACCGGATCTATACGTTTTCAGACCCCCTGAACCCAAAAAACATGTTTTTAGCGATTGGTCTGTGTGTGTGTGTGTGTGTGTGTGTGTGTGCGCGCGCGCATGCGTGCGTACGTGCGCGTGCGCGCGCGCGTGTGTGTGTGTGTGAACAGAATATCTCAAGAACGGAACATCGTACGAACTTGAAACTTAAGTTACATATCACTACCGGACGCGACACGAACATTTTCATCAAAATCGGTCAACCGGAAGTAGTAGTTTATTTGTATTTTTCAGTTTTTTGCGATTTTCTCAAAAACTGGTCCTACGATTTTTTTAAAAATCGCCTATTTTACTCAATTTTTTATTCTCTACAAGATAGGGTAGGCGCCATGTTTGCTGAAATTCTCGGTGAGGCTGTTTTCACGAAAAAACTTTGTTTTTTTAAGATTACGGCTTTAATATAAATTTTAGCGCAAAAACTTATATAATAAAAGTTGTAGAGAATTTAAAAACCTACAACTTCTGTTTCAAACATTTTTTTGTATGACGCTTAGTTTAGCAGTAATTAGCGATTTTCTGATTTTTTCTCACGAAAACGTGTGAAAAATCGATTTTTTTAAGATTTTGGCCTTAGTATGCATTTTACGACAAAAGTGTATATAACCAAATTTATAGGAAATTTAAAGATCTACAACTTTTATTTAACGTATTTTTCTCTACAGAGCCTAGTTTAGCGTGAAATAGTGATTTTCCGTATTTTTAAGCCAGACTGAGGTTGATTTTCATTTTGAGTGTTTCACTCATGATTAAAATAAGGTTATGTTTATTGAGGTTAGTTTTTTGTTTATTTCTAATATTTTATTACTAATGTTAAATTATATTGTAAATTATTTGCATTGGCAAGAGAAAGTTGTGTGAGTGTTTCACACCAGATTTTTTCAAAAACTACTTAACTTATAGTTCTAGGACCTGTTTTATTCAATTTATCAGGTCAGAAACCATAAGAAACAATTAAATTCGCCCCTTAATCTATGTTACCAGAATTTCAGGAAGACCTCATTTCACCTGGTGAGCTGAAATCCGGGCGAAATCTTTCGCTAGCCGTAACTCGCTAACGAAGCATTTCCGGACCCATGTTTTTATAAACTTTGTTCATTATTTTTACATGTACAATGAGCTCCCAAAGTTTCTGCATATCTTCGTGAATCACTCTGTATAAAAAAAACACGACGGACTGATTGTAACATGATTCAGACCAGCCTACGTGATCGTCCACCATACATTATTTCCACTGTTTAGACTCCATAAATAAATTTCGAAATATTAGATTAGGAAAAATTTCTTAAAATACTATGTTTGGATGTCTCCCGTATAATTGGGAGAGAAACGTTGGTGACGGGGGCTGTAGAAAGGAAGAGGATAGAATCTTTTGAAATGTGGTGTTATAGGAAAATGTTAAAGATTAGATGGGAGGACAAAATAAGTAATTTAGAGGTTCTTAGGCGAGTGAATGAAAAAAGAAGTATATAGAAACACCTTACCAGAAGAAGGGATAGGCTAGTGGGGCAAATCTTAAGACATCCTGGTATTGGTCTATCAATAATGGAGGGTAATATTGAGGGAGTGAATTGTAGGGGGAGGCAACGGTTAGAATATACTTACTTACTTAAGCGAGGTCTCTTACAGCATCATCAGGCCGTTTCTCGCATCTCAACCTCCATTTGCCCCTATCCAGTGCATATTCAGGAGCCAGTTGCCTCAAATTCATGGCGTTTTGAATGTCTTGCTCCCATTTTCTAGGAGGGCGCCCCCTTTTTTTCTCCTTTCTTGAGGTGTCCATTCCATTATGAACTTGGGCCATCTAGCTTCTGACATTCTTTTTACATGTCCATACCATAACAGTTGGCGACTTTCTATTGCTTCAACAACTGACTCCTGTTGATTCATTCTTCTTCTTATTTCTTCATTTCTTATGTGCCCTATCCTAGATACCCTGCAGCTGCGTCTCAGGAAGTCCATTTCCACTGCATTCAGTCTATCTTTATTTCTTTTTGTTAACTCCCATGCTTCTGCGCCATACATCAGAACACTTCTAAGGATGGCATCGTTCATCATTCTTTTAGTCCTTAGACTGAGAGTTTCTGACCAAAGCAGTGGGTTAAGTTGACTAATAACTTTTCTGGCATTTGTGATACACTCTGTAATTTCTTGCTCACTATTTCCTTTTCTTGAAAGAACTACTCCCAGGTATTTCACTTCCTCACATCCTGTAATTATTTTATTATCGACAACCAGATCTTTCGCGTCTTTTCCAGCTACCGCGTCTCCTCCAGCTACCAAATATTTGGTTTTGTCATAATTTATTTTCAAACCCCATTTTTCAAAGGTTTCTGTCAACTTTCTCATCAGATACTGGATGTCAAACTCATCTCCTGCTCTAACAACCTGATCATCTGCAAACAGAAGTGTGTGGAGAAATCGTTCTTCAATTTTTATCCCCATCCTAGAGCATTTATTTTGCCACTCTTTTACGGTTAGAATATACAAAGCAAATAAAAAATGTATATGAAACGACTTGAGCAAGATAGAACAGCTTGGACAACTGGATCAAACCAGTCGAGAGATTGATGACAAAAAAAGGCTACACTAATTGTTTACAAAACGTATTACAGTATACATTAAGTGAAAAAAGATAAAAATATGAATGTACTATACAGTATTAGGTTTTACAGCACACAGTACATGTTGTTGTTTAGGTCATCAGCCAAAAGGCTGGTTTGAACCTGTAGAGGTTTTACTAAGTAAAACGAGGAGTGAGGTGGTTTACCATTGCCACAACTCACTCAGTGGAAAAGTACGCTTATCAGCATGCCGGGCCCTCTGAAAAGCACATATTTTCCACTCTGCAAACGACACCTTCACTTCATTCACCACAGGGTCTGGCTGTATAATGAAATTCATTACTTTCAGAGGAGATAACTCTGATTAGTGTCACAATACACCTCTACCTCTTCTGTTCTTAAATGATTCAGTCATTTAATTGGCTGACCATGTGATAAGAAACAGAACTATTTATTTTAGCCCTGCAACGAACAGATTGAGTGTAAATAATTTGACACTCCACCTGTCTGTTAAGGGCAGACACAGTACATAATAGTACCTAATACAGTAGTATCCAGTGGTGGATTACCCAATAGGCACTACTAGGCACGTGCCTAGGGGCCCCCAATGGCCAGGGGCCCCCGACAAAATAAAAAAAAATAAAAAATTTGGAAAAAAAATTGAAAACTTAAAAAAAAATTTGGAAAAAAATTTAAAATTTAAAAAAAAATTTGGAAAAACAATTTGATTGAACAAATGACAAAATTGTAAAATATTAATACATTTTCAATCGTAAAAATATTCAATTGTTGAACTTAATGACATGATTGTGTATGATTACATTAAATTTATAGTACATTTATAATACATTTTCTGGGGCCCCTAAAATATAAATAAATAAATTCGTAAACACGTTTTTACGAATGCATAAATTCGCGCGTTTTTTATTTCGGTGGCGCTACTACATGGGGGCAACTATGCTGCAAGAACGTTTAGATATGTTAAGTCTTCTTTGCATCGAATCTGATATTTTACGAAAAATTGATTTTGATGACATCATCGATGAGTTCAGTGAATTGAAACGTAGGAAAAAAATTTTCTAAATCGTCTTTATTATAGTTATTATTATTATAATTATCAGATATCAGAACAAATGTTATTTTGATAGAAAATAAACTTGATTGAAATATTAACTATCATGTTTTTATTACGTCAAAGCAAAGTGGGGGGGGCCCTCATTTGCCATTGCCTAGGGCCCCAACAAGTATTAATCCGCCTCTGGTAATATCCGTTTAATACGTTCACGGCTAAAACGATTTTCTGCTTAAAACGCGGTTTTCGTGAAGTCCCTTGTTTAATAAGATAAAACACTTGTATATTTTCCCGCCTAATACGCGCTCAAAATTGAAGACTATTTAAAAAAAAATCTGGTGTGAAACACTCACACAACTTTCTCTTGCCAGTGCAAATAATTAACAATAAACCTAACATTAGTAATAAAACATTAGAAATAAACAACAAAACTAACCTCAATAAATAAAATCTAATTTTAATCATGAGTGAAAGACGCCAAGTGCAAATCAACCTTAGTTTGCCTTAAAAATACGGAAAATCACTTTTTCACGCTAAGCTAGGCTCTGTAGAGAAAAATGCTCTAGATAAAAGTCGTAATCTTTTAATTTCCTATAAATTTTATTATACACATTTTTGTCGTAAATACTAAGGCCGAAATCTTAAAAAATATATTTTTCACACGTTTTCGTGAGAAAAAAAACAGAAAATCGCTAATTACCGCTAAACTAATCGTTATACAAAGAAATGTTAGAAATAAAAGTTGTAGGATTTTAAATTGTCTACAACTTTTATTACCTATACGTATACATTTTTGCGCTAAAACGCATATTGAAGCCGCAATCTTAAAAAACCAATTTTTTCACGTGAAAACAGACTCACCAAGAATTTCAACAAACATGACGCCTACCCTATCTTGTAGAGCATAAAAAATTTAGTAAACCAGGCGAATTTTAAAAAAAAATCGTACGACCAGTTTTTGAGAAAATCGCAAAAAAGTGAAAAATTACACGAATAAACTACTACTTCCGGTTGACCGATTTTGATTAAAATGTTCGTGTCGGATCTGGTAGTGGTACGTAACTTAAGTTTCAAGTTCGTACGATGTTCCGTTCTCGAGATATTCTGTTCACACACACACACACACGCGCGCGCGCGCACACACACACACGTGCGCGCGCGCACACACACACTCACTCACACACAGACCAATTGCTAAAAACATGTTTTTTGGGTTCAGGAGGTCTGAAAACCTGTAGGTCCGGTGAAAACTCGATTTCGAAAAATCGACATGAAAACAATACTTTCCTTCCTATATATTCATATAGGCAAGAGAAAGTAAAAATTACGGTATTTATGTACATATTCTGTATTAGCGATGTTAACTATTTGTTGTTTTTTTTTTTTAATTAAACGTGATGTTCAAAAAAAGGTATGTATCCTTACGTTTATTTATGTACTACATAATATAACCTATATATTTATTTACTTACATCTGTATGTAATTATTATTAATATTTTCTTACATAACGCAGAATGTTAAAACATTAACACTTTTTTGCCTTCAATAATAATTTCATAAAAAAGCACTCTCCTAAGATTGTCTTAGCCGTTTTCCGGTTAAGACGCTAATTTGTGTCTGCAAGCAAACATGGCGCCTACCCTATAATGTAGAGCATAAAAAATGAAGTAAACCAGGCGATTTTTAAAAAAATCGTAGGACCAGTTTTTGAGAAAATCGCAGAAAAGTGAAAAATTATACGAATAAACTACTACTTCCGGTTGACTAATTTTGATGAAAATGTTCGTGTCGGGTCCGGTAGTGGTGTGTAACTTAAGTTTCAAGTTTCAAGTCCGTACGATGTTCTGTTCTTGCGATATTCTGTTCACATACACATACACACACACACACACACACACACACACACACACCAATCGCTAAAAACATGTTTTTCAGGTTCAGGGGGTCTGAAAACGTGTAGATCCAGTGCAAACTCGACATGAAAACAATACTTTCCTTCCTATGTATTAATATAGGCAAGAGAAAGTAAAAACCAAAACAGCATAGAGTTAAGACACCAAACAGTAAAATAAAGAAACCGTTCTAATAAGAAACATTTAATGAAGAGATCAGACAATTTTTTTTTAAATATACCTAGTAAAAATAACCAGGTTTAATTTGTATTACTTTCTCTTGCCTATATGAATATACAGGAAGGAAACTATTGTTTTCATGTCGATTTTTCGAAATCGAGTTTTCACCGGATCTATATGTTTTCAGACCCCCTGAACCCAAAAAACATGTTTTTAGCGATTGGTCTGTGTGTGTGTGTGTGTGAACAGAATATCTCAAGAATGGAACATCGTACGAACTTGAAACTTGAAACTTAAGTTACATACCACTACCGGACCCGACACAAACATTTCCATCAAAATCGGTCAACCGGAAGCAGTAGTTTATTCGTGTAATTTTTCACTTTTTTGCGATTTTCTCAAAAACTGGTCCTACGATTTTTTTTAAATCGCCTGGTTTACTAAATTTTTTATTCTCTACAAGATAGGGTAGGCGTCATGTTTGCTGAAATTCAGGGTGAGGCTGTTTTCACGTAAAAACATAGTTTTTTTAAGATTACGGCTTTAATATGGAATTTAGCGCAAAAATTTATGTAATAGGCCTACAAGTTGTAGAGAAATTAAAATACTACAACTTTTATTTTAAACATTTTATTTTGTATAACGCTTAGTTTAGCAGTAATTAGCGATTTTCTGATTTTTTCTCACGAAAACGTGTGAAAAATCGATTTTTTTTAAGATTTCGGCCTTAGAATGCATTTTACGACAAAAGTTTATATAATAAATTTTATAGGAAATAAAAAGATCTACAACTTTTATTTAAAGCATTTTTCACTACAGAGCCTAAATTAGCGTGAAAGAGTGATTTTCTGTATTTTTAAGCCAAACTGAGTCGATTTTCATTTTGCGTCTTTCACTCATGATTAAAATAAGGTTATGTTTTTGAGGTTAGTTTTTTGTTTATTTCTAATGTTTTATTACTAATGTTAGGTTTATTGTTAATTATTTGCACTGGCAAGAGAAAGTTGTGTGAGTGTTTCACACCAGATTTTTTAGTTTAATATTGTATTTCAAATTTGTTATTAAATAGATGAGTTAGTTTAAAAAACCGATGTGGTTGATAAATTAACGTTACATTTTTTGTTATCTCCATATTTTTCCTAAATTTTGTTATCCAAAATGGGTACGACCCAAAAACTTTAAATAACCGGGGGCTTCTACGGTGGTTTTTACGGTTTTTAATAAAGCACGCTTTTCTATAGAATAATATTCATACTGCCTCATTTTGATACCGTCTCTCTTGTGTCGAACGGAGAAGAAATGAACTTAACTACACATGTTGACTTTTGTAGAAAAGAAAACAAACCCTAATTATTTTAAGAAAAGTTTTTTAGGGTTACAAAGATATAATAAACAAGAAAGCCGAGCGTTTACTTTTCCAATCACGCTATTGTACCCTACACATTTCCTTGCTTTGTTTCATTAGTACAATAAAGAAAATTAGTTGTGATATGAAAATAACAACTACAATAATTTAGTAGTTACGAATAAAAATGAAAAATAAGATTAAAAAAAACGCAATGTATTTAACTACCTACGTTTTTAATGAAATTTGATTAAAATAAATAACATTATTGTTAATTAAAAAAGTTTAGAAAATTAATAATTTTGAAAACGAATGTACAACGTTGTACACTCAACTTCGGATGTCGCATAACCTTCAAATATTTTCATAGTCTCTTAAAATTTCAATTTTAATTTGTAGAATATAGTTTTATCTTAAAAGATTATTAACAAAATTTAAATATCTTTTAAATCTTAGAATTCATTGATAAAAAGTCCCGTACTCGTAGAAAGAAATTTTCATAAAGAATTTAGTACAACCTCAGAATGGTTTTTAATTTGTATTGATTAAAAACTAAAAATCATTTGGTAAATAAATTCAAGAAACTTAAATCTGTTGGATTTTATAATAATAATTTGTTGTAAAAATAATCAAACAGGCCTAAAATATAATATTAGACTTAGAACTTTACAACGGTAAAATCGTAACTAATGTTTACAGAATTAACTGTATTTATAAGTAAAAAGGTAACTTTAAAGATTAAAAAAAATTAAACAATATAATAATAATAATGATTTCTAACTTGCTATTGTTAAAAGAACAGTAAATAGTGTACGGTACTTACCATTCCCTGAATGAGTAAAGTATCTTCCTCAGCATTTCCTATTAGTTTACAATACAATTCTGGTCCCTCGGTTCCTTCACCACAAGTAGCTGTCGCTTCAATTCTTCTACCTTCAGCTAAATTAAAATACGGAGGGGTTAAAACTTCAGCTTTTACAATAACCGGCGAATGTCCTATTAAAAGCCATAATAAAAGCCACCGCAGACATAACCACACACTTGCTTCCATCTCGTTCGACTGACAACTCGCGCCAATCTTTTTACAGATGCTGTAGACAGCCGGTAACAAGTAACTCAACAACGCTATCTTTGTTTTACTACCCTTACTAAAGCAATGTACCAACTACTCTTTTTAAACCACCTGCTAATTTTTTATGTTCTACAGTATTCTATATTTTATTTAACGACCCATTTATATCTCTACAATTACAAAATTAATAATTTACAGAAAACTTTAACTTTCTCGCGGTAGGCCCTACAACATTTTTAAATTTAAGAAATATCTTCGTATAAAGAAATTTATTACAAACTCTACGTCGTCGTCAGCTCTTCAGAAACAACGAAATGAACCGGATTATGGCGTTGTTTTCAAAAGAAGTTACAATTCCTGCTAAGCGAAGCGTTAAAAAAATATAACTAAATTTTAAAATAACTCACTGGGTTGGTCTAGAGGTAAAGTCGTCGCCTAAATCAGCTGGTTAACAGCTGATTTTCGGAGACGAAGATTCCGGGTTCAAATCCTAGTAAAGGTAGTTACTTTTATACGGATTTGAATACTAGACAGTGGTTACCGGTGTACTTTGATGGTTGGGGTTTAAAATAACCATACTCTCTCAGGAATGGTCGGCCTGGATCTGTACAAGACTACACCTCATTTACACGTCATACATATCATCCTCATCTCATTGGGTCATGGGATTGCTTATTGTTCTAAATTGAACAGATTGCAACGTACACAAATTAGGAATAATAATAAAAAAATTCAACATTTTGTGATTTATTACTTTCTCTTGCCTTATATGAATATGTATGTAGGGAAGAAAAGTATTGTTTTCGTGTCGATTTTTCGAAACCGAGTTAACAACAGCAATACATGTTGTCAGGCCCACTGAATGAACCCAAGAAAGCATGTTTTAGCGAGGAAATCCAACACAAAATTTTCATTAAAATCTGTCAACCAGAAGTAAGTTAGTAGTTTATTCGTGCGATTTTTCACTTTTTTGTGATTTTCCTACAATCTTTTATTTTGTACAAAATATGGTAAGCGCTGTGTCTGCTGAAATTCTTGGGTGGCTGTGCTCTCCTGATATTTCTTTTAAGATTAGAATCTTGATATGCAATTTAGGATAAAAGTGTGTACATAATTACAAAGGGTTAGGAAATTGAAAACCCTACAACTTTAATTTAAAACTTTTATTACAATATATATTTTTAGTTAACTTTGGAAGTCTTAAGCTTTAAAAATATTTTTTAATTAATTTAGTCTGTTCTTAAGTTAACTAGTTTATTGTAATTTTTTAATTGTAATTAGTGATTTCTGTATTTTGTTCATTGAAATCGGTAAAAATATCTGATTTTTAAATATTTCTGTCTTAGTATGCATTTAGCATCAAAATTAGTGATTTCCCATATTTTCCTTAAGTCCTACTGAGGTTTGTTGTAGTTTTGCGTTATTCATTCATGATAAATGTTAGATTATGTTTTTTATTATTTTATTTAATGTCACATTAACTGCAACGGTCATTAGTGATGACATTAGAGTGTAACTGTTTACAATGGAGGATGAAATGATTGTTTGTAATGTAAGAAAATATGCTGTGCCTGAGTGGGATTTGAACCCACGACCGCATGATGAAAGGTGAGCATGTTACCAACTACGCCAATGCGGTCGACAGTTATGGTTTTTTATTTTACATTAACTCATGATATAACATAGGTAATATTGTTCATTATTTACACGTGCAAGAGAAAGTAGTGTGAGTGTTTCACACCAGATTTTTAGTTAAATCTTAATTTTTAAAAACATTTAGTGTAGTAGTAATTAATTTAGTCTATTAATACATTAGTATGGTTGTTTAATGTAATTTTCTAGTTGTGATAACTGTAATGTAAGTATTTATAAGTAAGTAAATTTATGTAATTAATTTATTAACAGGTTGACTCCCATGAGACACTTATACGTCTCTCACCAGATCTGTAAAATTTACTTTTGAGAGACTGATCCGTCTCTCATGTAATAGTATTTTTAATATAATCGTGAAACGAATTGGATGCTCGTTTGCATTGAATCATATACTGAGCTGTTAAGAAATGAGTTCAAAAAACATTTCCCCAGTCATGGTTCGTGATTTAATTGACCGATTTTGATGAACATTTTCATGTTGGGTACGGTAGTAGTATCAAGTTTAAGTTCAAAGCTACGATATTCCGTTCTTGAGATATTCTGTTCACACACACACACACACACGCGCGCGCGCGCGCGCACACACACACACACATACACACGCGCGCACACACACACACACACACACACACAAACACACACACAAATCACTAAAAACATGTATTTTGTATAGGCAAAAATATGTACACACACACACACACACACACACACACACACACACACACACACAAATCACTAAAAACATGTATTTTGTGTCTATACAAAATATAATAAACATGTATTTTATATAGGCAAGAGAAAGTAAAAAAGCCGAGGAATCATAAAATAGGTATCGGGTTTTTTTAACAAAATTGCAAAAATTGGCTTGGGAGTCAACCTGTTAAATACATGTGATAAAATTAAAAGGAGTTAGTTTATTATTTATTAATAACCAGATCTCTAAAGAACCTGAAATGAAAGGTCGTAGCGTCAATATCAAGGTGCTAAATAAATCAACAAAAGGTAGCCTTTATAGATAGTTAAGGATTACAAGAAAGTAACAAACATTGGTTAAAATTATTTATTTTAATTTACAGACATTCTTACAAAGTATGTTGTAATTACATAAAATACATAATTATTATCATTATTACTGACTAAATATATAATAATAAAAATTATATAATATAATTGATTTACATTATTGTCTTATATTGATTATGTAATTTGATTTATCATATGTCTAGGTTTTTCCAATACAGTCCAGGTTTTTCCAACTTATCCAGGGATTGCCCTAGATTTAAAAAATATAAGCCAAGCAAATTCTTGTGAACACTGGGCTACGCATATGCATCCTTGACTTTGCTCCTACATACAGTGTCTGTCAAAAGTTTAAGGACACCATGAAAAAATACAAAATTTAATTTTTCTAACAAAAGTTTTCCTGCGATCTTTCTGTAGCCTAAGTCACTTTTCCACATCCCCAAAATTTGCCATTTCACACTGGTATTCACTGAATTGTGGCCCATTTTCAGATTTTTTCAGTTAAGAAATTAACCTAAAACTTGCTATCAGTAAACTTAACAGAATAAATGACAAGTGTTGGGAATCAGTTGTTTCGTCAATGCTACCAGCTCCTGTTGTTTAGGTCATCAGCCTGTAGGCTGGTTTGAACCTGTAGAGGTTTTACTAAGTAAAACGAGGAGTGAGGTGGTTTACCATTCCCTTCCTCACCGAGTGGAAAAGTACGCTTATCAGCATGCCGGACCCTCTGAAAAGCACATATTTTCCACTCTGCAAATGACACCTTCACTTCATTCACCACAGGGTCTGGCTGTATAATGAAATTCATTACTTTCAGAGGAGATAACTCTGATTAGTGTCTTTCACACCTCTACCTCTTCTGTTCTTAAATGATTCAGTCATTTAATTGGCTGACCATGTGTTAAGAAACAGAACTATTTATTTTAGCCCTGCAACGAAAAGATTAAGTGTAAAAAATTTAACACTCCACCTGTCTATTATGGGCAGACCAGCTCCTAAGATCCCGATTGAATGTCAATGGCTGTTTGAAATTAATATGGTGGCAATTATGAACACGAGCAACATTAAAAAACCGAGTTTTTTATCTGTAAACAGAGTTAACCAATGATGCATTCATTCCTGTGACCAAGATGATATGTGTGTTTCTTTTTTAAAAGGAGACTGGCTTAAATTGCCTTTCCTGCAAGCCTATACACATACCAAAATTTATTAGTCTGAGTGTAGCCATTTGAAAGTTACAATTTTTTTGAATTAAAATTTTGCATACATTTGACTCTTTTTTTTAAACAGAAAAAAACAACAAAATTAGTTTTATAAAAGATAGAGAAGTCGAATGTGTGCTGAAATACTACTAAATTTAAGGGATATTTGGCTAATGTTTTACGTTGTATAATTTAGCAAATGTATAAGGACAAAACCCAATAATGTGAAAAGTAGCGGTGTCCTTAAACTTTTGACAGACACTGTAGGTCAGGACACAGGTGGAATATGACAACAGTAAAAGAAAACCACTACACCACGGCCGGCCCGTGGTGTAGTGGTCAGTGCAACTGGTTACTATGCCGGGGTCCCGGGTTCGATTCCCGGTCAGGTCTGGCATCTTTTTCATCTGTAAATTACCACATATCATTACCTACGCAGAAGCCCAAGGCTTATGTAGGCATCATCACTCAAAAAAAAAAAAAACAACACTACGATCAAACGTTAACCTACAAACTGACATCGTCTAAGAAGTTGATTGTTGAAGGTTTCTACTAAACCCGATGTAGCAAGAGAACTTTCTACTTCATCTACGAATGGCAGCGTTCTCTCGTTTGATTATTTTTGGGTCCCACTTGTATTACAAGAAAATACCTTTCTTAATATTTATACAATATATTTTTGTAGATACAATATTGTATCACATTAAATTTTTAGTACAGTAGACTCTCAGAAATCCGGACTAATGTGGCGGACGGCCGGTCCGGATTTCGAAAAATTCGGATTTCCCGGAGGTTGGCAATTTCATCTTTATGGCGAATAATTATGACAATAAGCATTAACGTTTATCTGCTAATATAAGAGTGAGCTTCTGAAAAAACTTTAAAATACTGTAGGCGTAATAAATTACAGTAGGCTACTGGTACTATAATTATTCAATATACAAAGCACAAACATTGACTAAACTTAACGCTACTGTACCGTAATAAGATTCGATTGCACCCTTTGTAAGATTTGCAAGTTACGGATTTCAAACATGTAACAATGAATGTCATATATGTCTCAATTATGGAGTAATTACACGATCAACTAAATAAAATCTAAATGTACTGTAGTACGGTACTGTGCTTAGTAAAGTACGGTTCTGGGATTAAATAAAATACACGAGTGAATAATTTGTAAAAGGCAGAAGTAAAAAAGTTAGTTTAAGTCAAACAGTACAGTACATACATATACACGCAAACTACTGTGGGCTCTAAATGACAAAACATGTCATTTACATACATTTTATACACGCAATTATTATTAAAAAGTACCTACACACAAATATTATAGTGCTAATCCGCATGATCGTTCATCGGGCCAATCCCATGAAAACTTTTTACTGGTTGTTAATTTAAAAGTTGTAAATTTTCAGAAAATAAAGTAAAAAAAACATCGTCCGGACTATCCGGAGTCCGGACTATCCGGAGTCCGGACTATCCGGAAACCGGACTATCCGGAAACCGGACTATCCGGAGTCCGGACTAGCGCGATCCGGATTTTTGAGAGTCTACTGTAATGTAACCTTACAATAAATTAGTCTAACCTGTCAATATATATACACATGCAACAGAATATTAGACTAATACAAAATATCTCCTTCATAATGAAATAAGATAAAGCCCAGCCTCTCTTAGTTTGCTCCTAATGTAAACAAATAATGACGTCACTGAGCATGCGCATTATATCAAAATGTGTACACGCTGATAAAAAAGTAACAACAAAATACTTTCAAAAGTATTTAAATACAAAATACTTTTAAAAGTATTTTTATAAATGAAATTGTTAGGCCTACATCATATCATGACTGACGTTTTTAGTACTTTAAGTACCTATAATTTAAAAAATAGTTAACTTAATAGGAATACGACATTCGTAAAGTCGCAAACTCTAGCGTGTACTCTGTAGTAGGTGGCTTTTGTTTGTTGACACTAGGAGCAAACTAAGAATGGCTGAACTATAGACGTTACCCTTAGAATTAATAATAATAATTTTAAATATTAAAATATACATTAGATAAAATATCTTACAAAAAGAATAAATGAGGGCTGTTTTTTTTCAGCCATCGATAAGCTATAAATAAAAGACAAACGAGTATACAAAAAATGTTTTAACACTAAAGATTACTAACACTTATGGTTATTTTTCAACATAATCACCTTGATGAGAGAGGCATTTGTCATATACTTATTTGAGTAACGAGTTTGCCTTTATTTTTAACGAGGAGTAAAGGGGGAAAGCATTAATGCACTTGTGCGACTGCATTTGTATCAGTTCAGCCAACACAATAACGTATACTATACCGAGAACACGTACAATATTGCGGAAGCTTTTGTAGGTTAACTGAACGAATATAACTGTTACCGTAAATAAAAATGTTGGTTTCTCATAAACGTGGTTGAACTATTCTCAGTACTGAACTAAATCTAATACGCGGTAAAATAAAATGTTGTGAAGGTGAAGCTAAATGAAAATGTCTTTCTGTGATTCTTAACAAAAGCCATGAGCAAGCGGCTAAACGAAAATGCCTTTCTGTGATTCTTAACAAAAGCCATGAGCGAGCAGCTAACTACTGTGATGTTTCTCTTTCCACAATTAATTAATAATATAAAGAAGGAATACACGCTTATTAACGGTCATGCTCCTATCAATCAGGACAATAAAACAGACCCAGATAAAGTAGATAGATTCTGGGATACCCTGGAGAATGAAATGTCCAAGATTCCTGGAAATAACATTAAAATTTTACTTGGAGATTTCAACGCTCAACTTGGTAGGGAGAAGAGGCTTAAGGATGTGATTGGAGAGTACCCGGCTCACATAAGAACAAATAAAAATGGAGAAAGATTGACGCAGATTTGTAAAAACTTTATTCTTAAGATAATGTCAACAAATTTCAAGGCCAAGACAAGCAAGAAGAAAACATGGGTGTCCCCAAATCCCTTAATGGGAGAGTTTCAATTTGATCACGTAGCGATTTCCAAAAGCTGTTGTAAAGAGATTCAAAACGTAAGAGTAAGAAAATCGTTCAATGTAACTTCTGATCACTATCTATCCCAGATTAAAATGAATTTCATTCCAGCATTGAAACGAAGAAGTAAAACCAAAATTCCCAAGTTTGACTACAAAGTTTTGGAAACAAATAAGCAGACATTCCAGGAGAAAATTATGGCGACGGATCACTCAAGCTGGAACGACATGCAAAACAGTTTGGTGGCAAATGCCAGGGAATTCGCTCCATTACGATATATAACAAAACACCCGTGGTGGAATTCTAGATGCAAGCTGGCTATAGAAAGTAGATTTCTAGCATGGCAGGGATGGAACTCAAAAAAAGATGAGGATAGCCTACAAATTTTGAAAAGTCAAAGAAAATCAACCCATAAAATCCTCAGAGAAGAAAGGAGAAAATTCCATCGGGAGCAAATTGAAGAATTAGAAAATGATTTCAAAAAGAATGATGCCAGAAATTTTTACAGAGCTTTCAGAACTAAAATCACAAACTATAACGCACCAAACTTATGTTTCAAACGAAATGATGGTACTCTAGCTACAAATAATAAAGATAACTGTGAAATCTTGGCGGACTATTTCAAGAATCTCCTGAACTGCGAAACACCAATAAGTAGTTTAGTTTCCAACTATGCAACCCCGCCAAACAAAGACTCCACACCGCCAAATTTGGAAGTAATAAAAGAAGCTATAAAGTCTTTGAAAAATAACAAAGCCTCTGGAGAGGATGGGGTGACAGCGGAATTGTGGAAATTAGCTGGTGAAGAGTTTCTTCTGAGAACAGTTGAACTTTTTAAAAAAGTTTGGCAGGAAGAGCAAATCCCAGACAATTGGAAAACGGCAATTATCCATCCACTCCATAAGAAAAATGACAAAAAAGATGTAAATAATTATAGAGGAATTTCCCTTTTACCGGTAACTTATAAAATTTTCTCAAAAGTTTTATTGAACAGGTTGGGGATTCAGATTGATCCAAAGTTGGGTGAGTTCCAAGGTGGATTCAGGAGAGGAAGGTCGTGCGCAGAACAGATTCTAAGTTTAAAACTGATAATCAAAAATCAGATGTTGAGAGCAAAACCATTATTTGTAACGTTTGTTGACTTTCAGAAAGCGTATGACTCTGTGGACAGGGAAACAGTTGTTCAGACGATGAAGGAGTATGGAGTTGATCGAAAGACTATTAATCTAATCCAGCTAACTCTTTCCCAAACATTTTCAAAAATAAAGTTTCTAGACGAAATCAGCAATCCTTTTGAAATTAAAACAGGCCTGAGGCAGGGGGATGGTCTTTCCCCTATGCTTTTCAATCTTGTGTTGGATAGGATCATGAAGACATTCTCAGAACTCAACAAGAGTGCTGTTGGAATTGGCGCTGGAAAGGGAAAAATAAAGGTGAATTGTTTAGCGTTTGCTGATGATTTGGCTTTGCTGGCGAATTCTGAGGAAGAGGCGATTTCTCAAGTTGAGGATCTGAAGATAATAGCCGAGAAAGCAGGTCTGCAAATATCTTTCTCCAAAACCGAAATAATGACGAATTTGAAATAAAAAAATAAATTCATGGATACTAGATTTGAAAGAATTAAGTACACAAGTAGCTTTAAATATCTTGGTGAAGTGATCAGTTCGAATGGTTCAGATAAAAAAGCTTTTCAACACAGGAAGATCGTTTTTGAGAGACTAAGGTTCCTAACTAAAAATGTCTACAACAAGAAGAATCTGTCCATCAACGCCAAATTTAAACACAATGATACGGTTGTCAGGCCAGTAATACTTTATGGAACTGAAACATCAAATGTACCAAATCTTGAACAGTTTTTGAGAATAGAAAGGAGAATCTTGAGAACGATACATGGCCCAAATAAAACAGACAATGGATATAGATTGAAGTCAAATGAAGATATATACAAAATAAAGAACGGTGGCGGTTTTAAAACTTTTGAAAATCTTGAGACGGCAATTCGGAAGAAAAGATTAAAATTCATAGGACACATGATGCGGATGGATCCCAGTAGATTGAATAAACAACTTTTTGATAAATTCTGGAATTATAAGAATCCACCGCCATACATAAAACAAGTAAAAGAAGACCTCAATAGAATAAACATAAAGATAGAAGACTGCAAGGATAGAATAAGGTTTAGAGGGAGGATTCAATCAATAGAGTCGCTTGTGAGTGTCAGGAAGATTAGAGAAAACATGCGCTGGACGGAGGAACGAAGAGTGCAACACAGCGAGAACATAAAGCAGTATTGGAGGAGAAGGAGGGAGCCGCCAAACTAGATTGATATTAGCGTGGTCCATTGAAGGCCTGTTCGAAAAAAAATAAAGAAGGAAATTACAGACACCTGGTAAAAAAGGAAACAGTTCAGTAGATACTAATGAGATGTATAGTAAAGACTACGGTGATAGAGGTAGCAAAGAAGACAGTTCATTTGTAGAAGATTTTTTTCCAATAGAATAAGATAACTGGTAATTATAGTGAATCAAGGATTCTAGTCATGTAATTAAGCTATAGGTAATATTACAGATCAGATTTTTTCTTATAAGGATTATGAAAAAACTACTTTTTTGGTAATAAACCATAGCTTACAAAATGTGTTTAGTACAGTAACTGCATGGTATTGAAATGTAGTGTCTCACTGTTGAGATTGGCAGCACTGCCAAATTTTCACTTTTCTTCCTCACAGCCCATCTGTCTGCAAAAGGCATTCTCGTGACTGCGGTATCCAATACCTGTGGACAACGTTTCCAATACCCTCTTCATAAAACATTGGTGCTAATTAATTCAAATCTGTACCTAAGAAATAAAAGGTGTTAACTCCAACTTGGTGATTTTTCAGGAGAGCCAAAAAGTTTAATTACTTTCTTTTCATTATTATAACAAAATTTTTGCAGTTGTTAGAAACTTGAAATTTACACCCAATTTCAACTATTACTAAATTAATTAATTAATTACTTTCTTCTATTACTAAACTTGACTGAACTATGAATAATTAATATCTTAAAACATGAAGTTGTTGAAGTTGAAGATGATGATGACCATGATGGAGATGACAATGATGTCGATTATAAGACGATGATGATTAGAAATACGTACAAGTAGAAAAAATTAAATGAAATTAACAAAATCGTAAAGGTAAGTCCAGTGTTAAAATGATTCAATCCGTGAGTATCTTTGCTGTTGTCGAGGTGGTTAATTGCAAAATGATTTTGATGCACTTCTAACTTTTTTTAAATGTTTTTCACTATATTGTTTAATTTTCTTTTATAAAGGGAAGGTGTAGATTGTTGTACAATATTTCATTGGTTATGTAACATATAGCTGCAGTGATTGAAAGCGCTGCAGTATTTCTATATTTGATGAATTAGCTGCAGCCCATAGCTTTAACCTTAAAGTCTAAACTTGTTTGAGTATTACATTGCATGAATATGAATATTATATTCATGAATAAAAATGAGTATGATCATTATAAATACAGCAGTAAATTGTCTAAATATAAAACTATCTTCACTTTAAAACTGCACTTTAAAATGATCTTGCAATAATTGAGCAAAATTATCATCAAATTTTTAAAAAAATTGTTATTATTTTAAAAATCGAAGGAACGGCATTTGAAGAAGTCCTTCAGTAGCAGAATCCAGAAGATATCGAGCAGTGTCTGAACAGCTAACCAATAACCATGCCAGGAGTATATAAAAAATTCCGCTTGCTGCACAATCTAACACGTACAACCTGTAAAACAATTAAAAAATATTAATTTTTCAAAAATGTTTGGTATGAAACACTCCTGCCCATAACAGACAGGTGGAGTGTCAAATTATTTGCACTCAATCTGTTCGTTGCTGGGCTAAAATAAATAGTTCTGTTTCTTTTCACATGTTCAGCCAATTAAATGACTGAATCATTTAAGAACAGAAAAGGTAGAGGTGTAAAAGACACTAATCAGAGTTACCTCCTCTGAAAGTAATGAATTTCATTATACAGCCAGACCCTGTGATGAATGAAATGAAGGTGTCATTTACAGAGCGGAAAATATGTGCTTTTCAGAGGGCCCGGCATGCTGATAAGCATACTTTTCCACTCAGTGAGGAAGGCAATGGTAAACCATCTTACTCCTCGTTTTACCTAGTAAAACCTCTACAGGTTCAAAGCAGCCTTTTGGCTGATGACCTAAACAACATGAAACACTCACACGACATCCTCTTGGCAATAATGAACAATATAAGCTATGTTTATGTTTTTTTATAATCTATGTTTTTTTTTCTGCCCATAACAGACAGGTTGAGTGTCAATTATTTACACTCAATCTGTATGTTGTAGGGCTAAAATAAGTAGTTCTGTTTCTTATCACATGGTCAGCCAATTAAATGACTGAATCATTTAAGAACAGAAGAGGTAGAGGTGTAAAAGACAGAGGAGATATCCTCTGAAAACAATGAATTTCAATATAAAGCCAGACCCTGTGGTGAATGAAGTGAAGGTACATTTGCAGAGTGGAAAATATGTGCTTTTCAGAGGGCCCGGCATGCTGATAAGCATACTTTTCCATTCAGTGAAGAAGGCAAAGGGTAAACCACCTCACTCCTCGTTTTACTTAGTAAAGCCTCTACAGGTTCAAACCAGCCTTTTGGCTGATGACCTAAACAACAACAACCTATGTTTAATCGTGAGTAAATAATTTTAATTAAAAACATAACTTAATTTTAATCATGAGTGAATGATACCAAATGAAAATCAACTTCTGTTCGATTTAAAAGTATGGAAAATCACTAATTGTCGATAAATTAAGCTGTGTAGAAAAAAACTAAAATTAAAGGTGTAGTGTTTTTAATTTTCTATAACTTTGTGATTTAAACATTTTTCTGATGTTAGTTTATTTCACCTTCTTCATTTACTACTAAATTTTTTTTTTTTTTTTGTTAATGTGTGCAAGACATGTAATTGGTATTTTTTCTATAGTTACTTTTGATTAGTTATCTGCTTCTGCTTTACAGTCAAAGATTGTCATAATGTGTATTAATTCTTGTTTTATATCTTTGTTGTATTTTTACTTTCTCTTGCCTATATGAATATATAGGAAGGAAAGTATTGTTTTCATGTCGATTTTAAGAAATCGAGTTTTCACCGGACCTACACGTTTTCAGACCCCCTGAACCCAAAAAACATGTTTTTAGCGATTGGTCTGTGCATGTGTCTGTATAACAGAATACCTCAAGAACTGAACATCGTACGAACTTGAAACTTGAAACTTAAGTTACATACCACTACCGACCCGACACGAACATTTTTATCAAAATCAGTCAACTGGAAGTAGTAGTTTATTCGTGTAATTTTTCACTTTTTTGCGATTTTCTCAAAAACTGGTCCTACGATTTTTTTAAAAATCACCTGGTTTACTAAATTTTTTATGCTCTACAAGATAGGGTAGGTGTCATGTTTGCTGAAATTTTTGGTGAGGCTGTTTTCACGTAAAAAAATTGTTTTTTTTTTAAATTGCGGCTTTAATATGCATTTTAGCGCAAATATTTTTAAATAAAAGTTGTAGAGAATTTTAAAAAACTGCAATTTTATTTCAAACATTTTTTTGTATAACGCTTAGTTTAGTGGTAATTATTGATTTTGAGTCTCACGAAAACGTGTGAAAAATCGATTCTTTTAAGATTTTTGCCTTAGTATGCATTTTACGACAAAAGTGTATATGATCATATTTATAGGAAATAAAAGATCTACAACTTTTATTTAGAGCATTTTTCTCTACAGAGCCTAGTTTAGCAAGGACGAGTGATTTTCCGTATTTTAAGCCAAACTGAGGTTGATTTTCATTTTGCATCTTTCACTCATGATTAAAATAAGGTTATGTTTTTTGAGGTTAGTTTTTTGTTTATTTCTAATGTTTTATTACTCATGTTAGGTTATATTGGTCATTATTTGCATTGGCAAGAGAAAGTTTTGTGAGTATTTCACACCAAATTTTTATTTTATCAAACATCCTACGTATGATTATAAACAGCCGTATTATTTAAAATTAAAATATATATTTCCAACCACCAGAGTATGGTAACAGAAAACAGTTACCAATGTTTATAGCGCTTTTATGTATCTTGTACACATCTTCATTAAATAAATATTTTCCCATGGGATGGCATACTTCCTTCCTTCTTAAATTGAAAAATTGATCTTGTCATAAATAAAGAATAAATGTTTATTAATTTAATACTTACACTTTTAATAATTTTCTTGCTTTGGGGAGTGAAGCGGGATCTTCTTTCAATAGATAATGTCTAGCACCAAGTAAACAAGTAGCAATGTAACTGTATGTGTCTATTACTTCAAAATAAAGCGTGAATGTTTTTTTATCAATTGGGTTCATTGATTCTCTTAATTCAATAAGGTTATCATTTTTAAAAATCCATTCTCTTGTCGTAAAATACTGAAGTGCTTCCAATCCATCTTGGATTCGTCGTTGTACATTAACCATGCTATAAAAATGAAAGAAAAAATGTTATTAAAATTCAGATTTCCTGCAGTACTTTTCCTTAATAAAAAAAATTTTAATTTATTTATTTTTTGGTTTAACGTCCGACACTTCTGCAATTACTGCTAATGCAGACAGTGAAGGATGAAATGATTTTTTTGTAACGTATGAAAATATGCCATGCCTGAATGGGATTCGAACCCAAGACCGCATGATGATAACATAGTAATTGGAGTAAGTTACAGGCAAGGGAGATGAAGTTTTTAAGGGGAGACTGTACTTTGTATCACGCCAATGTTAAATTTGCTATTTTTAGGTACATTTTATATAGGATTGGTAAAAGGTAGATGAATGAAACTTTACACTCTTTTAGTTGTTGGGTTTCTCTACCTACTTACCGTTTTTCAATTTAATCTGTTGGCCCATAAAATTAAAACCAAATTAACGAAAAACATAAAATATTTACAAAATTTTTTATTGGTTTTTGCATATTAGTAATTGTTGAAGCATCTGAGGAAGTTATAAAAATGTCGGTATTTGTGCATGTACAAGATGAATAACTGCTAAAAAATTCAGCCAGCTAGGTTTAATTGGTTCCAAGAAAATGTACCTAAATTTTAAAATCAAAATTTACAGGAACAGCTAAAAAACAAAATAGAACAAATCAAAAAGAAATTGTACACAAACAAGTAACTTTCCCATTAACAGTTGGTTAGAAAGCTGTACCAACAGCTGAGAATATCAAAAACAGTAACGCAGATATTTAAAAAAAAATTAAAATTCTCTTTGCTCTAAAACGATTGGTATAAAATTATGAAAAATGTTGGTTTTTGGTGAAATGATCATTTTTCTGGATATGCTTGTTAAAAACTTAATTTTCTTATTAAAACATTTTTTTTTGACGTAATTTAATGTTTTTCTTGTAGATATAAGTCTGAACTATTGAAAAACATAAAAAACCGAAAATTTAAATTTTCAGTGAAAACCATCATACAGTCTCACCTTAAGAGCAATAAAGAGTAGGAAGTTTTCAATTCAATCACTTTGTAGGTCCTGAGACATTTGTGAAAACTGAGTTATCAGTTACTTAACTTTAAAAATATGAGACATAATTTTAGGTTGTCGCCGCCTGTCCTTCCAATATTAGCGTCTGCACACGGCCCCACAACCAGCCTGATGCCTCCCCTCCACATTGAAGTAGACTCACCGGAGGGGGATAAAAGCAAGCGCCCTGGCCAGCGAGAGCCACTCTTCACTGAACTCTCAACCGGACAAGAAGAAGAAAGAAGAGCTCCCGACTAAAGAAGACGAGCTTAGCCGAAACCAGACGCACCATCCCTGGTCTACACTACCGGTGGCGGACGCTACATTCCCGCACCGGTCAGCCCTCACCGGCCCGGAGGGAGCCACCTCGGCCACGCTATTGGCAGATGGCCTGCGCCAACCCGACACTGCGGGGCTCTGGGGGCCACCACTGCCACGCTGCAGTGTTTTTTTTTTTTTTTTTTTTGGTTAACGTCCGACTGTTCTGCAATTACTGCTAATGCAGACGCTGCAGTGGAGACCCAACTGCCACTGAGGGGAGCCTAGGCCTGAACCCGGTAGCCGAGCCGTCACACTTCGGGCTCCGCTTCGACCATGCTGGCTCGCCACTTCCGACCGTCAACAACGGGCCTTTTCAGGACCACCAACACAATTAAACGGCCCTTTTCAGAGCCACCAATTTTACAGACAAGGTTTTGCCACGTGTCGTCGGTCCCGGTCGGCGACAAGGTCTCATGGCAGACAACCTGGTATAGATAATGAGTCACGAGAATGCCTTTTGCCTATGGATGGGCTGCGAAGAATGGAAGAGAAACCTGACAGTACTGCCAAACTCAACAGTGAGACACTATATTTTACTATCATGCAATTGCACCGTTCATTAACCACATGTTGCCTTTCAATTAATATAATTTGTTGTGACTGACACTTTTTCCACTTAAATCCCATTTCCTTTAAAATTTTCCTTAACGTACAAAGTTTCCAACTAAAATTTAGCCTTTTTTTTTAAAACCGGTAATAACTTTTCACATGTTGGCATCACTTACTTATCGATATAACTGTTTCCTTTTTTTTACAAGATGTCAAAAAAACTGTCGATGAAGAATAATCTTCTTCACTGTCTTTAACTTTGTTCTTTATATTTCAAATTGTGGAAGGAGACACATTACAGTAGTTAGCTGCTTGCTCACGACTTTTGTTAATAGGCACGGAAAGGTATTGTTTTTAGCTTCAACTTCAAAACATTTTATTACATTGCATATTAGATTTCGTTCAGCACTGTGAACAGTTTGACCGATTTTACAGAAACCATTATTTCCGTTTACGGTAACAAACAGTTATATTTGTACAGTTAACCTACAAAAGGTTCCATGATATACTATTGTCCTATGAATATAGTTTATGTTGTTGTGTTGGCAAACTGATACCAAAGCAGTTGCGCTAGCGCACTGATGATTTCACCCCTTTACCTCCTTTTAAAACCAAAGGCAAACTCGTACCTCAAGTAACTATAATTTTAATTACTATTATTATTTTTTTTTATTCCTAATTATTTGTGTACGTTGCAATCTGTTCAATTCAGAACAATAAGCAACCCCATGACCCAATGAGATGAGGATGATGTGTATGACGTGTAAATGAGGTGTAGTCTTGTACAGACCCAGGCCGACCATTCCTGAGAGAGTATGGTTAATTGAACCCCAACCGTCAAAGTACACCGGTAACCACTTTCTAGTATTCAAATCCGTATAAAAGTAACTAACTTTACTAGGATTTGAACCAGGAACCTTTGTCTCCAAAAATCAGCTGTTAAACAGCTGATTTTGGCGACGACTTTACCTCTAGACCAACCCGGTGGGTTAAATAATTTTAATATAATAAAATTTTGATCACTTACAATGTTTTCTTTCCAAAAATTAGCAACAAAAAATCGATGATAAATGCAGGTATCCAATGATAAAATATTACTGCGCAATTGTGTACCATTTTGTTGCTTCGTATATTTCCATTTGGGTACCACAGCATAACTTGGAATGGATTATCATATGTTGCCTTTTTGCCTACTTCTAATATTTCACCCCATGTTACTGGTTTTGTACCACTTTGTGTCAAATTAAATACTGGTGTTTCTGTAAATCTAAATAAAATAAACAATAAGTAAATAAATAAAATAAAATATTAATATAGTGATCGCCTCTGTGGCGTAGTGACTAATTCTAAAAATTGACTTACAGTTGAGCATTGTAAGCCAATTTTTAGAAAATATGGTATTATGACAGTTATTTGCTCAGTTACAAATATTTATGAAATATATATTTCTAACCACCAGAATTCGGTAACAGAAAACACTTACCAATGTTTATAGCGCTTTCGTGTATCTTGTACACATCTTCAGTAAATTAAAATTCTTAAATTCTTTATCACATCAAAATTTAAAACTTAATCTTTGGCAATGGCTTGGCGAATGTTGTTTTTCAGGTCAGGTAAGGTTCTTGGATGATCAATTGATTTCAGATAACTCCCAAAAAATCACACAAAGCCAAATTGGGGAAGCAGGCCAGCCAAAGAAGGGAACCTTTCAAAGAGATGAGGCGCTCTGCGAAGTGTTGTCTCAAAATACATTGAACATCGCGCTGTGTGTGCTGTGGATCCATCCTGTTGGAACCAGACATCACCGATATCCATTTCTGCCAGGTTAGACAGAAAGAAGGCCTCAATCAGTTCCGTGTACCAAGCCGCAGTTACCATGACTGTGCGTTTATTTTTCTCAAACAAATAAGAACCAATTATGCCCACTCTTGACAACATCATTAGAGAAGTATGCCTTGATGGCAAACGCAGATTGCTTGTTGGTCCAGTGCATGGTAACAACTGACTAGGGTGGTAGCAAAACTTCATGAACTTGCCTTTCATATGAAATCCTTTCCACCCATTCCCTATACCATCTCACCGCTTGGTATGAAATACAAATCAGCAAGTTTCCGTGCCGCACCCTGTACAGAAAGTACAGTTTAACTAGAAAGTACAGGACTCCGGAAACATTGTTCTACGGATTTAAAAAAAAATCTGGTGTGAAACACTTACACAACTTTCTCTTGCCAATGCAAATAATTAATAATAAACCTAACTTTATTAATAAAATATTAGAAATAAACAAAAACTAACCTCAAAAACATAACCTTATTTTAATCATGAGTGAATGACGCAAAATGACAATCTAACTCAGTTTGGCTTAAAAATACGGAAAATCACGCTTTCACGCTAAACTAGGCTCTGTAGAGAAAAATTCTCTAAACAAAAGTTGTAGATCTTTTAATTTTCTATAAATTTAATTATATACACTTTTGTCGTAAAATGCATACTAAGACCGAAATGTTAAAAAAATCGATTTTTCTCACGTTTTCGTGAGAAAAAAACAGAAAATCGCAAATTACCGCTAAACTAAGCGTTATACAAAAAAATGTTTGAAATAAAAGTTGTAGAATTTTACATTCTCTACAACTTTTATTATATAAATTTTTTCGCTTAATTGCATATTAAAGCCGCAATCTTAAAAAGAAAATGTTTTTACGTAAAAACAGCCTCACGCAGAATTTCAGCAAACATGGCGCCTACCCTATATTGTAGAGCATAAAAAATGTAGTAAACCAGGCGATTTTAAGAAAAATCGTAGGACTAGTTTTTGAGAAAATCGCAAAAAAGTGAAAAATTATACGAATAAACTACCACTTCCGGTTGACCGATTTTGATGAAAATGTTCGTGTCGCGTCCGGTAGTGGTATGTAACTTAAGTTTCAAGTTTCAAGTTCGTACGATTTTCCGTTCTTGAGATATTCTGTTCACACACAGACACACACACAGACCAATCGCTAAAAACATGTTTTTTGGGTTCAGGGGGTCTGAAAACGTATAGATCCAGTGAAAACTCGATTTCGAAAAATCGACATGAAAACAATACTTTCCTTCCTATATATTCATATAGGCAAGAGAAAGTAAAAATAGACATCATAATTAGTTGAACTTACTCATGGAATGGTTTGATCGCTTTAGGTCCTCTTATTTTCCATGGTATAGCAATCAGTCCATTGATTGCTAAGTCAACTGGAATCACTTCTGCATGATAATCAGCGGTACACAACATTGTACGGATTACACCTTTACCACCTCCAACGATCAACCCAACAGGACCATTTAAATTGTCCACCCAACCAGGCATAGGATCTTCGAATGCAGGAGTCACTGAAATAATAATACACAAAACTTAAAAAATTTGAAGTGAAATAACTTTCTCTAGCCAATTTAAATAATGAATAATATACGTCTAACCTGTGTTTAATCATTAGTAAACAATGTTAAATGAAAAACGTAACCTAATTTTAATCGTGAGTGAATGATTCAATTAAAATCAACCTCTTTTGAACTTAAAAATACGGAAAATCAGTAATTGCCTTTAAACTACCCTCCGTATTAAAAAATGCTTAAACTAAAAGTTGTAGATTTTTTTAATTTCCTATAACTTTTAATATATATACGAGGTGTGGCTATTAAATAATGAGAATGATATTGTCAAAAATTTTATTTTTACTTTATACATAATCACTACACCCTACAACGCTCCATGTGAATTTTTCATCGTTGGGAACAGTGCTGTAAGTCATCTTCTGTCAACTCCTTCAGGACACGTGCCGCTTTCTTTTTTACAGCTTTCACAGACTCAAATCTTGTCCCTTTTAATGTAGATTTCACCTTAGGGAACGGATAGAAGTCACATGGTGCAAGATCTGGTGAATAAGGTGGATGTTCTAACACTGAGATGCTGTACTTGGCTAGGAATCTCTTGCCAGATAACGCAGAATGAGCTGGCGCATTGTCTTGGTGGAAAACCCATGATTTGTCCTTCCACGTTCGGGGCGTTTTGTCCTTACTCTTTGACGTAGTTTAGAAAGTACCTCAAGGTAGTAATATTGATTAATTGTTTGACCTTCAGGTACCCAGTGAAGGTACACAATCCCATGGATATAAAAAAAAACAATAATCATTGCTTTAAATTTTGACTAGCTCATTCAAGCTTTTCTGGCTCTCAATGAAGTTCGGCTCTTCCAGTGTATGGATTGGCGCTTCGTTTCCAGATCACAAGTACGAGGGTAGGCTGATAAGTAATGCACACATGCTTGTAGAAGACGAACAAAAAGAAATAGCAAGATGGGGTAAATAACAAATTAAAGTACAAATCTTAACCTACCAAATTATCTATTTATTTTTCAATATAGTCACCGTTAAGCATTACACATTTCTCCCAACGTTTAACAAGTTTTTTCATTCCGTCACTGAAAAATTCTTCCGACTTTCCTCGAACCCAGGACGCAATAGCTGCCTTCACCTCATTGTCCGAGCTGTAATGATTACCCTTAAGGTCTCTCTTCAGTAGAGGAAAAAAATAAAAATCGCAAGGCGCAAGGTCGGGAGAATACGGAGGGTGTAAAATTGGTTGAAACTTCAGGTTTCTCAGAGCCTCTCCAGCGAAGTGTGTGGACGAGCATTGTCGTGTTGCAAAATTATTGGCGCCAGGTTGCCTCTAACACGACAAACTCGACGTCGGAGGTGTTTCAGAGTCTGTATATACTGAGCAGAATTTACCGTTGCCCCTCGTTCCAGATAATCAGTCACATAAACTCGGCGAGCATCCCAAAACACAGTCAAAAGAATTTTTTTTGCGGACGGTTGTGTTTTGAACTTTTTCACAACAGGAGAATGTGGATGACGATATTCAGCGCTCTGCCTTTTTTCTTCGGGATCGTAATGATGAACCCATGACTCGTCCCCCGTCACAATATTCAAAAGAAAGTCGTCTCCTTCGTCACGGTAGCGCTTCAAAAGTTGTTCACAGCATTCCAATCGACGCTGTTTATTCTCGTCTGTCAGACGGCGTGGTACCCATCGTGCACAGATTTTACGGTATCCCAATTGTTCAATAATGAAGCCAACACGTTCCTTAGATATTCCAATTTGGTTTGCGATACGCTGTTGAGTGATTCGCCGGTCATTTTGAATCAAATCATCGATGAGTTTGCGACGATTATCGTCTGAGGCAGTGATTGGTCGTCCACTGCGTGTTTTGTCAACAATTAAGGCTTTTCCAGGTTGGCAATCACGAAATTTTATTACCCAACGATTCACAGTAGACCTATCAACAGTATCGTCACAATAAACAGCCTTTAAACGACGATAAATCTCACTAGGATTCACTTTCTCAGCAGTTAAAAATTCGATAACAGCGCGTTGTTTAATTCTCGTTGACATAGCACCAGAACACGACGCCATACTTCCACTACTCAAAACAAACTGAATGAAAGCAACGCCTTCAAACTGCGCAGGCTTGTAGAGGAGAAATAGTACTTCCACATGCCACCAGGCGCGCTACTGAAGTTTATTTAGTTGTCTTCTACAAGCATGTGTGCATTACTTATCAGCCTACCCTCGTAAAAAACCACGTTTCATTACATGTTACTATCGTTTCCAAAAAATTTGGGTCATTTTCAATCGCATACAAAGTGTCAGTACAAACATTTTTGCAAGCTTCATTGCAAACATTTTTGAGCGACACGTGTCTTGAAGGAGCTGATAGAAGATGACTTCCAGCACTGTTTCCAACAATGGAAAATTTGCATGGAGCATTGTAAGGATAGAAAAGGAGTGTATATTGAAGGTGACAATAAGTGATTATGTATAAAATTAAAATAACATTTTTAAAGCGTCAGTCTCGTTATTTAATAGACACACCTCGTACACTTTTCTCATAAAATGCATATTAAGGCCGCATATTTTCGGAATTTGGATGTTCATTTCCTCCCAATTTCTTCACCACCCATGCTTCGTTGCCGTAAGTCAAAGTGGAACTGCTTCAGTCTTGTATAACTTTAACCTTGTTTCAGGTCTTATCTTCTGCCTTAGCGTCCTATGAATCATCTTAGATATTTGATTAAATTTTGTTAGTTTATTTTTCATGTCAAATTCATCTTCATATAAGATATGCCCATAACAGGCAGGTGGAGTGTTAAATTGTTTGCTTTTAATCAGCTAGTTCCAGAGCTACAAAAAATAGTCCAGTTTCTTACCACGTAGTCAGCCAATTATATGACTGAACTATTTAAGAACAGAAGAGGTAGAGATGTAAAAGACACTAGTCGAAGTTATCTCCTCTGAAAGTAATAAATTTCATTATACAGCCAGACCCTGTGTTGATTCAAGTGTAGGTGTCATTTGCAGGGTGCAAAGTAGATGCTTTTCGGAAGGCCTGGCATGCTGATAAGCATAGGCTACTTTTGTACTCAGTGAGGAAGGCAATAGTAACCATCTCACTACTCGTTTTACTTAATAAAACCTCTCGAGGTTCAAACCAGCCATTTGGCTGATGACCTAAACAACATAATATGAGACATCTGTTCCAAGGTATTTGTAGTGACTCACATGCTATATAGTATATGTCCATTATTTACTATTTTGGATCTTATTCTGTGGTTTTTACACAAAATGTCAAGCAAATAAAATTCTTTCTACTCAATTATCTAGCCAATATCATAATCTTCTTCTTCTTCTTACTATCAAGTATTAGGCATAAGCCTGTTCTGAACTCACAAACCATCCTCTATGTCTACACAAACACCGTACATCTTGACTACTGCCATCTTCTTCGAGGTCTTCCCACCTCCCTTCTTCCAACAGGAACATATTCCATCACTTTTAGAGTATTCTCTCTTCTGGCATCTGTTCCAAATGTTGCTTCCATTGATTCCGGTACTCGTCCACTTTTTCATTCAAGCTAAATACACCCAACTCAGATCTACGAGGCGTGTTCAGAAAGTAAGTACCGTTTTTAAAAAAAACAAGTAAAACAATTTTTTTTTAACACAATTTTATTTCTACATGAAAGCCCAAACCTTAAACTATTTTTCGACATAGTTTTCACCGATGTTCAAACACTTGTCGTAGCGGGCGATCAATTTTTCTATACCCTCTTTGTAGAAGGTTCCCGCCAACGAATGTAGCCACGACTCCACGGCAGTTTTCACTTCATCGTCGGTTTCAAAGAAAGCGTTGGCCGCCTAGCTCGCACTTCATGTGCAGGAACAAGTGGTAGTCAGACGGTGCCAAGTCCGGGCTGTAGGGCGGGTGATCGAACTGCTCCCAACGAAATTGTCGAACCAATGTTTGAGTGTCACCAGCGGTATGGGGTCGAGCATTGTCATGGAGCAACACAATTCCGTTACTGAGCATTCCTCTCCGTTTGTTTTGAATTGCCCGCCTTAGTTTTCTTAAGGTTTCGCAATACCTTGCCGCATTAATGGTTCACCTCTTGGGACAAAATCAATCAGCAAAACACCTTTCCGATCCCAAAAGACTGTGCACATGATTTTTTGTGCAGACATTGTTGTCTTGAATTTTTGTTTCTTAGGGGATTGCGTGAGTCGCCACTCCATTGACTGCTGTTTAGATTCCGGTGTGACATGACGGACCCAAGTTTCATCACCTGCCATAATTTTGTTTAAAAAATCCTCACCATCATCACTATACCATGTGAGAAAAGTCAAAGCACTTCCGAGTCTCTTGGTTTTGTGCACGTCAGTGGCGGGAACCTTCTACGAAGAGGGTATAGACAAATTGATCATCCGCTACGACAAGTGTTTGAACATCGATGGAAACTATGTCAAAAAATAGTTTAAGGTTTGGGCTTTCATCTAGAAATAAAATTGTGTTGAAAAAAAGTTGTTTTACTTGTGTTTTTTAAAAACGGTACTTACTTTCTGAACACGCCTCGTAATTTACTCGTTATGTATTAGATCTAGCCTCGAGCAGCAATATCATAATAGTCTATAATTTTTTTGAACATACCTATAGAAGGTCTTGCAACAATCACTGGTACTTGTGGGAAGTAACTATCCACTAATGTCTCTGCCAATCTCTTTGTGTATGTGTATGCATTCGGATGCACTCCCAATAGCCTGAAATATTTCATACATATTTATACAAGTTATTAGAATCTATTACACAATATAACTGTATTCTAATCATTTATGTAAGAAAATAGTTTTAATACATGTACGCATGGACTACAAGTGCTACTGCAACAATAAAATTTAAAGTTAAAGTATTTGGGCTTCCCACATGACTAGAGTGTGCGTCAAATCATTGAAGCCTCAATTTTTTTTATCCCTAATGTGCGTATGTTGCAATCTGTTCAATTCAGAACTATAAGCAATCCCATGATCAAATGAAATGAGGATGATGTGTATGACATGAAAATGAGATGAAGTCTTGTATAATATTCAGATGAACTAATGTCCCCTAGCCGTGGGAGTGAGAGAATACATAACGCTCTCACTCGCACAAGCCATACGCGCTGTTTTAATAACATTGTCGTATAATTTTACTCATTGTTGTGAGCAAGCGTTTATGCACGCAGTAAACTAACAAGCAAGATAACGACTGTAGTATGTTTTCAGATTTGGATTACAATTGTAAAGACCTTTGAGCGCATGCGTAGTTATGCCACATATCTCCCTCTCACTCGCTCGGCTCTGGGACATTAGCTCATCTGATAGTACCTATACAGAGTGAGTATGGTAAATTGAACACCAACCATTAAAGTACACCAGTAACCATATTCTAGTATTCAAACTACGGTTACTAGGATTTGAACCAGGAAGTCTCCTAAACATTCCTGGAAGTCAGTACGACATTCAACCTTATTAACTTTTTATGTGTAGCTTGAATAGAGTAATTAACGTTTAAAAAGCACATTAATGGAAAATTGACTAAAAACTAGTTACTTTTTATGCGTAAACTGCCATAACTCCGACAAATTTTAAAATAAAAAAAAATTCAGTCAAACAAATCAACACATGAAAGAACAGCCTTTAATCTGGTCAAGCTTTAGAATTTTAATGTTCAGTAATTTTTGAAATTGAGCTCTTAAAATACAATGGACTCTTTTCGAGGCGAGCCCTGTAAAAATATCTTGATACAGATCTGCATCTATATTTTATTTAAAAATACCTTATAATTATAATAATTATAATTATAATAATTTCCTGGTTCAAATCCTAGTAAAGGTAGTTAATTTTATACGGATTTGAATGCTAGACAGTGGCTACCGGTGTACTTTGATGGTTGGGGTTCAATTAACCATTCTCTCTCAGGAATGGTCAACCTGAGTCCGCACAAGACTACACCTCATTTACACATTCATACACATCATCCTCATCTCGTTGGGTCATGGGGTTGCTTATTGTTTTGAATTGAACAGATTGCAACGTACACGCATTAGGGATTACAAAAAAAAAATACCTATGTCTTCTTCTTAGCAAGTACAAGGTGTGATCAAAAAAAAGGTGACTTTTTGAATTTCGCGCGCTCTGTACACTCTAATTTCAAATTTTATTTTTGTTGTGTAAGTACACTCGTCACGATCATTTATGTTCAAAGTTTTGACTACATAGCACGTGTTGTTTTTATGTGAGAGGCATAAAGGTTAGACTCGCGTTTGCGTGCTCGGCGATTTTTTGCCGTTTAAAATAATGGAGCAGAGAGTTTGTATTAATTTTTGTGTAAAAAATGTTGACAGTGGCAACTTTTAGCCAAGTTGGTGAGTCAACTTTTAGCAAAAAAAAAGTTTATAAATGGTATAAGTTATTCCAAGAGGGTCGAGAAAATGTTAACGATGAACCTCGCTCTGGACACCCCAGCGCGTCAAAAACCAACGAAAATATTCAGGAAGTAAAAGAAATTGTGTTGAAAAATCGTCGAATCACGATTAGAGAAATAACTGTTGATCTTAACATATCGTTTGGCTCATGCCAATCAATTTTACCGGATGTTTTGGGTATGACACGTGTGTCAGCGAAATTCGTTCCAAAACTGCTTGATTTTATCAGAAGCAGCGTCGCATGAACATCGCCCAAGACATGTTAAACGACGTCAATGATGATCCTGATCTGCTTAAAAGGGTTATAACTGGTGATGAAACATGGATCTATGGTTATGACGTCGAAACCAAAGCCCAATCATCCCAGTGGAAGAGCCCAGGCTCTTCTTTGGAGATTAAGGCTGCATCAGTGGAGGAGCTCAAGGCAATACCCAAAAGTGCATTTCAGAAATGTTTTGACGACTGGAAAAAGCGCTGGCACAAGTGCATTGTATCAGAGGGGGATTATTTTGAAGGGGATAACATAATTTTGGATGAATAAATGAATATTTTTTTATAAAAATGAAAAGTCACCTTACTTTGTGATCACACCTCGTATAAGGCTCAGAGCCTATTACGGCACTCAATAAAATTGATTTTTCTAACTTTTCTTTTGTCGACCCAGATCCCTTCTACCCTCAGATACTTGTCACTTCATCGTGGGAGTCTCGTCCCCTTCATACATCTCACATGATTTTACCAATTCTATCTGTATTCTCCCACTATCTCATTCAACCGATTGACTGCCCAACTCCCACCAAACGTCACCATTTCTCCTCATATCCCATCTGGTACAGCAAGCCACCGACCTCAGAAACCACATCTCCACTCCCTGCAGTCTCACCTCATGTACACATGTCTTGCTATCATACAAAGAACCTGGAATGGACATCACCTGATAAAACTTCAATAAAGTCTCCCTTATCACCTTATTTCTTAGGGTACGCTTAATTTTTCTATTCAACCTATTTTTTTTCAATTCAAAAAACCTCCATGTAAAAATAATAAAATTACCTTTTTGTAATTGACTGCAATGATTCATCATCCATCCATTGACATAGTCGAATGATATCCGCTGCAAGGATTGGTGATTTATAAATGCGTTCCTCCAATTCTTCAAATTCACAGTGACAAAATGCTGTCGATACATAAACGAATGCCTACAAAAAAAGCATAATAAAATCAATGCATTGTAATCTACAATACAATCATAATCCTCTGCAGTTTAGTTTTATCTGTTTCTATTCAAGTGGTAGATCTATGATTGCAAACTTGTGGTGTAGTCACTTGAGTTACGAGTTTGCCCTTGTTTGCAACAAGAGGTAAAGAGGGAAAAGCATCAGTGCGCATGCGTGACTGGTTTAATTTCAGTAGGACAAACATAACAACTTTTACTTTTACTTAGATGAGGTTGGCAGCACTGCAAATATTTCGCTTCCCTTCCTCACAGCCCATTCATATGCAAAAGGCAATCTCGTGACTTCAGTATCTATAATGATGGAATATTTGAATCAGCAGCGGGTATTCAGGTAAAGTAGGAGAATAGCCTTTTTACCTATTTTCTGGATAGTATCGAGATTTCTTTCTCTCACAAAATAAGTATAATTTCCGTTATAATTATTTTTTATTTTACAATAAATGAACAAGTGTATTTTCATTCAAAAATAAATTCTTATAATGCATCCTGCAGCTTGAAATTAACTCTATTTCGGATAATAAATTTCACTAACCTTTTTTAAGATGCCTTTATTTTTTATTTATCACTTACACGTGTTTCGGTGGATCCACCGTCATCAGAGTATATTATATTGTTTGAAACTAAAATTTTTTAAAATATATAGAAGATGTTACATCTTCAGTCATGTGTATAAAATTGAGTTTTATACACGTGACTGAAACTCAGTTTTATACACATGACTAAAGATGTAGCATCTTCTATATATTTTAAAAAAATATCTAGTTTCAAATGATATAATATACTCTGATGATGGTGGATGCACTGAAACATGTGTAAGTGATAAATAAATAATAAAGGGAGCTTAAAAAACGTTAGTGAAATTTATTATATACGAGATGTGGCTATTAAATAATGAGACTGAGGTAAAAAATTTAATTTTAATTTTATACATAATCACTTATTGTCACCTTCAATATACACTCCTTCTCTATCCCTACAATGCTCTATGCGAATTTTTCATTGTTGGAAACAGTGCTGGAAGTCATCTTCTGTCAGCTCCTTCAGGACATGTGCCGCTTTCTCTTTTACAGCTTCCACAGACTCAAATCTTGTCCATTTTAATGCAGATTTCACCTTAGGTAACTGGTAGAAGTCACATGGTGAAAGACCTGGTGAATAAGGTGGATGTTCTAACACTGAGATTCTGTACTTGGCTAGGAATCTCTTGACCGATAACGCGGAATGAGCTGGCGCATTGTCTTGGTGGGGAACCCATGATTTGTCCTTCCACATTTTGGGGTGTTTTTTCCTTACTCTTTGACGTAGTTTAGAAAGTACCTCAAGGTAGTAATATTGATTAATTGTTTGATCTTCAGGAACCCAGTGAAGGTACACAATCCCATGGATATAAAAAAAAAAAACAATCATCATTGCTTTAAATTTTGACTTGCTCATTCGATATTTTTTGGCTCTTGGTGAAGTTCGGCTTTTCCAGTGCATGGATTGGCGCTTCATTTCTGGATCATAAGTATAAAACCACGTTTCATCACATGTTATTATCGTTTCCAAAAAATTTAGGTCACTTTCAATTTGGTACAAAGTGTCAGTACAAACATTTTTGCAAGCTTCATTTCAAACATTTTTGAGTGGCACGTGTCCTGAAGGAGCTGACAGAAGATGACTTCCAGCACTGTTTCCAACAACGGAAAATTTGCATGTAGTGTTGTAGGGATAGAGAAGGAGTGTATATTGAAGGTGACAATAAGTGATTATGTATAAAATTAAAATTAAATTTTTTACGTCAGTCTCATTATTTAATAGCCACACTTCGTAAAATAGAAGTGTATTTTCTTCTACTATTTAAGTGGGTGGACAAAGTAAGTAATTTAGAGGTTCTTAGACGAGTTTATGGAAAATCTTACCAAAAGGGATAGGCTAATGGGGCATATATCTTAAGACATCCAGGTATTGTTCTATCAATAATGGAGGGTAATATTGAGGGAGTGAATAATTGAAAGGGGAGGTAAAAGTTACAATATAAAAAGCAAATTACAAAAGATGTAGGGTGTTGAAGGTAAGTAGATATGAAGTGACTTGCATAAGATAAAACAGCTTAGAGAACTGCATCAAACCAGTCGAGAGACTGATGAGAAAAAATGTATTATAAGTTTAAAATGTAGATTATTTTTATTAACAACCAATTCCGAAAGAACTTGGAATAACGTATAAATATGAAAATAAAATTACCTCAAGTTTTGTTAAACCTTTACATATTTCTAAAAATCTATAAGTTCCTTCTAAATTCATTTTTACAGAATCCTTGAGTTTAGCATCAAGGCGTAATGAAGCGGCTGCATGATAAATGATAGATACGTCAGCAAGTTTCTTCACAGATTCCTCGGTCAATCCAAGATCATCTAATGACATATCAGCTTGAATTGGTGTTATCTTTTTCAATACAGATGGGTTTTCTCTTCGTAATCTTTCAAATAACTGAAACAAACAGAAAAAATATAAGGCAATAGAAATAAAATGATTGGTAATTTTTAAAAAGGTTTACCTTTGACTTAAGAAAAAACCATTAGTGATTTCTGTATCTATTCTTTAACAGGAATAAATTTTATTTTTTATTTTGCAATCCCTAATTTGTGTACTTTGCAATCTGTTCAATTCAGAACAATCAGCAACCCCATGACCCAATGATATGAGGATGATGTGTATGACGTGTAAATGAGGTGTAGTCTTGTACAGACTCAGGCCGCCCATTCCTGAGAGAGTATGGTTAATTGAACTCCAACCATCAAAGTACACCGGTAACCACTGTCTAGCATTCAAATCCGTATAAAAGTAACTACCTTTCCTAGGATTTGAACCAGGAACCTTCGTCTCCGAAAATCAGCTGTTAAACAGTTGATTTTGGCGACAACTTTACCTCTAGACCAACCCCGTGGGTTAAGGAATAAAATGACGTTATTTTTATTTCCGAATTCCAACTTTAAGGTAATACTGTATGATAGTTTTGACTGAAAATTTCGATTTTTGGTATTTTATGTTTTTCAATAGTACAGCCTTAGTAGATATACAAGAAAAAATCTGGTGTGAAACACTCACACAACTTTCTCTTGCCAATGCAAATAATTAACAATAAACCTAACATTAGTATTAAAACATTAGAAATGAACAAAAACTAACCTCAAAAACATAACCTTATTTTAATCATGAGTGAATGACGCAAAATGACAATCGAACTCAGTTTGGCTTAAAAATACGGAAAATCACGCTTTCACGCTAAACTAGGCTCTGTAGAGAAAAATGCTCTAAACAAAAGTTGTAGATCTTTTAATTTCCTATAAATTTAATTATATACACTTTTGTCGTAAAATGCATACTAAGACCGAAATGTTAAAAAAATCGATTTTTCTCACGTTTTCGTAAGAAAAAAAACAGAAAATCGCAAATTACCGCTAAACTAAGCGTTATACTAAAAAATGTTTGAAACAGAAGTTGTAGGTTTTTAAATTCTCTACAACTTTCATTATATAAGTTTTTGCGCTAAAATTTACATTAAAGCCGTAATCTTAAAAAAAACAACGTTTTTACGTGAAAACAGCCTCACCGAGAATTTCAGCAAACATGGCGCCTACCCTATCTTGTAGAGAATAAAAAATTGAGTAAAATAGGCGATTTTAAAAAAAATCGTAGGACCAGTTTTTGAGAAAATCGCAAAAAACTGAAAAATTATACGAATAAACTACTACTTCCGGTTGTCCGATTTTGATGAAAATGTTCGTGTCGCGTCCGGTAGTGGTATGTAACTTAAGTTTCAAGTTTCAAGTTCGTACGATGTTCCGTTCTTGAGATATTCTGTTCACACACAGACACACACACACACACACAGACACACAGACAAACACACAGACCAATCGCTAAAAACATGTTTTTTGGGTTCAGGGGGTCTGAAAACGTATAGATCCGGTGAAAACTCGATTTCGAAAAATCGACATGAAAACAATACTTTCCTTCCTATATATTCATATAGGCAAGAGAAAGTAAAAATTTACTTTATACATCACTAAACTATTGTAAAGAACAGCAATGCTGTCAGTAGATGAAATTAAAACTAAATCGTCATCATTACAATGCTATGAAGCAAATCCAATTTTGCGATGCGAACGGTTCAAGAAGCGGTAAAATCGACTCGAAATCGACGATTGCCTGCTCTCAGGTTAAATTTTTATTTTTATCTTATACCTAATGCACTTGCCTTTAACAGACAGGTGGAGTGTCAAATTATTTACACTCAATCTGTTCGTTGCAGGGCTAAAATAAATAGTTCTGTTTCTTATCACATGGTCAGCCAATTAAATGACTGATTCATTTAATAACAGAAGAGGTAGAGGTGTAAAAGACACTAATCAGAGTTATCTCCTCTGAAAGTACTGAATTTCTTTATACAGCCAGACCCTGCGGTGAATGAAGTGAAGGTGTCATTTGCAGAGCGGAAAATAAGTGCTTTTCAGAGGGCCCGGCATGCTGATAAGCATACTTTTCCACTCAGTGAGGAAGGCATGGATAAACCACCTCACTCCTCATTTTACTTAGTAAAACCTCTACAGGTTTAAACCAGCCTTTCGGCTGATGACCTAAACAACAACCTAATGTACTGGTTTTCTCATATTTTACCCTGATTTCTTGATGTAAATACAGAACATTGCCTTGCATTTTAAAAGAAATAATACGTCTTTACATTACCTTGCTCAATTTTTAACTTTTGCTTATAATAACGTATCTGATTTTTATGAAACACATACGTAGTTGTTTTTTTTTTTTTAGTTTTCCAAGTTCTTGGAGAAACTTCCATGTGTATCTGGTATGTGAGGTGGCACATGAGATATTGAACGTGCGAACACTGACACTAGAAGGAGGTAAACTGGAACAGAGGGTGTAGGCGCCTGCCTGCCTGTTGCTATTAAACCAAATAAAAACTCAACAAAATTTATTTCTGCATTTTTCTTCTACAGAACGTAGTTTAGCGTCAATTATAGATTTTCCGTATGTTTAAGTCTTACAGAGGTTGATTTTCATCAAGCACATTATTATTTATTCACATATGATTAAAATTAGATTATGTTTACATTGCTTAGTCATGGTTAAATATGAGTTGTATTTTTAATTATTTACATTGGCAAAAGAAAGTCGGGTGAGAGTTCACACCAATTAATTATTAATATAAAACGATATTTTTACAATATCTTTAGCGTATAACTAGCATACCCGCGCGATTTCGCACGCAAAACATGTGTAAGCCTAATCATTTTTTTAAAATTAATATGTAACAGAAATCGTGCAGCTGTCAGCGACTATATGCCCTATCTCTCTCCCTCCCTACCTCTCTCTATCTGTTCCTCTCTCTCTCTCTCCCATCTTCTCCCTTCCCTCCATCTCTTCCCACCCCTCTCCCCTCCCAATCACTCCCCCACACTCTATCCATATCTCTCCCTCTCCCCCCCTATATATCTCCCCTACATATCTCCCCTTCACCCCTCTCACACACACACGCACCGCACGCCCGCTCACAAATTTACCCCGCATTATTTTTTACCATCATCAAACCCCTTCATCTACTTTAACAGCAATACATACTCACATGTACACACACGCATACATATTTATGAAATTCTTCATTAGGGGCTCTTAGGGTTATCATTTTTGAAAATTTAAAAAGAAAATGCTGTTGTGAATATAATAATACGAATGTGCTGTCAAAATTTTCATGAAAATCCGTTGAGTAGTTTTGGAGACCCACCGGGTTGGTCTAGAAGTAAAGTCGTCGCCAAAATCAGCTATTTAACAGTGATTTTTGGAGACGAAGGTTCCTGGTTCAAATCCTAGTAAAGGTAGTTACTTTTATACGGATTTTGAATGCTAGACAGTTGTTACTGGTGTACTTTGATGGTTGGGGTTCAATTAACCATAATCTCTCAGGAATGGTCGGCCTGAGTCCTGTACAAGTCTACACCTCATTTACACGTCATACATATCATCCTAATCTCATTGGGTCATGGGGTTGTTTATTGTTCTGAATTGAACATATTGCAACGTACACACATTAGGGACTATAAAAAAAGTAGTTTTGGAAATTAGCGTGCACAAAAAAAAAAACACGCTTTGTATTTACAATATTAGTATAGATTTTGTCTAGCAAACATTAATTCGTGAATTGACCGCTCACTTTCTTTTAAAAGTTTGTTTACGGAAATGTAAGTTGAACGTGCGCGTGCGCGTACGTGTGCATGTGTCTGTGCAGACAGATATTATTCATAAAAATATCAGCTACACGCATTACAAACACATAAACATGTATTGGGAATATTATTAGGCTCTTTATTTTTAGAGAACACGTAATTAGTTATGCCAAAAAGATAAATAGCCTCATATATTTTACTTGTTGGTTCTTACTTTTAAGGAAACATCACGAAATGGTTAACAAGTTGCACCGGGTGATTCAAAACAATTTTAACAATATAAAATTTTTTTTTTTATTTTATTTTTTTTATTGAGTGATGATGCCTATATAAGCCTTGGGCTTGTGCGTAGGTAATGATATGTGGTGATTTACAGATGAAAAAATACCAGACCTGACCGGGAATCGAACCCGGGACCCCGGCATAGTAGCCAGTTGCGCTGACCACTACACCACGGGCCGGCCCGTGGTTGAAAGTTAAAAGTTCCAAAATAATTTTTGTAATCCAACTTTTTATTATATTTATTTGTAAAGAACTCATTTTAAGACTTAAAATTCTTAACACTATGAACCTATAGTATATCCCACAGAATCTTGCATAAGATATAAACAGACTACGGGTTGAAAGTTAGTAAAAAGGATGCGTTATCATGTTTCACTCTACCAACACCTTTAGTCAAAACAACCGGCGACAGACTGGATGATGTGAAAAAAACTCGAATGAGCAAGTCAAAATTTAAAGCAATGATGACTGTCTTTTTTTATATCCATGGGATTGTGTACCTTCACTGGGTTCCTGAAGGTTAAAAAATTAATCAATATTACTACCTTGAGGTACTTTCTAAACTACGACAAAGAGTAAGGAAAAAACGCTCCGAATTGTGGAAGGATCATGGGTTCTCCACCAAGACAATGCACCAGCTCATTCCGCGTTATCTGTCAAGAGGTTGCTAGCTAAGTACAGCATCTAAGTGTTAGAACATCCACCTTATTCACCAGATCTTACACCATGTGACTTCTACCTGTTCCCTAAGGTGAAATCTGCATTAAAGGGACAAGATTTGAGACTGTGGAAGCTGTAAAAGAGAAAGCGGTACGTGTCCTGAAGGAGCTGACAGAAGATGACTTCCAGTACTATTTCCAACAATGGAAATTTCGCATGGAGCATTGTAGGGATAGAGAAGGAGTGTATATTGAAGGTGACAATAAGTGATTATGTATAAAATAAAAATAAAATTTTTTACAACGTCAGTCTCGTTATTTAATAGCCACACTCGTATGTAATGATTTCCTGGAGTTAGCTGACACTGTACAAAATGAAGATATACCGTAGTTTTTCTGCAGCACAAGGGATTGTTTCATAATCCCCGTCATTGCTGTACTGGTTACGACTTGCTTTTGCAGTTAGAAGACCGATTTCGTTGGAGTTGCGGGAAGAGAACTTGCCGAGAATATAGATACCTTCGATAGGGCACTTGGTTTGAAGGTTCCAGCCTGCCTTTAAGGGTAATAATGTATTATATATATTCGTGGTGCTGTCAGTACACGACAAAATGAAAATTAAAACAAAACAACAAAAATGTTTCATTTATATTCAATGGATGTGTGCGTGCATACGCTCACATGTGCGTGGTGAGAAGAAAACGTGGTGTATAGTGCGAAATTTTATTCAGCAGTGGTAGAACTATCACAAGGGGAACTGGAGTTAATAGTGGGTAGGCATCTAACAGAGAGAAGATCCCAGAGTTGAAGCTGTATTTTTGTTTTGTTTTACGTCTGAATGTTTTGCAATTTCTGGTAATACAGATGGTGGAGAATGATGATATATGAAAATTAGTGATAAAAAATGCCAGACCTTATCGGGAATCGAACCTGGAATCCCAGCGTAGAAGCAAGTCGCGCTAAAAACTGTACCAACGGGCCGGCCTACTACGCCAATTGGAGCTGTAGAGATGGATTTTCACGTAGAAGATCTAGATTAGAGAGAGAGAGAGAGAGAGAGAGGAGAGAGAGTGAGAGAGAGAGAGAGAGAGAGAGAGAGAGAGAGAGAGAGAGTGAGAGAGAGAGTGAGAGAGGGAGGGGGAGAGTGCGTGAATGAGAAAGAGAGAGAGCGAGAAAAAGAGAGGGGGGAGGGGAAAGGGAGGGAGAGAGTGAGTTATTGATAGAGAGAGAGAGAGAGAGAGGAGGGGGAGAGAGAGAGGAATGTGGACATAAGGGAAATGTTAAAGAAGCCTGGTGTGGTTTGGACATATACAGAAAATGGGAGAGAATAGATGGCCAAAAAATATTGTGAACTGAAAGACCCCAAGGAAAGTGGAAACAGGATGACCACCTGAAACATGAGATAAACAAGTACGGGAGGATGTTCCTCTAGGAATCTGGAGGATGGTGATTAAGAACACAGAGATCAGTGGCTGTTGGGATGCGAGAGACGGAATAGGCTGTAAGAAAAACTCGCTAAAAATAAAAATCTGGTGTGAAACACTCACACAACTATCTCTTGCCAATGCAGATAATTAACAATAAACCTAACATTAGTAATAAAACATTAAAAATAAACAAAAAACTAACCTCAATAAACATAACCTAATTTTAATTATATATGAAAAGACGCAAAATGAAAATCAACCTCAGTATGGCTTAAAAATACGGAAAATCACTCTTTCACGCTAAACTAGACTCTGTACAAAAAATGCTTTAAATAAAAGTTGTAGATCTCTTAATTTCCTATAAATTTTATTATATACACTTATGTCGTAAAATGCATACCAGGGCTGAAATCTTGAAAAAAATCGATTTTTCACACGTTTTCGTGAGAAAAAAATAAAAAAATCGCTAATTACCGCTAAACTAAGCGTTATACAAAAAAATGTTTGAAATAAAAGTTGTAGGTTTTTAAATTCTATACAACTTTTATTATGTAAATTTTTGCCCTAAAATGCATATTAAAGCCGTAATCTTAAAAAAACAATTTCTTTACGTGAAAACAGTTTCACCGAGAATTTCAGCAAACATGGCCCCTACCCTATCTTGTAGAGCATATAAAAATTAGTAATTAGGCGATTTTAAAAAAATCGTAGGACCCGTTTTTGAGAAAATCGCAAAAAAGTGAAAAATTACACGAATAAACTACTACTTCCGGTTGACCGATTTTGATGAAAATGTTCGTGTTGGGTCCGGTAGTGGTATGTAACTTAAGTTTCAAGTTTCAAGTTATGTACGATGTTCCGTTCTTGAGATATTCTGCTCACACACACACACGCACGCACGCACACAAACACACGCGCGCGCTCGCACACACACACACACACACACACACACACACACACACACACACACACACACACAGACCAATCGCTAAAAACATGTTTGTGTGGGTTCAGGGGGTCTGAAAACGTGTAGATCCGGTGGAAACTCGATTTCGAAAAAATCGACATAAAAACAACACTTTCCTTCCTATATATTCATATAGGCAAGAGAAAGTAAAAATGAAATAGGCTCAGCAATAGAAATAATGTTGAGAATAATTTTACAACCGCTGTTACGATCATTCTAAACAGTTTAGGATTTAAAAATCCGTTAATTAAGTCACATGGATAAGCTACGCTGTTTCATAATAAAATTTACATGCCCATAAAAAAACTTGTGTTACAAGTTTCACTAAAAATTTCGTTTCTTTCACCTCGGTTAAACAAATACTATACTGAAATAACTTACCTTTCTCAATTTCTGTTAGTTAAATTTTATAACTGTGCTAATGTAATATCTACATACGAGTAAAAACTACTCTTAGCCTATGTATTGGATTACGTAGTCAATACGTATTGTGATAAAGTTGTATATACTGTAAGGTCAGTGTGTCCTGACCTCAGTATTTTAAAAAACCTTGTCACCTTTTCATGTTTTTATTTTTTTACTTTCTCTTGCCTATATGAATATATAGGAAGGAAAGTATTGTTTTCATGTCGATTTTAAGAAATCGAGTTTTCACCGGATCTATACGTTTTCAGACCCCCTGAACCCAAAAAAACATGTTTTTAGCGATTGGTCTGTGTGTGTGTGTGTGTGTGTGTGTGTGTGAGCGTGCGTGCGTGCGTGCGAGTGTGTGTGTGTGTGCGCGCAGCGCGTGTGTGTGTGTGTGTGTGTGAACAGAATATCTCAAGAACGGAACATCGTACGAACTTGAAACTTGAAAACTTAAGTTACATATCACTACCGGACCCGACACGAACATTTTCATCAAAATCGGTCAACCGGAAGTAGTAGTTTATTCGTATAATTTTTCACTTTTTTGCGATTTTCTCAAAACTAGTCCTACGATTTTTTTTTAAATCAACTGGTTTACTACATTTGTATGCTCTACAATATAGGGTAGGCGCCATGTTTGCTGAAATTCTCGGTGAGGCTGTTTTCACGTAAAAACAATTTCTTTTTAAGATTGCGGCTTTAATATGCATTTTAGCGCAAAACGTTATATAATAAAAGTTGTAGAGAATGTTAAAATTCTACAACTTTTATTTCAAACATTTTTTTGTATAACGCTTAGTTTAGCGGTAATTAGCGATTTTCTGTTTTTTTTTTTTCTCACGAAAACGTGAGAAAAATCGATTTTTTTAACATTTCGGTCTTAGTATGCATTTTACGACAAAAGTGTATATAATTAAATTTATAGGAAATTAAAAGATCTACAACTTTTGTTTAGAGCATTTTTCTCTACAGAGCCTAGTTTAGCGTGAAAGCGTGATTTTCCGTATTTTTAAGCCAGACTGAGGTTGATTTTCATTTTGAGTGTTTCACTCATTATTAAAATAAGGTTATGTTTATTGAGGTTAGTTTTTTGTTTATTTCTAATATTTTATTACTAGTGTTAAATATATTGTAAATTATTTGCATTGGCAAGAGAAAGTTGTGTGAGTGTTTCACACCAGATTTTTTTACATAAATTTAATGTTGTTGTTGATGTCATCAGCCAAGAGGTTGGTTTGAACCTCTCGAGGTTTTACTAAGTAAAACGAGGAGTTTCGTGGTTTACCGTTGCCTTCATTACTGAGAGGAAACGTATACTTATCAGCATTTTAGACTCTCTGAAAAGCATCTCCTTTCCATCCTGCAAATGATATACTGTTCGCCAATTACGGCGGCATGTAGGGAGGGTAGCGAGACAGAGAGAGAATGTGTTGCGTCCGCCGTTCCCTTCAACTGAATCCTGAATCCTGAATCCTGGTTGAGAGGGCTGAGAAGCCCTATGATGGCGACATCGTGTTAAGGAACACCTGGTCGCTCGGGGAACAATTTTTACCGAATAATTGCAACCTCATGAAATTTAGGGGAAATTTTATAGTTTAAAATTAGGAAATAGGATTCTGGCTCTTGCGGGATTGGGACTGGGACTTCAAAGGAGGTAATGTATTTTAAGAAGTTACTCGTGGATGAAAATTTATATTAAGGGACAAGTGGGTTTAAGAGCGGCTCTTTTCGTTTTTTTGTTTTTCAGTGGCCTTTTTCAGCTATGTGGGAGTTTTATTGTCTTGCGGAGGGGAAGGCACGCACCGTACTTAACGTGGTTAAATGGTACAATTTTAGGTAGGGGTTAGTTTATGATTTTAGGGGGAGACGGAAAGGGTAGAGTTTGGCATAATCACCGGCCTTTTATTTTCTAAGTGTTTAATAATTTAAAATGGCGGCTCTTTTCACCGTAGTGGAGTGATTATGCATAGGAACATGGGGACTACTACCAACTGGGGGGGCGTGATTTTTTTTTTTTTTTTTTTTTTTGGTTTAAACGTCCGACTGTTCTGCAATTACTGCTAATGCAGACGGTGAAGGATGAAATGATTTTTTTGTAACGTATGAAAAGATGCCGTGCCTGAATGGGATTCGAACCCAAGACCGCATGATGAGAGGCGAGCACGTTACCAACTGCGCCAATGCGCAGTTGGGGCGTGAGTCATACAAGTAGATGAAGGGGCATGGGTATATAAGAGGAATACAGGGCGGAATAAAAATGTGGCAACTCAAAATTTTGATAAGTGGGTCATACTGGAATTTAGATAAAGTCGTGGAATGGTAATGGCATAAAGACTTCGGGCGGATGTGGGCGTCGGTACAAGTCCTGAATGATCTGGGGTCCGTCAGTTTTCCCAGCGTCGTGGAGCCGTTTCGAGGTATTGTAAATAAAGTCCTCCATAGAGGGGAAGAGAAGGTGTTCGTGTACGATGCGATTGGAGATAAGATAGTGAAACTTTGTGATGCAACGGAGGACTTTGTTCTGGTATGCTGAAGTACGTTTTTTGTTGGTCTTGGAGAGAAAGGGCCACCATACCGGCGACCCGGTATCCCTTCAACTCATTTCAATCAGTGCACGGTGTTCAAGCACTATAGTGACAATACGCGGTACGGTTAGGGCACTCTGCCGGCCAGTTTCGTTCCCTACACTCTAACAAGTTCATTTTTCATAAAAAATTCTGAAAATATTACTTTCGCTTCCTAATGGATCTTATTTTATTACACTATAAATGTTGTTATTATTATACTCTGATATTTATATAAGATACGCTCGTACAAAGTTAGACGATTAAATCTCATCGCATTTTTTGCGTACACGTAGGCTAATATAGGCCCAAACTTCTTTTCCAGGATTACATAATATGCGTTTTATTATTTTGTTATAAAATATAAAATTATATCTGTAATTTAATATATGTAGGGCAGAAAGAGAAATAATAAACGAGCTTGAAAAAATCACTTTTTGAAGGGAAGTCAAAGATAGATCATCGTGTCTGGTGTCTCTTTCCTGTTAGTATTCCAAGAAGCTGAATCAATTTTTATAGTTGTAATTTAATACGAAACATACGTCAATTTTTAGAAATCAACTACACACGCACAATATCAGTTGTTTGAAATTTTAACAAAAAGAACCGTATAGTAAATATAACAGAATGAGATTATGACGTACCTCTCTTTCGGGCCTGTCAAAACTTATGGTAGGTACATCATTTAGAAAAAACTTATTGCCTATTACCCTAAAATGAATCGCAGACATTTTCCCCGTATTTTGTGCACGCGCAACTAATTTCGAGGGGGTGTGGCTTTCGACAGTGACACAAATGTCAAAACGATTACCACATGAACAAAACACAATGAATAGTGAGTACTACTTTAGAGGCAGCCTGTATCAGGCTACGACGCTGTGGTGGGGGAGCTACTTACTGCGCATGTGCGGCCCGCATGCCACCGTAGTTGGTTACATTTATACCTTCACTTCATTCACCACAGGGTTTAACTGTATAATGAAATTCGCAACTCTCAGAGGAGATAACTCTGACTAGTGTCTTTTACTACTCTACTTCTTTTTTTTTTTTTTTTTTTTTTTTTTTTTCCGGGGTTCCTACGGCCGGCGCCGCTTCCCGCACTTCAATCTCCACTCTCCTCTATCCTCCCAATCACCCTCATCCATCCCTCTCTCCCTCATGGCTTCCTGTATTCCCTTTTTCCACGTTTTCCTTGGTCTACCTTTCTTCCTTCTGTTGGTTGGGACATAAGACAACATTCTTTTTGGCCACCTCTCATCACCCATTCTCTGCACATGACCATACCATATCAGTTGTCGTCTCTCTATCCTATCCACAATGGTATCTTCTACATGAGCTCTCTTCCTGATGTCGCCATTACGGATATGGTCCAACCTGGACACTCTACATGAACGGCGCAGAAAGTCCATTTCAATTGCTTTAAGCTGGCTGTCTATTTTTGATGTTATTTGCCAGCACTCTGCCCCATAAGTTGTTATTGGCTCCACAATAGTGTGGTACAACTGGACTTTTGTATTCATGTGCATTTTTGCAGACCATAAAATCGGGTTCAATTTCCGGATTGCTATTCTCCCTTGCACAATCCTATTTTTAACATCCTTCCTAGTTGAACCGTCTGATGATATGTAGGTCCCCAAGTACTTGAATTCCTTTGTGCTCTTGATAATTTTGTTGTCGACTTGAAGATCATTGGACTCTTCCCCTATAACCAAGTATTCGGTTTTGCTAATATTAATATTCAACCCCCATTCACAGTATTCATCCAAGAGTTTCCTTGTCATATAAGCAATGTCCTCTTCATCGTTAGCTATGAGCACTTGATCATCGGCAAACAGTAGTGTATACAAACAGGTATCTCCAATTTCAATCCCCATTCCATTACATTTCTTGCGCCAGGTGCTCAGTGCTCTTTGTATATATATCTTGAAAAGAGTTGGTGATAAACAACACCCCTGCTTCAAACCCTTGTTAACCCTGAACGGCGCAGATATTTCATTATTCAATTTAATCACACATTCTGAGTTCCTATAAAGTGTTCTTATTGCTCTGATGTAGCCTTTGTTGATGTTTGTTTCAGATAACACCTCAAACATCCTATTGATGGGAACATTATCATAGGCCTTTTCCAAATCAATAAACATTAGATGCGTACTCAGATTCCTTTCCGACCGTTTCTCTACCAATTGTTGGAGAGTGCTGATATTGTCCAGGCACGATCTGCCCGCCCTAAAACCACATTGCTCTTCTATTTCCTCAAAGTCCTGCTCTAGTCTTGTTTTCAGGATTCGACCATACAGCCTTCCCATAGCACTGGTTACTGTTATGCCTCTATAGTTCGAGCACACCTTTTTATCACCCTTTTTATGTATTGAGCTCAGATACCCCATTTTCCAATCATTTGGGATATCCTCGTCCTTCAAAAGGCATTTGTTATAGACTTCCACCATTTTTTCTAATAGTATGTCCGGTCCATGCTTCACCAACTCTATAGGAATACTTCCAGGTCCAGCAGCTTTCCCATTTTTCATATGTTTTAGGGCGTTTTTAAGCTCTATCACACTGATTTCCTCTATATCCATATCCTCTCTATCTATTTCCTCCTCTTGTAATGGAGTCGTCATAAACTGAGGTCTATCTTCTTCAAGTAATTTTTTGTAATAGGTCTCCCATTCATTCATTTTTATCAGTGTGATGTTATTCTGGTTTATGTTATCTTTTCTGAGATTTCTTATTGCTTTCCATGCCTCTGCCACTCTCGTACCACCCATATATCGATTGATTTGGTCACATCTCTCCTCCCAGAACTCATTTTTCCTTTTTTGCACTTCCCTTTTTGTTTCTCTATTCCACCTGACATACTGTTTCCTATCCTCATAGTCTCCCGTTGCCAACCACTTAAGATATGCCTGCTTCTTATGCTTGACCAAAATCTCCAACTCCTCCGACCACCAATCCCTGCTTTTTGGATTACTTCCTTCAGTTTCTCCCAAAGCTTCTCTAGCAGCTTCATGAATGAAGGCTTTAAGTTGTCCATACACTTCTTCCGCTGACCCTTCTTTCAACTTTTGAATTTTAGTTGCCAGTCTTAACTTATACAAGAATTGGACTGATTCTTGGCTCAAACTCTGTAGATTGTATTTGGGAAATTCCATGTTTTGTTGTGCAATATTATTAGTGATTTTCTTCTCTTGCTTTTGGGAAGGTCTGAACTTAACTTGCACACTTGCTTTCACCATAAAATGATCCGAGCCACATTGAGGTCCTCTGTGCACTCTCACATCCATGATTTTCAGTGGAGAGTTTTGTCCTTGTATTACATAGTCTATAATGCTTGTCAAATTTCGTTTAGGCTGACTCCAAGTATATTTATGTATCATTTTGTGGGGGAAAAAACCATTCATAATCTTCAAAGAAAATGTGTCACATAGATCAATTAGTCTCTGACCACTATCATTGAGCACCTCTTCTCCATATCTTCCAACTGTCACACTATTCACACAGCACCCAGTACGAGCATTCAAGTCACCAAGGATGAAAATTTCTTTACTTTTATTGATCCCTGTTAGAACTTGTGACAGTGTTTCATAAAACTGGTCTTTCACTAGCACTTCTGTGTCGTCTGTCGGAGCGTACACTCCCACAATCACAATGTCATATCCGTTTTTCCTTAATTCGACCATCATTATCCGCTCATCTATTTCATCCCAACTGGTTACTTTTGATTTATGTTTACTGTGGATCGCTATAGCAACTCCTCTTTTTGCTCTCTCGCTTTTGTTTACTCCGCTGTAAAACATTATATAGTCCCCCACTCTTTCATTACCCTTTCCTTTTTTCTTTGTTTCCGTTAGAACGCCGATATCTATTTTCATTTTTTCCATTTCATCAAAGACTTCCTGACGCTTTGTACCTATACCTTGAATATTCCATGTTCCAAAATTCATTATCCATTTCCGTTTGTCTTTTCTTATTCCATTATTCCGGTCCGAGTTCCGAGGCTTCTGATTGAAGTTTTTAACGATGCTAGATTTTTTACGAAATGATGGGGTGTTGGCCCATCGATTCAACCCCCAACCTGGAGGACCAGAATTTTCTGTTGGGGTTTATTCCCCTAGCCGAAATGTTCTCGTTATGAGGCGCCAGAAACTCGCCTTCACCCCCTCTCGTCTGCTACATAACGCACATCCATTGTACGCCATGCACCCAGCGGTTACGCGACACATTGTCTTCGAGGACGTGAGAGTAGGATTTGTTGGCAGAGCTGAGTTCTATTTCTAGAACCTTCGACTCTTTCGTCGAAAAACAGCGGACATTACTCAGAATTTTGCTACAGTGAGAGCTTCGGCCACTCTCACCGCCTCCGAGATCCTTTACCAACCTTTAACCACCACTCTACCTCTACTGTTCTTAAATGCTTCAGTCATATTGGCTGACCAAGTGATAAGAAACAGAAGTATTTTCTGGAGCCCTGGAACCTGATCGAGTGCAATTAATTTATTGTTTTAATTTTTTAATTGTTTTAATTTATTAATTTTTTTGTCTTTCTTAACTATTTGAAAGTAAAGAATAGTTATTGTTAAAATCTTGGTAAATCTTTAAATCTAGTGTGAATAACAGTCCTTAGTATCTCGGAAAGGTCTAAAAATGATAATAAAACTCCCCTGGCCCGACAGTGATGGTGACAAAAAGAGAGAGACGTCATACCCCTTTCTCTTAAACGTACCTACGGTGTCTTATCTAAATATCAGAATATAATAAAAACATTTACAGCGTAATAAAATACGATTCATCAGGAAGCGAAAGTATTGTTTTCAGAATTTTTGATTAAAAATCTGGTGTGAAACACTCACGCAACTTTCTCTTACCAATGCAAATAATTAACAATAAACCTTACATTGGTACTAAAACATTACAAATAAACAAAAAACTAACCTAAAAAACATAACCAAATTTTAATCATGAGTGAAAGACGCAAAATGAAAATCGACCTTAGTTTGGCTTAATAATACGGAAAATCACTCTTTCACGCTAAACTAGACTCTGTACAGAAAAATGCTTTAAATAAAAATTGTAGATGTTTTAATTTTCTATAAATTTGGTTATACACTTTTGTCGTAAAATGCGTACTACGGCCGAAATGTTAGATAAATCGATTTTTCACACGTTTTTGTGAGAAAAAACAGAAAATTGCTAATTACCGCTAAACTAAGCATTATACAAAAACATGTTTGAAATAAAAGTTGTAGGATTTTAAATTTTTTACAACTTTTTTTATATACTTTTTTGCGCTGAAATGCATAATAAAGCTGCAATCCTAAAAAAAACATTTTTTTACACGAAAACAGCCTCACCAAGAATTTCAGCAAACATGGCGCCTACCTTATCTTGTAGAGCATATAAAATTTAGTAAATGAGGCTATTTTTAAAAAAATTGTAGGAACAGCTTTTGAGAAAATCGCATAAAAGTGAAAAATGATACGAATAAACTACTACTTCCGGTTGACCGATTTTAATGAAAATGTTCGTGTCGGGTTCGGTAGTAGTATGTAACTTAAGTTTCAAGTTTCAAGTTCGTACGATGTTCCGTTCTTGAGATATTCTATTCACACACAGATACACACACACACCCGCGCGCGCGCGCGCACACACACACACACACCAATCGCTAAAAACATGTTTTTTGGGTTTAGGGGGTCTGAAAACGTGTAGATCCGGTGAAAACTCGATTTTCAAAAATCGACATGAAAACAATACTTTCCTTCCTATATATTCATATAGGCAAGAGAAAGTAAAAATGAACTTGTTACAGTGTGGTAAGCAAAACTCTAAATATTTTTGCCCGTGGACCTTCGGATGGTGTCTGCGGAAGGGGGCTGATGTTTTCAATACGCCTGATGCCGACCGCGTTGGCGATGTTGGTAACGTGCTCGCCTCTCATCACGCGGTCTTGGGTTCGAATCCCACTCGGGCATGGCATTTTTTCACACGTTACAAAAAATTCATTTCATCCTTCACCGTCTGCATTAGCAGCGATTTGCAAAACAGTCGGACGTTAAACAAAAACAAAAAAAACAATACGCCTGATAACACAACGAATTCTCATAAGAATTGTACTGCATTCTTAACGTGAAATACAGTATAGGTCATTTGTTCTAGCTAGAAGCTTTCCCTCCAACGCTGTGTGCCGCTGAGCTGTTCTGTTTAGTGGTGGGGGAAGCACCTCGTAGTTGTAACAGTAGTATACAGTTAGAAAGAGAGGGAATGATGATTAAGTGAGAAGGAGACAACACTTGCCCCTTGAAACTATCCCTAATCTACCTACTCGCCCTCCCCTTACAAGCTTCTTCCTAAAACAAATGACCTATATAGGCTTAGATATTACAATATTTTGTCTGATAAACTCAGACTACGAAGCTGAATACACAGTCAAATTAAATTTCTAATTAATTAAAAAATTTAAGTTGATTACAGTACTTACAGGTATTTTAAGCATTTCTTCCAGACGTAATTCTATGGACTTCCCTCGTTTTGGTCTAACCAATATGTATACATTTTTTATTTGAGGACATGTGTATAATAACTTTTCAAGAAGGACTTTCCCCATAAATCCATATGCACCAGTCACTAAAATGCTTCGTCCTACGTAGAATTCTGCCACTTCACTCATTATGATTCTGAAAAAAAACAAAAATAAAAATATTATTTTACGAATAAATATTGTTGATCAACAAAACAAATCTTTGAACTGAAATTATTTTTTGTATTGGAAATGATTTTTTATAATGTATGAAAATATGCCGTGCCTGAGTGGGGTCCTGGGTTCAAATCCCACTCAGGCACGGCATATTTTCATACGTTACAAAAAATCATTTCATCCTCAATTGTACACCCCAACGTCGTCGCTAATGACCGTTGTAGTTGATGCGACGTTAAATAATTTAAAAAAATCTTTGAACAGATTACAAACAAATACAGAACAAGAAATACCTAATCAGTTTAATAAAACGAAAAATACCTAGTAGAAATGAATGTCCCAACACAAATATAAAATGCAAAAGATCTAAAGAAAAAATTGTGAGTTTATGAACTTCCAAGTAAAAAAAAAAAGCAACATAGGGAATAACTCGAAGATTGAAAGAAGGAATTTCGATAAAAAATAAAAGAAAAAGTCATGTTAAAATATTTAGAAATATTAGAAGAAAATATATATTTTGTAGTACCAGAAAGGTTGGTGACAAAAGAAAACTAACTATTTTAATTTATTTTTGGAATTTATTTATTTCAAACATGTTTTTGCACAATGCTTAGTTTAGAGACAATTAGTCATTTTCAATATTTTTTTTTATCAAATTCGGCTAAAAATAAGATTTTTTAATATTGTGCCTTTATTTACGACAAAATGTATATAAAGTTATAGAAAAGAAAAAAAATCTACAACTTTTATTTTAATCATTTCTTATGCAGAGATAAATTTTCATTTTTAATTATTAAATCATGATTAAAATTAGATTATGATTTTCGTTTTGCATTGTTTACTAATGATTAAACATAGGTTATATGTTTTGTTATTTACAATGGAAAGAGAAAGTCGTAAGTACTTCACAACGGATTATTAAAAATGATTATTGAAATTGTATCCGGACTTTTTTTTTTTATTGAGTGATGATGCCTACATAAGCCTTGGGCTTGTGCGTAGGTAATGATATGTGGTGATTTACAGATGAAAAAATGCCAGACCTGACCGGGAATCGAACCCGGGACCCCGGCACAGTAGCCAGTTGCGCTGACCACTACACTACGGGCCGGACTACTAGATTAACGTTATATTCATTTAATTATAAATTGTTTTGTAAATTATAGCTCCATATAAATTTGTAACAAAACACCTTATTATCAGCTATTAATATTTCCAGCAAGCCCATAACAAACTGGTGGAGTGTCAAATTATTTACACTCAATCTGTTCGTTGCAGGGCTAAAATAAATAGTTCATGGTCAGCCAATTAAATGACTGAATCATTTAAGAACAGAAGAGGTAGAAGTGTAAAAGACACTAATCAGAGTTGTCTCCTCTGAAAGTAATGAATTTCATTATACAGCAAGACCCTGTGATGAATGAAGTGAAGGTGTCATTTGCAGAGTGGAAAATATGTGCTTTTCAGAGGGCCCGGCATGCTGATAAGCGTACTTTTCTATTCAGTGAGGAAGGCAATAGTAAACCACCTCACTCCCCGTTTTACATAGTAAAACCTCTACAGGTTCAAACCAGCTTTTCGGCTGATGACCTAAACAACAATATTTCCATATAAAAACAGAAAAAATGAATAACAAAATGTTTGTAATTTAAACATTTAAGAATATTGTTAAAATTCTTATTTGATTGGTTTATGACATAGCCTACTTAAATTACAAAATAATAATTTAAATAAAATCAATTTTTGTTTAATCGCATCATTTCATTAAGTAATATAATTTTCAAAACAAAACTTACATCACCCAAATTAAAAAAACAATCGACCACACAAAGAAAATTCAGTTTATTAACAAAAATAATTTACACAAAAAAATGGTTTGGTATAGAAACACATCAAGAAAACTATCAAAAATTTGTATAAAATTTTTCTTAACATTTTATGAAATTGATCACGATGTAAATTTTATGAATGATTTAAAATTTTTATTTAAATTCTTTAAATATTTACCATTATATCCGATTAGTTATTTAAAAGAAACTATAGAATATAAATTAAAAAAATTAAATATATATATGTTATTTATAATTCATATGACAGTTTCATTGGGTTTATTATATTTTGATATCGGTTTAAAACATGTAACCGGAAGTTACATAATCATGAACATATTAAACATAATTATAATCATGCCTAAATCTTTTGAATTTCATAAACTTTTAAAAAAAATTAAAAAATTTGATGAATTTTACATGCAATTAATACAACAAGATGTTGAAATAAAGAAAGATTTTTTTAGGTTAAAAAATCGTGGTATATTTTTGATAATTTTATCAAATTTTGGATCGTTTATGTTTGGTATAGCAAGTGTTTTTATAAAGAGTAGAACAGTAACACGGGCATTGTCGACGTTTATAATAAATACACCATTATTGGTTCATATCGGATTTGTTTTATTTATTGGATATGAATTAGTCGATCGTTACAAGAAAACGTATCACATAAGTTCAATATTTTGTAAAAATATTTACTTCAAAAACCCACAAGATATAAACGATTCAATTCTCTACGTTAACCGATTAGAAAAATGTGAAATTTTATATGAAAAATTTGTAAGTTGTACCAAAGAATTTAATAGATTATTTGGTTATTATTTATTGATTACCTTTTTGAATTTTGCAATGAAATTTGCTGTGATAACAACAAGAGCTTTAATATTATATTCGGTGGATGGCTGGATTGTCACATTATGTGATAAAATATACTACACATGGGTGTTATTTTTGGTTGCAACAATTAGCAATGAATTTTCTAAAATCGTAAGTATATTAAATTTTGGTTTTTTTTGCTTTTACGACCTCATAGGATCATTTCTGTTGTTGTTTAGGTCACCATCCGATAGGCTGGTTTGAACCTCTAGAGGTTTTACTAACTAAAAAATCTGGTGTGAAACACTCACACAACTTTCTCTTGCCAATGTAGATAATGAAACAATATAACATAACATTAGTAATAAAACATTTTAAATGAACAAAAAACATAATCTTATTTTAATCATGAGTGAAAGACGCAAAATGAAACTCTACCTCAGCTTGGCTTAAAAATACGGAAAATCACACTTTCACGCTAAACTAGGCTCTGTAGAGAAAAATGCTCTAAATAAAAGTCGTAAATCTTTTAATTTTATATAATTTGATTAAACACTTATGTCGTAAAATGCATTCTAAGGCTGAAATCTTTAAAAAAATCAATTTTTTACACGATTTCGTGAGAAAAAACAGAAAATCGCTAATTACCGCTAAACTAAGAGTTATACAAAAAAATGTTTGAAATAAAAGCCGTAGAATTTTAAATTCTCTACAAGTTTTGCCATACTTTTTGAGAAAATCGCAAAAAATTGAAAAATTACACGAATAAACTACTACTTCCGGTTGACCGATTTTGATGAAAATATTCGTGTCGGGTCCGGTAGTGGTATGTAACTTAAGTTTCAAGTTTCAAATTCGTATGATGTTCCGTTCGTGAGATATTTTGTACACACACACACACACACACACACCCACAATCGCTAAAAACATGTTTTTGGGTTCAGGGGTCTGAAAACGTGTAGATTAAGTGAAAACTCGATTTCTAAAAATCGACATGAAAACAATACTTTCCTTCCTACATATATTCAAATAGGCAAGAGAAAATAAAAACGAGGAGTGAAGTGGTTTACTATTGCCTTCCTCACTGAGTTGAAAGAGTACGTTTATCAGCATGCCAGGCCCTCCGAAAAGCATCTACTTTCCACCCTGCAAACGACACCATCATTTCATTCACCACAGGGTCAGGCTGTATAGTGAAATTCATTACTCTCAGAGAAGATAACTCTGACTAGTGTCTTTTACCCCTCTACCTCTTCTTTTGTTAAATGCTTCAGTCATATATGCTTCAGTCGTTCCCACTCGACAAGCTTTTCTCTAACTAGCAACGGTTGCATGCGCGTTTACAATAATGACACGCTTCGTATGCGCATTTGCAACAGTGGAAAGGCACAACAACGCATACAAAATAACGCCTGCGTATATAAAGTTCAGCCGTTCTTAGTTTGCTCCTACTGTCAACAAACAAAAGCCACCTACTACAGGTTGCACCCTAGAGTCCGCGACTTTATGGATGTCGTATTCCTATTAAGTTAACTATATTTTAAAGTATAAGTAATTACTTAAAACATCAGTCATGGTATGATGTAGGCCTAACAATTTCATTTATAAAAATACTTTTAAAAGTATTTTGTATTTAAATACTTTTGAAAGTATTTTGTTGTTACTTTTTGATCAGCGTGTACACATTTTCATATAAATACAAGCCTAAGAGTCATATACAAGACAAGCCTACTGAGTTAAGCAGTAGCAAGGAAAAATTATTGGTAAGTGATGAATTTATCATTGTGTTTGATTTGTTAATTTTTAATTTTGTGTGATATTTGATTCAATGGGGTTCATGACAAGCCTACTGAAGTAAGCAGTAGCAAAAACAATTTTCTGGTGGTAAGTGATGAATTTATCATTGGTGATAAACTTTCAGTTTATCAGTTTTATCTTGACATGTCCTATACTCCCTTTGGAGTCTCCTGGATGCAAGTAAAAAAAAAAAAAAAAAAAAAAAAAAAAAAATGCGCATGCTCGGTGACGTCCTTATTTTTTGACAGTAGGAGCAAACTAAGAAAGGCTGGACTTTTGATAATTTAATTAAATTACTTATTGACGTGCAACGAATTTTATAAAAAATAAAAAATGAAATAAAAATAGTTTTATTGATCTTTTACTAGTAATAATAATATTGTTTAACTTTTTACCAAATTACAATATAGACTCATAATTTAATAAAATTTACTTAAATAAATTTAACGAAAAATTTCAATAAAAATATTATCGAGTTTCAAATATTTGAAATAGTATCTGATTTTAAAGTTCATTTAAATAAAAAAAATAATGTACTCATTTTTGAATGTAATTAATGAAAAATTATATTCGTATTTTGGAAATTTAGTTACAAAATTTAATGACAAAAATGATAAATTTTTTTTGGATGATTTAAAATACTTAAGAATATTGTTATATTATTTACCGATTTATCCGAAATTATATGTGTCAGAAATATTATCGAAAAAAATGAAAATATTTGATGTTATTTCGTATTTATCGATTGTGATGGGTATTACTATAATAAATCGATACATGGAAGAAAATGCTACGGTTATAAATGATATGTATTTTGTATTAGATTTTTTAACACAATTTACAATTTTATATAATTGTTTTAAGTATGAAAAATTTATAACTAAATTAAAATCGTTTGATAATTTTTGTATACTTGTAAACGAAAGTTTAAAGATGAATAATGAAAATTTGAATCCAAAGAGATTTAAATTAAGGGAAATATTGATGGCAAGCCTAACTGTTTTACGAACATTTGTATTGTCCATGTCGTTACATTTGACTCCTTTACGTCGATCACTATTCGCAATTGTTTATATATCGTTACATATTCATATGACAGTTTTAATGATAAACGGTTTTGAATTGAACGCAAGATATAAAAAATTCTGTAATTTAACATCGAAATTTTGTACGAATATTTATTTTAAAAATCCGCACTCAATTAATTCCTCAAATTTGATTCGATCTCAGTTGGTACAATATAAAAAATTGCATGCAAATTTCATTGATTGTGTTAAAGAATATAATAATATGTTTGGTTATTTTATACTCCTCGATATGTTTGCCACTGGAGTTCTTACTTTGCATGTGATTGGATTCACAATATTGTATGCACGGAAATATAATATTGTTCGAATTTTGGAAAGATGTTTGGGTTTAACATTATGGTTTACTTACGGGAATATAACATCAGAGTTGTCTTCAATAGTAAGTATTTTTTTAAAAATTTATTGTGTTAAAGTTACATCAACAGCAAATGTTATAAGTGACTGTTGTTGTTTACGTCATCAGCCTGTAGGCTGGTTTGAAACTGTAGAGGTTTTACTAAGTAAAACGAGGAGTGAGGTGATTTACCATTGCCTTCCTCACTGAGTGGACAAGTACGCTTATCAGTATGCCGGGCCCACTGAAAAGCACATATTTTCCACTCTGCAAATGACACCTTCACTTCATTTACCACAGGGTCTGGCTGTATAATGAAATTCATTACTTTCAGAGGAGATAACTCTGGTTAGTGTCTTTTACACCTCTACCTCTTCTGTTCTTAAACGATTCAGTCATGACTGAAGCATTTAACAACAGAATACGTAGAGGTATAAATGACTCTAGTCAGACTTATTGAAGTGAAGATGTCCTTTGCAGGGTGGAAAGTAGATGGTTTTCAGAGGGCATGCTGATAAGATTACTTTTCCACTTAAGGGGTAGTCAACCCAGAAAATTAAATCAAAACTTCTGGCTATATTTTATCATTATTTATTTTAAATGAAAGAGTAATTTACTAGTAATGATCTACCATTTGAACCAAGCCAAAAAATTAATTACAGCCTCTAGTATAAGGGTGAGGTTGGAAAAGCGGACTTTTACAGGGAATCAAAAATCTCAGGAACCAAGAAAGATATCAACATGATTCTTATGCTAAAAAATACAGAAAATTGCTCTCTATTATACCTGTATGCTGTATGCGCTTGTATGTTTTGTTTCTTACAAGAAATTTATTGAAGAAAAACCATATTTTCAAAAAACATTTATTTTATGTATTCACAAATTATTTTTTAATTAAATCCCTATTAAGATTTTTGTAATAATTATTCCACAGATAATAGAGCAAGAAATTATGAAAATTAAAAAAAAAATCATCCAAATAACTCCAATACTAACCAAAATATTTAATTCCCAAGAATGTACAATCATGTAAAAACTACATTTCCGAAAAACTTAAAAGTTGAAGGAATAATTTCACTCGCCTTGCTAGTGAGCTTTATTTTAAACAGATGTTTTTATAACTTTTTTTTTCAATGTACAAAGTAAAGAAATGTTGTTATTCAGAAAAATTTAAACTTCAAATAAATGCAAAAAAATCGGAATTTAAAAAAATCATCTTCTTGAGTTGACTACCCCCTTAATGAGGAAGACAGTGGTAAACTGGTAAACCAGTAAACCACCTCACTCTTTGTTTTACTTAGTAAAGCTTCTAGAGGTTCAAACCAGCCTTTACGCTAATGAAATGTATAAAGAGATATGAAATTTGGAATGCTTGTAATTTTCTTGTATTGTGTGTAACCTTCACACATAGCTAGTAAATAAAATGGAAAAACAAAATAAATAATAGATAAAAATATGTGGTTCAATTACAGCCACGATAATATATTAAATTGATTACTTAAGTAACTTATGAATGAATTACTTAAGTAATAAATTTATCCTAAAACTTATTTTCGATCTGGTTTTATAAATTTATATGAATTTATCCAAAAGCAAACAATGAATTCATTTATAAATTCAATAGATAAAAAAATACATTCATATTTTGATAAATTCATTGGAAAAATTTACGAAAACGATGATATATTTTATTTAAAGAAATTAAAAAAGTTTGCTTCAATTTTTAAATACATTCCAATGTATCCTGCTTCATATATAACCGAAAATCAATTAAAAAAATTAAAAATAATAAATTTATTTTGTTATTTAATTTTAAATTTAGGAGCAGAATCAATTTTTCGTTGCACCGAAATGTTAAGTATTGCTAAAAATATGATATATTTTACTTTAGATGGTGTTGAAGTAATAATTATTGGTTTTAAAGGAATGAGACATGAAAATCTGATAAAAAAAATAAAAGAGTTTGATAATTTTTATGAATTTATAATAATAGATAATAAATTTCATGATAAAAATTTAAAAACAAAGAGATTAAAATTTAGAGAGATATTTTTATTATTTTCTTCTATTGTTCGAACTGTTGTGTTGACATGGAATCTTCGAGTATCTTTCATTGGAATGTTATTGTTGGCTGTAATATACATATCATTACACGTGCATTTATCCGTTGTGCTTTTAACCGGTTTGGAATTAAATGAACGCTATGAAAAACTACAAAAAATAACTTCATCATTTTGTGCAAATATTCAATTTAGAAATCCTCACAAATTTAATTCATCATATAAGTATCGAAAAGGATTAGATGATTTGAAAATGTTGCATGAAAAATGTATCGATTTTGTGAAGGAATATAACGATATATTTGGATATTATTTTTTAATCGATATTTTTAGTTTTGGAGTTCTTAGTTTAGATGTAATTTCATCTATTGTATTGGGTGAACATGAAGCCAATTTTGCTCGATTGCTTGAGAGGTTATTTGGTTTGGTTATATTGTTCACAATTGGAAATATAACAACAACATTTTCTTCTACTGTAAGTTATTTTAGATTTTAAATATTTATATTGTTACTAGTATGCCCAAAACGGGCAGGTGCAGTGTTATTTTAAATTGCACTCTATCTGTTTGGTCCAGGGCTAAAAAAAATAGTTCTGTTTCTTATCACATAGTCAGCCACTTATATGACTGAACTATTTAAGAACAGAAGAGGTAGAGGTGTAAAAGACACTAGTCAGAGTTATCTCCTCTGAGAGTAATGAATTTCACTATGCAGCCAGACCCTGTGGTGAATGAAGTGAAGGTGTCATTTGCACCTTACTCCTCGTTTTTACTTAGTAAAACCTCTAGAGGTTCAAACCAGCTTTTCGGCTGTTGACCTAAACAATTGTTACTAGCGGTACCCGGCGCGTGTTGCTACGCCCAAAAACAGAAAACATGTTTTTATGGAAAATACTTTCTTTTTTTATGTATACTGAGTGATTCAAAACTATACGGCAATCTCTTGGGATCTCATTCTATTGCTAAAAATAAGAAAAAAAGTTCATATAAACATATGCCTGAAAACGTTTAGTTAGCGAGTTACGGCTTGCGAAAAATTTCACCTAGAACTCTGTACCCTCTGTGAAGTAAGGCCGTATAAAAAAATGTTAAAGGTAGTTACAAAGATACAAATACGATTGTTTCTTATGTTTTTAAATCTGAAAAATTGAATAAAATTGGTTCCAGAGCTGTAAATGCAATACTTTCAGAGATATCTTACATAAAACACAAGAATTGGTGCAAAGAAAACACATTTTTGTGTTTATCGTAAGATTACTTCCATAAATGGTAAATAAAGGTGTATTTTTTCTTAAATAAATTTGTAGAAAATTTAATTCTAAAAAGATTCATGTGAATTACTCAGGATAAAAATGAATAATAGATATTGAAATTTCGCTTTATTTAAAATCAAAACAGACGCACATAAAACGCACATTCTTAACGGTATAAAATATTAACTAATATTTAGGTTGGGAGTAACAGCTGATCATTTATCAGCTGCTGCAACCTAAATATGCCAACCTTTTATGCAGTTAAACACCAAAATTGGTCTTTGCGTGTTATACGAAATTTTACGTATTGTAAATCGGGTCAACCTCCTTTATTTCGGTTAAACGAGGAAAACCCCGTTTAACCGAAATAAAATTCAGATTCAGTAAAAACTGAATCTGAATGACCAGCGTTCTTAGCCTTTTCACCGGAGATAGCTCTCTGATTGGTTAGGATGTGAACTACCCTTCTGATCTGCTACATACTAAGATCTAAACAATTCAATATTTTTCTTTTTTGCACTTCTTCACCGTCGGTAAAATGTTTTTCTCCAAATTATTCCTTAAACTTCACAAAAAAATGAAATCGAGTGAGACAAGGTTGGGATTGTACGAAGGATGGTTCATAATCTCTCAACGGTTTGATCTAAATTATCTCAATATGCGTGTGTTTTTCAAAATAATTTTATAGAACAAAAACATGCGAAATACTTTGTTTTTAAAAATATGTTGCCGGTCGCATTGGCATAGTTGGTAACGTACTCGCCTCTCATCGTGCGGTCTTGGGTTCGAATCCCATTCAGGCAAGACATATTTTCATACGTTACAAAAATAATTTCATCCTTCACCGTCTGCATTAGCAGTAATTGCAGAACAGTCGGACGTTAAACCAAAAAGTTTTAATTAAGCTTCAGTTTTTTGGCCTTCGGGTCAGCCGAAACAGTCAGCTGGTAGAAAGACGCTATTATTTGTTAAGCAACACCGGTTGGGCAAGTGACTTTGTATGGTGACCAGCTAATAGCCATCCATGAACAAACTCTACTGGGGGTCCCTGTTCAAACTCACATCCACGTCAAATAATACAGCAAAAAGCAGCGATCAAATTGGGTAGTTGTCCATAGTGTACAGTTCCCAATAACAAATAAAAGCTAAATAGTCATTTCCGGCAAATTTCAGTTACTGAAAAAAATTATATATGTTTTTTGAAATGGTTTTACAATCCGCATATTCATATCCTCTGCCGTAGGTCATCAAGTTTTAGACAGACAGTAGGTAACGGCAAACAAGAACTATTAATATTACTTTTTAAACTACTTTAAATTAACCAATAAAAACTTTCCATAATAAATAAATAAATAAATATAACTCTAATGTTATTGTTTTACAATACTTCATTAAATATTTATTTACATTAGATCAATTGAAAATTAAAATAATTATAGGTTTTCTGCAAATCTATTCACAGCACTTTAATATTTTTATTTAATTTCATAACAAAAAAATATCAATATTCATAAAAACCGTTGTGATATTTTCAATAAATTATGACTCAAACTTTCATAAAAAAATTAAAAAAGAACTTTTATAAATTTTTAATTGTAAAAAAAAATTATGGTTTCGTTAACAAAAAAAATTGATAAGAAAATCCAAACATACTTTAGGAATTTCATTTCAAATATTTATGAGTATTACGATGAATTCTACGTACATAAATTAAAATATTTCAGTTTACTTTTGAAATATATTCCAATTTATCCTTTACCATATGTAACTGAAATTACATCGATGAAATCAAAAATAATTAATGCAATTGTGTATTCTTTTTTGACGATTGGAGTTGAAATATATTTCCGTTGTGTTAAAGAGGCTGCAACATTTTTGAACGTACTGTTTTTTGTATCAGAAGTAATTGAATTGATTCCTATGACTTTAAAATCGTTTAAATTTGAAAATTTAATTAAAAAATGTAAAGAATATGATGATTTTTGTGAATTAATAAATACTGATAATATTATTATTAAAAATTTAAAAGTAAAGAGATTTAAATACCGAGAAATATTTTTGGTGGTTGCTTCTGTAAGTAGGACAATAATTTTAAGCACATCTTTTAAAACTTCGGATTTTGGAAGAATGTTTATATCGATCGTTTATGTATCATTCCATGTGCACCTAGCAACTGCTTTACTTGCAAGTTTTGAATTATACGAAAGATATGAAAAACTACTTAAATCAGTAACACAATTTTCTAGCAACATTTATTTTAAAAATCCTCACAATTTAAATTCATCATTATTGATTCGAACGGAGTTAAGAAAATATAAAAAATTACATAAAAAATTTATCTGTTTGGTTCAAGAGTATAATAATATATTTGGTTATTTTATTGTAATAGATTTTGTTACTTTTGGCACAATAAGTATAAATGTAATTGTATTGGCCATATTGTTTGAAAACCGATTAAGTTACGCTCGTATTGTTGAAAGATTAGTAGGGCTGCTTCTAATGTTAGCACTTGGAAATATTACTACTAAATTTTCTAAAACCGTAAGTGAATTCTATTTACATTTTATTAACGATAGTTTTAATAGTACAAAGTTAGTATAGGGTAATTCAAAAAGAGCGCCGGTTTTGATATATCAAATTAAGAGATTTATTTTATTGAAAAACTGAAAATAAATACATCAACAAGTTCATCTTACCTTCCGATTTCATGTATGAAAAATGATGTCATGCATGTGTCCTTCTCTACTGCGCTGGCACGCATCAACTCTGTCCATGAAATTGGATATTACTGCACGACAAGTTTCGACTTCCATTTGCCCGATAACCCGTCGAATTTCCTCCTTCAAGTCATTGATGTTTCGGGGTTTATTGGCATACACCAATGACTTCAGATGACCCCAAAGATGAAAGTCACAAGGCGTCAATTTTGTTTGCGAAGGTGTCATCATCCTGCCGTTTTCTCAATACCCAGTCAACAAACTGTCGTCTCTTCTGGTGGTCTGCCACTTTCAAATGTTGCGTCAACTGAATTTTATACGGGTGATATTGGAGATCGTACCGAAGAATTCTCCGTACAGAAGAACATCGTAAACCCAATTGTTGAGAACGGCGACGTATTGATTTTGCTGGGCTAACAGCCACACTGTCACGAACCAACGCAACGTTCTGCTCAGTTCGGCCAGAACGACGACGTCTAGAACTTTTAAGGTCGACTGTTGAACCCGTCTCAAACTCGAACTGTTGATTCATTCGGTGCTTCATTACGTCCTAGAGTACCGCGAAGTCGCCTGACAGTAGCCGCATAACTCTCTCCACTCTGGTAAAATGTTTTGACGATTAACTCGTTGCGCAATAGTAAACTTCTCCATGGTTAGACACAGACTGCGAGAGTACTACACTGCGAACAAGAGAAACTACAACTGAATCGTCAATCGGAATGTTCTCCAAATAGAAATGAGGTCAAACAATGTTGCCAACCGATAAACAAAAATTTACCAGCCGTTTAAAAACCGGCGCTCTTTTTGAATCACCCTTTAGTTAGTAGTGCACAAGCCTTCAAAGTTATGTAAGCGTATGCGTAGTAGACGGATTTGGTTGAGGTACGATGAAGGGAGAAATAATGGTGTGAGTAGTACAGCAGTAGAGGGGGGAATTCACAGACGACTCGCTGTAATGCATAACATACCGTACCGTACCGTAGGTTTATATGGTCTAGGGCCTAGACCACATAAACTGCACGTAGGCCTAGACTCTAGGCCTACGGGAGCCTCTTTTTCCTATAAGAACGACCTCCAACATGGTGGAAGGGTTGACGTTTTCTTTGGGGGATATTCATAAAAATGTCCACCAACCACAGACAATAAGACAAAATAGTCAACCGTTCGAGCTACGATCTGTTCTCTGCGACAGCTTCAGTAGAATGAGACAATCACGCACGCACATATGCATGCATCGAACGTATGTCATCCCTTCTACAGCCGGCAGTATTCTCCCCACTCACTTCTCATTTCTGCGCGAACTACGCTTACAAAACATTGACAGATTGTAGTGTGCGGTTGCAAGCTCCTCTGTGTTGTGGCGTGGTGAAGAGTACCGGTAAGTTACGCCTACAGAGTGATTTTTTAGTCCCGTTACCCAATTGTTAATGTCTGGTAATATTTTTCTAAAAAAAAATCTGGTGTGAAACACTCACACAACTTTCTCTTGCCAATGCAAATAATTAATAATAAACCTAATATTATTAATAAAATATTAGAAATAAACAAAAAACTAACCTCAAAAACATAACCTTATTTTAATCATGAGTGAATGACGCAAAATGACAATCGAACTCAGTTTGGCTTAAAAATACGGAAAATCACGCTTTCACGCTAAACTAGGCTCTGTAGAGAAAAATGCTCTAAACAAAAGTTGTAGATCTTTTAATTTTATATAAATTTAACTATATACACTTTTGTCGTAAAATGCATACTAAGACCGAAATGTTAAAAAAATCGATTTTTCTCACGTTTTCGTGAGAAATAAAAACAGAAAATCGCAAATTACCGCTAAACTAAGCGTTATACAAAAAATGTTTGAAATAAAAGTTGTAGAATTTTACATTTTCTACAACTTTTAATATATAACGTTTTGCGCTAAAATGCATATTAAAGCCGCAATCTTAAAAAGAAAATGTTTTTACGTAAAAACAGCCTCAAGCAGAATTTCAGCAAACATGGCGCCTACCCTATATTGTAGAGCATAAAAAATGTAGTAAACCAGGCGATTTAAAAAAAAATCGTAGGACTAGTTTTTGAGAAAATCGCAAAAAAGTGAAAAATTATACGAATAAACTACTACTTCCGGTTGACCGATTTTGATGAAAATGTTCGTGTCGGGTCCGGTAGTGATATGTAACTTAAGTTTCAAGTTTCAAGTTCGTACGATGTTCCGTTCTTGAGATATTCTGTTTACACACACACACACACACACACACACACACACACACACACACACACACACACACACACACACCCACACCCACACACACACGCACACACGCACGCACGCACGCACACGCGCACACACACACACACACACTCACACACACACACACACACACACACACACACACACACACACACACACACACACACACACACACACACACACACACACACACACACACACACACACACACACACACACACACACACACACACACACACACACACACACACACAGACACACACACAGACCAATCGCTAAAAACATGTTTTTTGGGTTCAGGGGGTCTGAAAACGTATAGATCCGGTGAAAACTCGATTTCTTAAAATCGACATGAAAACAATACTTTCCTTCCTATATATTCATATAGGCAAGAGAAAGTAAAAAATGAGAAGTAAAGTTGAAGATCTTAAATTCAATAGCATAAACTTCCATGGAGGGGCTATAATATGCAAGTGCCAAAATTAAAGTCAGACAATTCACAAAATGATGGAATGCTTAGAATTTTTCTTAAAACTATATTTTTGTTACATAGCACCTTCATCCACTAAGCCCTTGCGATTTTTTCAAAAACTGGTCCTACGATTTTTAAAAAATCGCGTAGTTTATTCAATTTTTAATTCTCTACAAGATAGGGTAGGCGTCATGTTTGCTGAAATTCTTTGTGAGGCTATTTTCACGTAAAGAAATTGTTTTTATAAGATTACGGCTTTAATATGAATTTTAGCGCAAAAATTTATATAATAAAAGTTGTAGAAAATTTAAAATCCTACAACTTTTGTTGAAAACATTTTTTTGTATAACGCTTAGTTTAGCAGTAATTAGGAATTTTCTGGTTTTTTCTCACGAAAACGTGTGAAAAATCGATTTTTTAAAGATTTCGGCCTTAGTATGCATTTTACGACAAAAGTTTATTTAATTATTTTTATAGGAAATTAAAAGATCTACAACTTTTTTTTAAAGCATTTTTCTCTACAGAGCCTAGTTTAGCGTGAAAGAGTGATTTTCTGTATTTTTAAGCCTAACTGAGTTCGATTTTCATTTTGCGTCTTTCAGTCATGATTAAAATAAGGTTATATTTTTAGAGGTTAGTTTTTTGTTTATTTCTAATATTTTATTACTAATGTTAGGTTATATTGTTAATTATTTCATTGGCAAGAGAAAGTTGTGTGAGTGTTTCACACCAGATTTTTTACATTTTGTAGATACTTACTACTTCGTATGTAATTTTATAGCATTGTTAACGATAAAAACGGGAAAAATATTTTAAAAATTCTACATTATTATTTTACAAATTAATTAAGTTATTAAATATAACCACAGCAATTATGTCTTAATTAATAGGTAACTCACTTACCACTGTTCATACACACACACACGCGCGCGGCGCACTCACACACACACACACACACACACACACACACACACACACACACACACACACACACACACACACACACACACACACACACACACACACACACACACACACACACACACACACACACACATACACATACACACACACACACACACACACACACACACACACACACACACACACACACACACACACACACACACACACACACACACACACACACACACACACACCAATCACTAAAAACATGTTTTTTTGGGGTTCAGGGGTCTGAAAACGTGTAGATCCGGTGAAAACTAGATTTCGAAAAGTCGAAATGAAAACAATATTTTCCTTCCTATATATTCATATAGGCAAGAGATAGTAAAAAGTAATCCATTAAAATTATTAATTATTATTATTATTTGTAATCAATTTAGTATCATTTCATTATATGACGTCAACTTCGATTTTTTTTTACTTTTATTCTTACAATATTATAACCAATAATAATATTAGCTTACTATTTTTATTTGCAATAAAGTATAAAATATTTTGGCTGCAAATAGGTCTACATGATATAAAATAAATAATAAAAACATGCAAAAATTTTATGAAAATATAAAATCACAATTTTATGAAGATATAACATCTAAATTGGAAAACAAGGATACATTTTTTGTTAAAAAATTTAAATATCTAGGATTATTTTTGAAATATATTCCGATATATCCAATGACATATGTTTCAGAAGTAACTTCAGAAAAATTGAATTCAATAAACACATTAAGTTTTTTGATAATTATTACAGGAATTAAACTTTCATTGTGGAATGAAGGGCCATCTTTATGGTACACAATACATTTCATAATAGATAGTATTGTTTATGCAACAATAATAAAAAAAAGTTTACATCACCACAATTTAATTTCAAAAATGAAATCGTTTGATAAATATTATCAAATTATAAATGATTGTAAAGATTTAAATGATGTAGATTATTGTATACCGAAGAGATTTAAATTTAGAGAAGCATTTTTTATGATACTACCAAGTTTTTGTCAGTATTTATTGACTTTAACACAAAGAGGTTTTCCAGATTTTCTAAAAATAGTAGATATGGTATCTCAATTCTCTTTGAACGTTCATTTTTCAATCGCTTTAATATATTCCGTTGAAGTATATGAAAGATATGAAAAACTTTACATTATCACTTCTAAATATTGTAAAAAGGTTTATTTTAAAAATCCACATGCATCAAATTCATCATTTGCCTTTAGAAACGGATTTGAAAAATTTAGTTTGTTGCATGAAAAATTTCGTGGTTGTGTAGAAGAGTATAACAATATTTTTGGATATTATTTGTTAATAAGATTCACAACGTACATTTTAAGCAGTCTCTCAGTCGTTGGTTATGCTGTTATATTTGAAAGAGGATATGCCTTATTTTTTACTCTGTTTGAAAGATTTTTAAAATCGATGTTGTTTTTAATTTTATCGAATGTAACAGAGAAATTCTACGAAACTGTAAGTGTATTTTATATTAATTTATATGTAGGCCTATTTTTGTATTATCTACCTCTTTTTTTTATTCCTAATTTGTGTACGTTGCAATCTGTTCAATTTAGAACAATAAGCAACCCCATGACCCAATGAGATGAGGATGATGTGTATGACGAATAAATGAGGTGTAGTCTTGTACAGACCCAGGCCGACCATTCCTGAGAGAGTATGGTTATTAAACCCCAACCATCAAAGTATACCGGTAACCACTGTCTAGTATTCAAATCCGTATAAAAGTAACTACCTTTACTAGGATTCAAACCAGGAACCTTCGTCTCCGAAAATCAGCATTTAAAACAGCTGATTTTGGCAACGACTTTACCTCTAGACCAACCCGGTGGGTTATCTACCTCTAGAATTTAAAAATATGGAAAATCACTAATGGATGTTAAACTACAGAGTGATTGTAAATGAAAAAGGCAGTTTCGATAGCTTATAGAAAATTTATTTTTGAAAAGTTATGACATATGTTTCAGAAGTAACTTCAGAAAAATTGAATTCGATAAACACATTCAGTTTTTTGATAATATTTTTGTTGTTTAGGTCAACAGCCGAAAGGCTGGTTTGAACCTCTAGAGGTTTTACTAAGTAAAACAAGGAGTGAGGTGGTTTAGCATTGCCTTCCTCACTGAGTGAAAAAGTACGCTTATCAGCATGCCGGGCCCTCTGAAAAGCACATATTTTCCACTCTGTAAATGACAACTTCACTTCATTCACCACAGGGTCTGGCTGTACAATGAAACTCATTACTTTCAGAGAAGATAACTCTGATTAGTGTCTTTTACACCTCTACCTCTTCTTTTCTTAAACGATTCAGTCATTTAATTGGCTGACCATGGGATAAGAAACAAAACTATTTATTTTAGCCCTGCAACGAACAGATTGAGTGTAAATAATTTGACACTCCACCTGTCTGTTATGGGCAGTTGATAATATTATTACAGGAATTAAACTTTCATTATGGAATGAAGAGCCATCTTTATGGTACACAATACATTACATAAGGCTGGTTTGAACCTCTAGAGGCTTTGCTAATTAAAACGAGGAGTGAAGTGTTTTACCATTGCCACAACTCACTCAGTAAAAAAATATGCTTATCAGCATGCCGAGCCCTCCGAAAAACATTTACTTTCCACCATGCAAATGACTCTTCCACCTCATTCACCACAGGGTCTGGGTGTATAATGAAATTCATTACTCTCAGAGGAGATAACTGTGACTATTAGCTTTAACACCTCTAACTTTTCTGTTCTTAAATGAAACAAAACTATTTTTTATACTCCTGGAACTAGCAGATCGAGTGTAAATAATTATTTAACACTCTACCTTTCTGTTATGGGTAAAAAAGTTGTACTGCATAATTAAAAACGGTACAACCTTTATTTCAATTCTTTGCCTCTACAAAGCCTAGTTTAGCGTCAATTAGTGATTTTCCGTATTTTTAATTCAAGCAGGTTGATTATCATTATGCGTTCTTGAATCATGATTAAAATTAAGTTTTTTAAAATTTTATTCTGTTTACTTGACCCAAAGGGTTGGTGTAGAGGTAACGTTGTCGCCGTGAGTCAGCTGTTTAACAGCTGATTTTCGGAGACGAACGTTCCTGGTTGAAATCCTAGTAAAGGTAGTGTACTTTAATGGTTGGGGTTTAATTAATCATACTCTCTTATGAATAGTCGGCCTGGGTCTGTACAAGACTACAACTCATTTACACGTCATACACATCATCCTCATCTGATTGGGTCAGGGGGTTGCTTAATGTTCTAATTGAACAGATTGCAACGTACATACATTCGGGATTGGAAAAAGAAAACATTGTTTACTAAATAATAAAATAAAAATTATAATTTTACTTATTTACATTAACAAGAGAAAGTTATGTGAGTGTTTCACACCACATATTTAAAATTAAATGCTGTATTGATTCATATTTAAGGAATGCTGAAAAAAGGAAATACTGTATTTTAAAAGTATACATAAGTCATTAGCATTTCTCCTCTGATTGGATTAGATAAAGTTAAAATAAACAAAAAAATTATTACAAGGAAATACGAAAAACCTTCTAAAAAATTAATCCATTAAAATTATCATTTTTCTATTGATAAACAATTTATTAAGTTCCGTTTTATGACCCCCTTACCTTATATTATTTGGGTATTTATAACAAACGTTTTTAAGTTTTTTGAAGCTTATTATACATTTTTCGGGTGGATATCTAATATAACTATGACTTTCTTAAAACTGATGGATAGTAAAATGCAAAAATATTATGAAAATATAAAATCGCATATATATGAAGATACAACTCCTAGATTTTATAATAAAGATGCATTCTTTATTAATAAATTAAAATACCTAGGATTGTTTTTGAAATACATTCCGATATATCCAATGACATATATTACAGAAGTAACATCAGATAAGTTGAATTCAATAAACATATTAAGTTTTTGGGTATTTATAACAGCTGTTAAACTTTCATTGTGGAATAGAGAACCATCTATTGCATACACAACATATTTCGTAGTAGACAGTGCCGTTTATGCATCAATAATTAAAAAAGGATTTTGTCACCAGAATTTAATTTCAAAAATGAAATCGTTTGATAAATTTTATGAATTTATAATTGATTGTTCAGAAGATTTGAATAATGATGTCGATTATTGTGTACCAAAGAAATTTAAATTTAGAGAATTATCTTTTATGATAATACCGAGTTTTTGTCAGTATTTATTGATTTTGACACAAAGAAGTTTTCCAGGTTTTTTAAAAATGATCGATATGATATCACAATTTTCTTTGAACGTTCATTTTGCTATCGCTTTAATATATTCCGTTGAAATATATGAAAGATATGAAAAATTATATAATATCACCTCTAAATATTGTAAGAATGTTTATTTTAAAAATCCACATGCATCTAATTCATCGTTTACTGTTCGAAAAGAATTTGAAAAATTTAGTTTGTTGCATGAAAAATTTCGTGATTGTATGAAGGAATATAGTAATATATTTGGATTTTATTTGTTGTTAAGATTTTTGAGTTACATGTTGAGCAGCATATTTACGGTTGGTTATGCTGTCATATATGAAAGAGGATACTTTTTGTTTTTTACAATATTTGAAAGGTCATTGAAATCGACATTGTTTTTCCATTTATCAAATGTAACAGTAAAATTTCGTCGTACTGTAAGTGTTCTTTTTTATTTTATTCAGTTATACATTACAATTTATTATTATACTAAGATAAACAATATTTTAAATTAAATATACGCAAAAACTCCTCTTCACAAAGCGTTCTTTCCGCGCATAGGAGTATTAAGAAACAAAACATTCTTATTACTTTAATCATTAAAACAAATATAAAAAAATTACTAAGTTATTATAAATACGAGGGTAAGTCAATTATTACCCGCAATGTTGTTATAAAATTTTATTGTAACGTAAAAGGAAACTTACAAGTACATCATTTTTCGACATAGTTCCCTTGCTTTTCAACGCACTTGGTCCATCGTTGTTTAAGTTTCCTGATGCCCTCATAAAAGAAGGTTTTAGGTTGAGATGCGAGCCAGGAATGCACCGCTTCTTTGAATGCTTCGTCCGAGGTAATTCGATGGCCTCCTAATGTCTCTTTGAGTGGACCAAACAAGTGATAATCAGAAAGAGCAAGATCGGGACTGTATGGAGGATGAGCCAGTACTTCAAAATTGAGTTTATGGAGCGTTTCAGCAGTGTGGGCAGCAGTATGCGGACGGGTGTTCTTGTGCAACAACACAACACCTTTTGACAGCAGTCCTCGGTGTTTGCTTTGAATTGCAGGCTTAGCTCAACAGTAAGCATCTCACTGTAACGTACACTGTTTATTGTTGAGCTCCTTTACTGATAATATTCCAGTACTGAACCTTGTGAGTCCCAAAAAACCGTAAGCATCAGTTTTCCTGCGGACGGTTGGGTCTAGAATTTTTTCTTGCACGGCGAATTTCGATGTTTCCATTCCATACTCTGCCGTTTACTCTCCGGCTCGTAATGATTCATGTTTCGTCACCAGTAATGATCCTGTCTAAAAAGTTGTCCCGTTCGTTACAATAGCGATCCCAATGTCTTTTGCAGATGTCCAAGCGCGTTTGTTTATGCAACAGTGTCAGTTGTTTTGGGACCCATCTTGCACAAACTTTATGAAACCCAAGTGTGTTGTGAATGATTCCGTAGACAGAACCGTGGCTAATTTTCAGACGATGTGCTACTTCATCTTACTCGTCGAAAAGTATCATTTCACTTGAACGCTCAATGTTTTCTTCATTTACGGCGGTAAACGGTCGTCCGGCTCCTTCATCGTGCGTAACACTTGTGCGACCATTTTTGAATTTTTTGATCCATTCGTAGACACTCCGTTGTGGCAAAACACTGTTCCCGTACTCTACGAAAGTCTTCTATGAATTTCGGCCCCTGATATACCTTTCGACCACAAAAAACGGATCACTGAACGTTGCTCTTCTTTGGTGCAAATAGAAAGCGGAGCAGCCATGTTTAACAGCACGACAGCGATAACGAAACTAACCTAGCAGCTTGAAACTTGCATGCATATAACCACAAATAAACAAAGCATGCGTCATCAACGCAAAACGACAGTACTGCCAACATAAACAAAAATATAACTAAATTGCGGATAATAATTGACCCTCGTAGTTAAACCGGGTGTCCTACAGAATTTGAAACATAGGGGGAAATAGCATTGATTTTCATTAGTTCGTTAATATTTTCTTCCCACGAATAAATGAAGACTTATTGTAATCAGGAATCATTAGAAAACATTTAGACCTTTAAAACAATAAGAAATTTGATAAATTTTAAGCTGTATTTTAGCTTAAAATACATAAATTTGTAACCGTTTGCTATTAAAGTAATGTAAATTTTATGAATACGTCACATTGTATGTTTTGGAGTTATGGTAACGATATGGTGTGGAAATGTAGAGATAGGTGGGTCGAATCCATCTGCGGAAATTTTTTTCTTGTAAAAAAAAATATTAAAAGCAGAATTGCTCAAGCTAGAAAAGCCTTTGAAATAAAAAACAGCTTACTGACTACGAAATTGATTTACAGATTAGGAATAATTTCTTAAAACATTGTGTTTGGAGTATAGCGTTGTACGGGAGTGAAACGTGGGTGATAGGGGCTGTAGAAAGAAAGAAAGAGGATAGAAGCTTTTGAAATTCGGTGTTATAGGAAAATGTTAAAGATTAGGTGGGTGGACAAAATAAGTAATTTAGAGGTTCTTAGGCGAGTGGATGAAAAAAGAAGTATATGGAAGCGTCTTACCAGAAGAAGGGATAGGCTAGTGGGGCATATCTTAACACATCCAGGTATTGGGCTATCAATAATGGAGGGTAATATTGAGGGAGTAAATCGTAGGGGGATGCAAAGATTAGAATATATAAAGCAAATTACAAAAGATGCAGGGTGTTACAGGTATATACGTAGATATAAAACGACTTGCGCAAGATAGAACAGCTTGGAGAACTGCATCAAACCAGTCGAGAGACTGATGACAAAAACAAAACATTAGAAATATTAAAAAAATTATTTATTTTTTAAATTTACCAATTTTTTACAAATTAAATGTTACTGAAGAAAACAAATTATGGGATATTTAAAATTATAATAAAGTTGCTTACAAAAGAAACAAATTTTTAAATAAATAATTTTTAACATTTTCAATATTTTTTTAACAATAAAATTTTTTTGCACAGATGAACTTGATCCACCAATCTCTACACCTATACACAAAAATGTTATCCATAATGAACGTACACATAAAATGTACAATAATTAAATAGAAAACTGTAACAAATTTATGTATTATAAGCTAAAATACAACTTAAAATATATCAAAATTGATATTGTTTAAAAGGTCTAAATATTTTCTAATGATTCCTGACTATAACAAGTGTTAATTTATTCGTGGGAAGAAAATATTAAAAAACTAATGAAAATCAATGCCATTTCCCCCTATGGCTCAAATGCCGTATGACGCCCGGTGTGTAAATAAGGTACAAGGTAACATTAAACAGATTTAAAAAAAAAAATCTGGTGTGAAACACTCACACAACTTTCTCTTGCCAATGCAAATAATTAATAATAAACCTAACATTATTAATAAAATATTAGAAATAAACAAAACACTAACCTCAAAAACATAACCTTATTTTAATCATGAGTGAATGACGCAAAATGACAATCGAACTCAGTTTGGCTTAAAAATACGGAAAATCACGCTTTCACGGTAAACTAGGCTCTGTAGAGAAAAATGCTCTAAACAAAAGTTGTAGATCTTTTAATTTTCTATAAATTTAATTATATACACTTTTGTCGTAAAATGCATACTAAGACCGAAATGTTAAAAAAATCGATTTTTCTCAAGTTTTCGTGAGAAAAAAAACAGAAAATAGCAAATTACCGCTAAACTAAGCGTTATACAAAAAAATGTTTGAAATAAAAGTTGTAGAATTTTACATTCTCTACAACTTTTATTATATAATATTTTGCGCTAAAATGCATATTAAAGCCGCAATCTTAAAAAGAAAACGTTTTTGCGTAAAAACAGCCTCACGCAGAATTTCAGCAAACATGGCGCCTACCCTATATTGTAGAGCATAAAAAATGTAGTAAACCAGGCGATTTTAAAAAAAATCGTAGGACTAGTTTTTGAGAAAATCGCAAAAAAGTGAAAAATTATACGAATAAACTACTACTTCCGGTTGACCGATTTTGATGAAAATGTTCGTGTCGGGTCCGGTAGTGATATATAACTTAAGTTTCAAGTTTCAAGTTCGTACGATGTTCCGTTCTTGAGATATTCTGTTTACACACACACACACGCACGCACACACGCACACGCACGCACGCGCACACACACACACACACACACACACACACACACACACACACACACACACACACACAGACCAATCGCTAAAAACATGTTTTTTTGGGTTCAGGGGGTCTGAAAACGTATAGATCCGGTGAAAACTCGATTTCGAAAAATCAACATGAAAACAATACTTTCCTTCCTATATATTCATATAGGCAAGAGAAAGTAAAAAAATCAACATGAAAACAATACTTTCCTTCCTATATATTCATATAGGCAAGAGAAAGTAAAAAGGATTGTTTGCTTAACTGACTGGGTTGGTCTAGAGGTAACGTCGTCGCTATGAGTCAGCTATTTAACAGCTGATTTTCGGAGAGGATAGTCCCTGGTTGAAATCCTAATAAAGGTACAGATATCAGATGAATTGATGTCACATAGCCGAGCGAGTGAGAGGGAGATATATGGCATAACTACGCATGCGCCCAAAGGTCTTTACCGTTATAATCCAGATTTGAAAACATACTACAGTCGTTATCTTGCTTGTTAGTTTACTGCGTGCATAAACTCTTGCTCACAACAATGAGTACAATTAAAGACAATGTTATTAAAATGGCGCGTATGGCAGGAGCAAGTGAGAGCGTTATGCATTCTCTCACTCCCACGGCTAGGGGACTTTAGTTCATCTGAATACTGTAGTTATTTTTATACGGATTTGAATACTAGACAGTGGTTACCGGTGTACTTTGATGTTTGGGATTCAATTAAAAATACTCTCTTAGGAATGGTCGGCCTGGATCTGTACAATACTACACCTCATTTACAATTCATACACATTATCCATATCTCTTCTTTTTTTTTTTTTTGGTTTAACGTCCGGCTGTTCTGCAATTACTGCTAATGCAGACGGTGAAAGATGAAATGATTGTGTGTAACGTATGAAAAGATGCCGTGCCTGAATGGGATTCGAACCCAAGACCGCATGATGAAAGGCGAGCACGTTACCAACTGCGCCAATGCGGCCGGCTCATATCTCATATCTCATTGGGTCATGGGGTTGCTTAATGTTCTAATAGAACAGATTGTAACGTACACAATTTAAACATGATGATGTACAGCCTACTAATGATTAAACATAACTTATAAGTATCAAACGAACTAATGTCTCATAACCGAGCGAGTGAGAGGGAGATATATGGCATAACTACGCATACGCTGAAAGGTCTTTACCGTTATAATCCAAATCTGAAAACATACTACAGTCGTTATCTTGCTTGTTAGTTTACTGTATGCATAAACACTTGTTCACAACAATGAGTACAATTAAAGACAATGTTATTGGAACGGCGCGTACAGCTTGTGCGAGTGAGAGTGTTATGCGATCTCTCACTCCCACGGTTAGGGGACATTAGTTCATCTGAATACTGTATATGTTTAATTAATTACATTAGCAAGAGAAGTTATGTGAGTGTTTTACACCAGATATTTAAAATTAAATCTATATTCATTCATATTTTTATGAAACACTGAAAAATAGGAAACTTTTTAAAAGTATACAAAAGTTCATTAGCATTTCTACTTTGATTGGATAAAACGAAGTTAAAATAAACAAAAAAACGTATTACACGGAAATACGAAAAACCTTTCTAAAAAATTAATCCATTAAAATTAACAATTTTTTATTGATAAACAATTTATTAAGTTCCATTTTATGACGCCTTACCTAACAAACGTTTTTTGTAGGTTTTGTTAAGATGATTATAAATTTTTCTGGTGAATACATAAAAGAACAATGACTTTCTTAAAACTGATGGATAGAAAAGTGCAAAAATATTATGAAAATATAAAATCACATATATATGAAGATATTACTCCTAGATTTTATACTAAAGATGCATTCTTTACTAATAAATTAAAATACTTAGGATTGTTTTTGAAATATATTCCGATATATCCAATGACATATATTACAGAAGTAACATCAGATAAGTTGAATTCAATAAACATATTAAGTTTTTGGGTATTTATAACAGCTGTTAAACTTTCATTATGGAATAGAGAACCATCTATTGCTTACACAACATATTTCGTAATAGACAGTGCCGTTTATGCATCGATCATTAAAAAAGGATTTCGTCACCAGAATTTAATATCGAAAATGAAATCGTTTGATAAATTGTATGAATTTATAATTGATTGTTCAGAAGATTTGAATAATGATGTCGATTATTGTGTACCAAAGAAATTTAAATTTAGAGAATTATTTTTTATGATAATACCGAGTTTTTGTCAGTATTTAGTTATTTTGACACAAAGAGCTTTTCCAGGTTTTTTAAAAATAATCGATATGATATCACAATTTTCTTTAAACGTTCATTTTGCAATCGCGTTGATATATTCCGTTGAAATATCTGAAAGATATGAAAAATTATATATGGTCACCTCTAAGTATTGTAAGAATGTTTATTTTAAAAATCCACACGCATCTAATTCATCGTTTACTGTTCGAAAAGGATTTGAAAAATTTAGTTTGTTGCATGAAAAATTTCGTGATTGTATGAAGGAATATAGTAATATATTTGGATTTTATTTGTTGTTAAGATTTTTGAGTTACATGTTGAGCAGTATCTTTGTGATTGGTTATGCTGTCATATTTGAAAGAGGATACTTTTTGTTTTTTACAATATTTGAAAGGTTATTGAAATCGACATTGTTTTTCCATTTATCAAATGTAACAGTAAAATTTTATCGTATTGTAAGTGTTCTGCTTATTTATTGTAATTTTTGTGTATTTTGTTCGTTATTTAACACTGCACAATTTTTTTGAAGTTTTTATGAATCAACTTTATTGACACTTATTCTTAATTAAAACTTTACTTTTTAATTTTTGAAGTGGTTCCACCTACTGGCTGATGATTCTTGTCTGCTGGGAGGTTTAATGACACAAACATTTGTTGTAAGATTGCCCCACTCTTAGGGGGTCCCCCAAGGCCAAGGGAAAAATTGGTCTCTCGCGAAACATGTGAGCCTGTAACAACGCGAGGTGCATAGCTGTACGGTGTGGGGGTTCCTTGATGATATTGCTTCGTTTTACCGTAGTCAGTAGTAGTTTGATTTAAGGGAAGTTGTCGCAATAGCTCAGATCTAGGCCTAACCAAATATATTTGAAGTTAAAATAATCGAGTGCACTAGTGAAAATCTAGACTGCCAACAGACCACCTAATTGTCTACACCAATCAAGTTTGTAGTAAAATATCATATGGGGTATTTACACTAAAACAAATTGCCAGATTAAATGATGAAAAATTACTAAATGGCAGCTTATCATGGCGTCATTCTTTCTCATATCCGTTATGGTATCTTACTATGGGGTAATTCTAGCATGGGTAATATGAATAGGGTATTTAAAATTCAAAAGAAAGCTATTAGGTGTATGGTGGGAGCTAACCAGCTAACCTCATCCACACCACTTTTTAAGGAGCTTAAAATGCTTACAGTTCTCTATTATATTAATATTTTGCTCTCTACATTTTTGAGGTGATTATGTATGTTAGGCAAAATAATTTTATGCAGAATTTCAATGTTCACAATCATAACACGAGAAACAAAAATGATTATTATATGGCTAATCACTCCACAAAATTGTTTGAACAAAAACCTACTTATGCAGGAAGAAAATTCATAAATAATATACCCCAATTTTTAAAAAGTGATAATTTGCATTCCTTTAAAAAAATCTGAAAAATTACTTGATCAGTGAAACATTTTATAGCGTACAAGAATTTCTTTCTTGATAGTAGTGTTTCACACCAGATTTTTATACTTGAACTAGCTGTACCCCATAGCTCAAAACCGTTAGTAGAAACTAAATTGAGGATTACTTTATACATACTAAGGTTTTTATAATATTGGTAATCTTATATTCTAAATGCGGTTTAAAATTCTTATTTCCTAACAAAACATCATTTTATTTTTTTTAAAAGAAAACATTTTTTTTATAAAATAAAATATTGTTATTTTATAATATGAAAAAAATTATTACAAAATTGCGATATAGGATAATTCATTACAATTTGTAATTTACAAAAAAAAAACTAATGTATTCTGCATTATCGACCTTTATACAATACACTACACAGGATGTCTCACGAGTAACCCGACAAACAACGGTGGTTTCCTCTCATCAAAATAATGAAAAAAGTTTATACAAATATGGGTTCGGAAACGCTTCGTTAGCGAGTTACTGCTAGCGAAAGATTTCGCCCTGGGTTCAGAACATACTATTCTTCAAGAATAAACTATTCTTCAAATTTAGAATTCCGTATCTTGTAAACAACGTTTCGTTCGTAAATAAAATACAATTTACATTATTTCGATTTTCTAACACCCATTGACAAAATTGTGGATGTCATTATTTTGATGAAGAAAACCACCTTAGAAGTTTGTCGGTTACTCGTGAGACACCCTGTATAGTAAATTGAATGCAGAATTGCAATGGAATACTTTTAAAAATTAATAAATTACATTGTAATTTCATTTATAAATATTGCATTTTATTTTAAGTCTATTCTAAAAGTTAAGTAGTGAAGGAAATATTTTCTATTACTTGTTATTAGCACATTTTTTCATTTTTTACAAAACCATCAATGACATTTGGATAAAAATATGGATAATTATTTAAATCTTATAAAATTAAAACTTTTTGAAAACAACGATGGATTATTTTGGAGAAAACTTAAATATTTGTCATTGCTACTGAAATATTTTCCGATTTGTCCAGCAACTTATTTTACAGAATCGATTTCAAAAAAACTGAATACTATTAATGTATTGTTATATGCATTAATTTTTACTGCTTTAAGCATCATACTTCAAAGTAGGGTAAAAAACTTTTATATGTTTTTTTATATTATATTGATATATGGTACAATAATAATTATCTGGAAAAGTTTTTATGTTCAAAATTTAAAAGATAAAATGAAATCGTTTGATAATTTATACGAGAATATAAAAGATTCCACTGAACTGAACGGAGAAATTAATGATATACCAAAGAGATTTAAACATAGAGAAATTTTAATATTCAGTACATCATTGCTGTGTGAATGTATAATTATTATTTTCTTTCACCAAACCGTTCCATTTAATCAGAAAATATTGCTTTTTATGAAACAATTCGCTGCTGATATTCATACGGGTACCTCACTAATGTATGCTATAGAATTACAAGAAAGATACGAAAAATTATATATAATGACATCACAATATTGTAAGAACATATTTTTCAAAAATCCTCATGTATCTAATTCCTCACTGGCGATTCGAAAAAAATTACAAAAATTCAGTTTGTTGCATGAAAAATGTATAGATTGTGTCAACGAATATAATAATATATTTGGATGCTACTTGGCTGTTCGGTTCTTTCTGTATTTGCTCGGAAGTTGGACATTAGTGGTGTATGCATTACTTTTTGCGTCAGGTGCAATATTACCAATAATTTCTGAAAGGATTTTGAAGATATTGTTGTTATTCTTCATAGCCAATACAACATCTAAGTTTGATTGTACTGTAAGTTAATCAAATTCTAATCATTCTTTGAATAGTTTTTAAGTAAATGCTATAATTCTGAAGTTTCGTACGTAAAATATAACAACAAACAAGTTTATATTCCGGCGAAATTTCAAATAAATCGGTCGAGCAGTTTTTGAGTTATAAGCCTTTAAATGCATCTAATGTGTTGCAGCAACAAAAAACCGGCTCACTTTTTCTCCTCATCCTGATATCGGAATATCAAAAAACCCTAAAAATATATGAAATTTACATGTAACAACGCAGATTGAAATTAGCTAAATTTTGGTGTATAGTACTTTAAAATTGAACAAGCGGTTTTGAAGAAACAAGGCTCCAAACTCGGGTATCTATAATTAAAAAATCGACAGTATTCTTGTGTCGTCAACTCAGTTCAAGTGGCCCAGGAACAATATTCTTTTTTTCCTGATGGTACCTGTTAGTGGTTCGATAATCTTGTACAGTTAATTGTTCGTGATAATTTTCCACCTGCCATTGTTGATGTTGTTTTCGCTGATTTACTTCCTTACTATTCTTCTCTCGACTTTTTCTAACTTGTCTTTATCGCCAGTTCTAATTGGCCCGAATAATGTGTCACTTCCGTAAAGAATTTCTGACAATACCACTTTCTGTTAGTGTTTCAATTTGGTTTTTATTGATATGCATTTTTTATTGTAGATATTTTGTGTTAATTTTGCTGATCTGTTGAGTTTGTCTGTTCGTTCTTTCCAGTTACTTTTTTCTTTGATGTTGTATGTAATGTTTTCATCTTGGTTTATTATACGAGGTGTGGCTATTAAAAAACGAGACTGATGTTGTAAAAAATTTAATTTTTATTTTATACATAATCATTTATTGTTACCTTCAATATACACTCCTTCTCTATCCCTACAACGCTTCATGCAAATTTTCCATTGTTGGAAACAATGCTGGAAGTCATCTTCTATCAGCTCCTTCAGGACACGTGCCGCTCAAAAATGTTTGAAATGAAGCTCGCAAAAATGTTTGTACTGACACTTTGTACGCGATTGAAAATGACCCAAATTTTTTGGAAACGATAATAACATGTGGTGAAACGTGGGTTTTTACTTATGATTCGGAAACGAAGCGCCAATCCATGCACTGAAAGAGCCGAACTTCACTGAGAGCCAAAAAAGCTCGAATGAGAAAGTCAAAATTTAAAGCAATGATGATTGTTTTTTTTTTGATATTCATGTGATTGTGTACCTTCACTGGGTTCCTGAAGGTTAAACAATTAATCAATAGTACCTTGAGGTACTTTCTAAACTACGTCAAAGAGTAAGAAAAAACACCCCGAAATGTGCAAGGACAAATCATGGGTTCTCCACTAAGGCAATGCGCCAGCTCATTCCGCGTTATCTGTCAAGAGGTTACTAGCCAAGTATAGCAACTCAGTGTTAGAACATCCACCTTATTCACCAGATCTTACACCATGTGACTTCTACCTGTTCCCTAAGGTGAAACCTGCATTAAAAGGGACAAGATTTGAGTCTATGGAAGCTATAAAAGAGAAAGCGGCACGTGTCCTGAAAGAGCTGACAGAAGATGACTTCCAGGACTGTTTCAGGCACGGCATATTTTCATACGTTACAAAAAAATCATTTCATTCTTCACCATCTGCATTAGCAGTAATTGCAGAACAGTAAGACGTTAAACAAAACAAAAAAAGGACTGTTTCCAAGAATGGAAAATCCGCATGGAGCGTTGTAGGGATAGAGATGGAGTGTATATATAAGGTGACAATAAGTGATTATGTATAAAATTAAAATTAAATTCTTTACAATGTCAGTCTCGTTATTTAATAGCCACACCTCCTATACCTTTTTGCCCTAAAATGAATACTAGGTTGCAATCTAAAATAAAAACTATTTTTCCTACGGGTGCGCAGGCTCTCAAGAATTTCAGCAGAGATGACGCTTATCCCATCATGTAGAGCATTATAAAGTGGTAAACCAGTCGATTTTCTAAAAATCGTATAAGCGGTTTTTGAGAAGATCCCAATAAAGTAAAAAACCGCACGAATAAATTAATATTTTCGGTTGACGGATTCTGATGAAAATATTCGGGAAGAGTCCCCTTTGTGGTACTTAATTTTAAGTTCCAAGTTTCAACTTCGTATACAATTCTGTTGATATATTTTGTTTACACACAGACCAATCGCTAAGAAACTCATTTTTTGGGTTCGGAGGACCGTAAAACGTCTGTCACCAGTGAAAAATCGGCATATAACAATACCTCCTTCCCAGAATGTTCATAAATTGTATAAGAAAATAATAAACCAAATTATAATTTGATTCATAAAATTCATAAGGTAATGACAGCCCCAGTCCTTCTTTATGGAAGTGAGTCATGGGTTACCAAGAAAACGCGGAGAAAGTAGGATCCAAGCAGCTGAAATAAAGTTTTTAAGAAGGGTGAAGGGCTGCTCGAGACTATATCTAATACATAACGAAGAAATTAGATCTGAGATGGGTCTACTTAGTCTGAACGATAAAAAGAGTAGTACCACAATCAATGGAGGTAACATTCGGAACGAATGCCAGAGTGCAGAATACCCTTCAAAGTTACGGAATATGCTCCAGTTGAAAGAAGGGAGGTGGGAAGACCTCGAAGAAGATGGCAGTAGGCGAGATGTTGTGCCAGTTGGAATATTTCACGGTTGTTTATATGTGTAGGTTTGTTTTTGAGTTCGTAACAGGCCTAATCATTGATAGTAAGAAGAAGAAGAAGAATAAGAAGAAGAAGGAGAAGATGAAGTAGAAGAAGGAGAAGGAGAATGAGGCGAAGGAGAAGGTGACGGAGAAGGAGGAGTGAAGGAGAAAGAGGAGGAGGAGGTGAAGGAGAAGGAGGGGTGAAGGAGAAAGAGGAGGAGGAGGAGGAGGAAAAGGAGAAGGAGAAGGAGGGGTGAAGGAGAAAGAGGAGGAGGAGAAGAAAAAGAAGGAGAAGAAGAACAAGAAGAAGGCGAAGGAGAAGGAGAAGAAGAAGGATAAGGAAAAGGAGAAGGAGAAGGAGAAGTAGAAGGAGAAGAAGAAGAAGAAGAAGAAAAAGAAAAAGAAATACCAAAACACACGGAATAACAATATTGCTAATCTTATTTTCTAAATAGGTTAAAAATTTCTTATTTTCTAACAAAACATTCTTAATGGCTAAAATTAAATATTCTTAGGTAATTAATTTATAAAATAAAAAAAAAATTAACGAGGTAATTTATTACAATTCAGCAGGATAATTTATTTTGATAATTTTATTTAGGGCTACTACATAATTTACAAAATAGAGTAATATGAAAATGCATTATCGACATTTATAATAACTTTTATACAATACACTAGTAAATTGAATGGGGAATTACAATGGAATATTTTAAAAAATTAATAAATTGCATTGTAATTTAATTTCGTAATATTGCATTTCATTTTAAGTCCACTCTAAAAGTTATTAGTTTAGAAAATTTATATTTTCTTATAATTTATCATTAGCACATCTTTCGTATTTTCGATAAAACCATCAATGATATTTCGGATAAAAATATGGATAATTATTTAAATATTATAAAATCAAAACTTTTTGAAAACAATGATGGCGTATTTTGGAGGAGATTCAAATATTTTTTATTACTACTAAAATATTTTCCGATTTATCCAGAAACTTATATTACAGAAACATTTTCAAAGAAATCGAATATAATTAATGTAATCTCTTTTGTATTCATTAATATTGCCTTAAACAGCATATTTCAAGATTGGAGAACAAACCTTTTACATATTTTTATATATATTTTAACGACATATACTATGATAATCATTACCTGGAAAAGTTTTTACGTTCAAAATTTAAAAGATAAAATTAAATCGTTTGATAATTTTTACGAGATTATAAAGGATTCAACAGAAATGAACGAAGAAATGAATGATGAACCAAAGAGATTAAAATACAGAGAAATTTTAATTTTGAGTACAGTAATGCTGTGCGAATGGATGATAATTTTCGCATTTTATACCTTTTCATTAAATCTGAAAATGGTGCTTGTTATTAAACAATTCTCTTTTCACATTCATACGGGAATCGCACTAATGTATGCCATTGAATTACAAGAAAGATACGACAAATTATATATAATGACATCAAAATATTGTAAGAATATATTTTTCAAAAATCCTCATGCTATTAATTCGTCACTGGCGATTCGAAAACAATTACTAAAATTCAGTCTGTTGCATGAAAAATGTACAGATTGTGTACAGGAATATAAAAATATATTTGGATGCTATCTGACAGTTCGGTTTTTACTGTATTTGTTCGTTAGTTTGATATTAATGATACGTGCTTTGTATTTATCGATAGATAAGTTATTACTACTCATATTTGAAAGGATGGTGAAGACGATGTTGTTATTCTTCATAGCCAATACAACATCTAAGTTTGATTTTACTGTAAGTCAATCACATTCTAATCATTATTTGATTCGTGTACAATAAATTTTAAGGGACAACAATTTGTTGTTTAGGTCATCACCCAAAAGGCTGGTTTGAACCTCTAGAGGTTTTACTAAGTAAAAACGAGGAGTGAGGTGGTTTACGATAGCCTTCCTCACTGAGTGGAAAAATATGCTTATCAGCATGCCGGGCCCTCCGAAAAGCACAAATTTTCCACTCTGCAAACGACACCTTCACTTCATTCACCACAGGGTCTGGCTGTATAATGAAATTCATTACTTTCAGAGGAGATAACTCTGATTAGTGTGTTTTACACCTCTACCTCTTCTGTTCTTAAATGATTCAGTCATTTAATTGGCTGACCATGTGATAAGAAACAGAACTATTTATTTTTTCCCTGCAACGAACAGATTGAGTGTAAATAATTTAAAACTCCATCTGTCTGTTATGGGACAACAATACAATACTGTAATACCTAAGGCTAGGTTCTTTTAGGATCTCGATATAATAAATATTAACAGTTTCAGTACCAACATCCGGAAAACCGGACGTCGATCAATTTTACGTAGTTATAACTTCCGGTTTACCGGACGTCCATAAGTTATGCATTAAGTGCTAACGTCCGAAGTAGGTCTAACTTTTTTACGTCATTTAAGTGGAGGTTTAATTACACTAGATTGTTCTTCCATGTCACAATTACTATCACTATCGGCTAAATCACAATCGGAGAAGAATAAAAAAAAATCAATTTCATTATCGACGCCACTTCGTGTTTACAAACAAAACAAGCCACGCAGAAATGAAAATATCTCTTTACTACGTACTTGATTTTGTCAACAAAGAAGAAAAGAAGTCAACAGTAAATGCGTAAATACACTTACTGGTAACACTTAATGGAGGCAATTCAAACACTTTCAATGCCAATCGAGTTAAATCGTGTTTGGTAATACGATTTAAAACTTCGAAACGAGTTAACCCTTTCTAACCCAGTGTGGCATAGAAGTCACATTGGAGTGAAATAACAGACATAAAAATTTTAATTGTTAGTGACTACTTTGATTCAAGAGCGCTGAATGTGAAGTGTAATAATTTTCTGTACCCTAGCCAGGAGTAGAACCTGAGACCTCCGCTTTGCAGAGTAAGATGCTGACCACTACACCATAGAGGCGACCATTAGTTTCTTTTTAAACTTAAGTTTAGTTTTAAATATTCGTGTTCATTTACTAAAATAAAGTAGCATTTTTTCGAGTATGTTGAATGTACATACAAGTATATTTTTTAGACTGTAATTAGTGATTTTATCCATTTTACCAGAATTTTTGAATTGTAAAATTTTTTAAGTCTTAAATAATGCTTTGATATTAAAATCATATTTAGTTGTTTTGCTATAAATCTAAGTTTAGAGAATATTGTTTAGGAAGCCAGAACATGATTTTAGTTATTCATATTGTTGGGAACTTTGATATCAAGTCCCAATGTGACGTATGTGTCACACTTTTTGACAGGCCATCGAAAAGGCTGAGGGTCTAAAAGTGATTTTAATTCACTTAAATGTCAGTAAAATGTATGAAACAATGTACACATATTTAAAAAATAGTTAAAAAATTTGGGATTGAAAGGGTTAACTCGTGTTTGGCGTGTAAGCATGGTAAGCCCACTATGTATACTCGTGTATACTCGTGTATACTCGTGTATACTCGTGTTTGGCAGTGAAAGGGGTAAGGGGAGCACAATACCTCCAATCTAACACATGTTAGATTGACCTCTTTTTAGGTACACGTTTCTAAGAAACACTTAGGGCTTTCATTTTTTTGTGCCTTTTCAATGACATCTTTTTAAGCTCTGGTACTAGAATTATTAATATAGAGCTAGCGATACCATTTCGAGAAATGTTTTTGAAAAATGCAAAAACAATATAATTTTTTTGTAGAATTTATATTTTATTTCGAACTTAGTAAAATACTGTAATGATTCAATTACCATATGTCACAATTTTACTGGGAAACATGCTCAAAAAATTTCAATCTTCAAAGTCAAATAGTTTTTGAGAAAACTGTACCTTTATGGAAAAAAGTGAATTTGCGGGAAATGAGCTGTACAGTTTTACTTACCCTAAAATCGGCCTGCACTATAATATTGATCCTCACCAGACTGTTTTTTCCTCAAATAATTTCCTTTTTTTTCTCTTGCTACTTTTGAGACACTCTCCATTGCCTTCTCAGCTTTCTGTGTTCTATGAATATCGCAACTCTTAATTCCTTCCACAGATTAACTCAATTAAATGAAATTCTGATCAAAACATTACTTAACAAAAATCTGCATAGCTTCCGTAATTTCTATCGTACAGTTATAATTTTTATCTGTAATTACACAGAAAAAGATAAAGAAGGCAATGGCGCCAAAATTAGAAAAATCGATTTTTTTCGATTTTCGAGGTATAGTGCTACCCTTAAATCGGTCCGGTTTTTTCAAATACCTTCAATACTACGATTTAAGTAATTTTTTTTTGTTTCATATAATAGTTGTAGATAAAATAGAAACCTGTTATTGAACGCCTTTCCAACAAAAAATATCTGGTGTGAAACACTCACATGATTTTCTTTTGCAAATGTCAATAAAAGCCATATTTATATATTATGTTTAATCATTGGTAATCAATGTAAATTGAAAAACATAACCTAATTTTAATTCTGAGTGAATGATGCAAAATGAAAATCAACCTCGGTTTCGACGGAGTCATAAATTGACACTAAATTAAGCTCTGTAAAAAATATGTTTGAAATATAAGTTGTAGATTTTTTAAGATTATATAACATTAAATTCATACAAGTTTGTCGTTAAATGTATACTAAGGCTGCAATATTAAAAAGCAACATATTTTACCGATTTTGATGAAAAATACAGAAAATCGTTAACTGACGCTAAACAAAGGCGTTGTACAAAGAAACACGCAGGAAATAGAAGTAGTAGATTTTTAAATATTCTACAACTTTTAATTTTTATTATATACGTTTTTGCACTAAAATGCATTATTAAAGTCGAAATCTAAAAAAAATAACATTTTTTGCTACGGGAACAAGAATTTCCAAGAATTTCAGCAGACATGGCGCTTACCTTATCATGCAGAGCATAAAAAATTCAGTAAATGAGGCGATTTTAAAAAAAATCGTAGGAACGGTTTTTGATAAAATCGCAAAACATTAAAAACCGCACGAATAAACTGCTACTTCCGGTTAATGGGTTTTGATGAAAATGTTCGGGTTGAGTTCGATAGTGGTATCTAACCTTAAGTTGAGTTATTTTCTTCACACACACACACACACACACACACACACACACACCGATCGCTAAAAACATGTTTTCTGAGTTCTTGGGACCTGAAAACTTGTAGGTCTATATCCGGTGAAAACTTGAATTCAAAAAATCGCCATGAAAACCGTACTTTCCTTCCCTAATACATTCATATAAGGCAAGAATAAAGTAAACATCTGGTGTCAAACACTCACATGACTTTCTCTTGCCACAATAAATAATGAAAATTATAACCTATGTTTAATCATTAGTAACCATAAGAAAATGAAAATCATAACCCAATTTTAATCATGAGTGAATGATGCAAAATGAAAATCGATCTATTTCAACATAAAAAAGTGAAAAATTACGACATTATGTTAAATTACGTGTTGTAGAAAAAATGATTAAATAAAAGTCATAGGTTTCTTAATGCTGTACAGCTTTGATGGCATAAACTTTTGTCCTAAAATGGGTATTAATTCCGCTGTCGTAAAATAACTATTTTACCGTGAGAGCACAACCCCTTCAAAGATGTCAGCAGACATGGCGTTTACTACGTCTTGTAGAGAATGGAAAATGTAGGCTAGTAATTTTTTGTAATTTCAAAGTTTTTATTTTTTATTTTATTCTGATGTTACTTGGATCAAGGCGTGATAAGAAATTTTAAACATAATAAATTATAGAAAACTGGTTGTAAACAAAATTTTGGATGACATCTCATCTAATTCAAGATCAACGGTAAATTTGTTAGATGCGAACCACATGATTTCAAAAACATGGAAAGATGTTAAAAATGACACTATATCTAACTGCTTCAAGAAAACCGGTTTAACTAAGTTTAGCGAACAGAATAAAGACACAGAGATGTTGGTAAATGTACCTGATGAAAATGAACTCGAATAATGGAATAAACTCGCTACCGCACCACTTTCCATGTTTGTTACCGTAGATGACGATGTAATAGTTATCTGTGAAAGAAACGATGATGACGTTGTTAATGAAGTTCTGAGTCGACGGGAAGAAATAGAAACTAACGAAAGAGAAGAAGAGAGCAAACCAGCACCCGTGCACGACAGCCAGGAAGCGATGAAACTGCTGTGTGGTTTACATGCGTATTTCGAGGCACAAGAGAAGGAAGGGGATGAAGTTTTCCATTGCATCAGAAGGTCCGACTGTTCTGCAATTACTGCTAATGCAGACGGTGAAAGATGAAATGATTTTTTTGTAACGTATGAAAATATGCCGCACCTGAAACGGATTCGAACCCAAGACCGCATGATGAGAGGCGAGCACGTTACCAACTACGCCAATGCGGCCGGAATTGCATCTATAGGTTAGAAGATAGTATATATACGGAAAATACGTTGTCACCGTGAGCCGAAAATCACGTCGTTCTTCTCTTCTCGACAATAATACATGGTAATGTACAAATTTTTACGTTGCACTTTAAGTAGCCCCACACTATCTTTTGTTTAAAATTTATTTTAATTAGCTTTAAGCATGTATATAATTGATTAATATATGTCACCTCCACCCCTTCTAATTAATAATTTACTGTGTTGCCGGCCTTCAATACTTCTCCCGGCCCTTGTCGGCGCGGTAGGCCCTTTTGGTGGCGTACAGACAAACCTTTCGGCTGCGTACCGACAGAGGGCTTTGCTGCCAAGGCCGAGTGAATAACCGCTCTCTACCACAGTGCTCTCAGCAATTATATAAAGAGCGCTACACTGAGCCGAGGAGATTAAATTTTGATCCAGACAGCAGACAAGATGTCCACCATCGGCACACGGCTACCGGACTTCAATGAAGACTCATCGACGGCCCCGTAAGAGAGAAGATGATGCTTCCGCTCGCCGACCCGACATTGTAAGCCGTCGACCGGACCGTCATTGGCCGCTGCCGCGACCGATGCCCACAGCGGTCCCTCGACTGAGCCTTGCGCCCACCGGACCTGGCGAAACAGCAATCGACGCACTACTACGAGGGAAGAAGATGACGTCTCCGTTGGACGATGACACGCCGTGTCGCCCAGCCCCTCAACTAAGCGTTACGCCCACCGGATCCGACAAAGCAGCCATCGACAAACTACTGCGTGGAAAGAAGATGATGTCTCCGCTGAACGACGACACGCCTTGTCACCCAGCTCCTCGACCGCCACGACAGTTACGACCGACGCTTCCCATCAAGACGACCACCGCTTAAACGGCCCTTTTCAGGGCCACCAAAATTAAAGGTTTTAACTCATCACTTAATGTCGCCATCCGGTGACATATATAGTACTGTATTGTATGGATATATTTGATTTCGGCGTTAAAAAACACCGTAACACAGTTAAAAAAGTATAGTAAAATGCTTTTGTAACTATTCATAAATTTTAGTCCGAGTCTTATTAACTTTGTAACTCGAAATTTAAATTAATTCGAATTTTTTTCAGTAGTCCCTTCGGGTTTCAATTACCGAGGTTTCACTGTACTCGAGTCACGAGTTTGCCTTTGGTTTTAACGAGTGTAAAGGTAGGAAAGCATCAGTACGCATGCGCGACTGCTTTGGTATCAATTCGCCACCTCAACAACGTAAACTATACTTAGAGAACATACAGGATTTCGTGGAACCTTTTGTAGGTTAACTGCATGAATGTAACTGCCAGTTCTGTTACCGTTAACGGAAATGTCGGTTACTCGAAAACGCGGTCGAACTGTTCACAGTGCTGAACGAAATCTAATATTTAATTTAATTAAATGATGTGAAGTTGAAGCTTAAAAAAATATGTTCCCTGCCTCTCAACAAAAGCCATGAGCAAGCGGGTAATTAGTGTGATGTTTCTCTTTCCACAATTCGAAATATAAAGAAGGCGGTTAAATACAGTGAAGAAGATAATCCTTCTTCAACGGTTTTCTTGACACCTGGTAAAAAAATCTGGTGTGAAACACTCACACAACTTTCTCTTGCCTATGCAAATAATAAACAATAATCCTAACATTAGTAATAAAACATTATAAATAAACAAAAATCTAACCTGTAAAATTATAACCTTATTTTAATCATGACTGAAAGACGCAAAATGAAACTCAAACTCAGTCCGGCTCAAAAATACGGAAAATCCCTCTTTCACACTAAACTACGCTCTGTAGAGAAAAATGATATAAATAAAAGTTGTAGATCTTTTTATTTCCTATAAAATTAATTTTTATAAACTATTGTCGTAAAATGCATACTAAGACCGAAATCTTAAAAAAATAGATTTTTCACACGTTTTCGTGAGAAAAAAAACAGAAAATTGCTAATTACTGCTAAACTAAGCGTTATCAAAACAAATTTTCGAATAAGAGTTGTAAGTTTTTACATTCTCTACAACTTTTATTATATAAGTTTTTGCGCTAAAATTTATAATGAAGCCGTAATCTTAAAAAAAACTATTTCTTTACATGAAAACAGTCTCACCGAGAACTTCAGCAAACATGGCGCCTACCTTATCATGTAGAGCATAAAAAAATGAGTAAACCAGGCGATTTTTCAAAAAATCGTAGGACCAGTTTTTGAGAAAATCGCATAAAAGTGAAAAATTATACGAATAAACTACTACTTCCTGTTGACCGATTTTGATGAAAATGTTCATGTCGGGTCCGGTAGTGGTATGTAACTTAAGTTTTAAGTTTAAAATTCGTAAGATGTTCCGTTCTTGAGATATTCTGTTTACGCACACAGAGACACACACAGACCAATCGCTAAAATCATGTTTTTTTGGGTTCAGGGGGTCTGAAAACGTATAGATCCGGTGAAAACTAGATTTCGAAAAATCGACATGAAAACAATACTTTCCTTTATATATATTTATATAGGCAAGAGAAAGTAAAAAAATTTGTATGATCGATAATTTCCATACGGAGACGGCAACCGAAGAAGGAAGAAAATTTAAAAATTAGCAAATTTTATTTTAAAATGTTTTTCTACAGAGCTTAGTTTATTATTAATTACTGATGTTCCGTATTTTTAAGTCTGACAAAAATTAATTTACATCTAGCGTTTTCACTAGTGACTAAATATAGGTCATGCTTTTCAATATATACATTAGCAAGAGAAAGTCATGTGACTGTTAAACACCAATTTTTTTTTTAAATTTATAAATGCAAAACTTTGACAAAGTAATTAATTTTACAATGTAGGCTAGTTATTGATATTACTAAATTAAAATGCATGCATATGAAATATTAATGTCACGATAAAATAATAAATTAATACATAAGTGCAATAATGCAATTGCTTGTTTTAATTTAACATGAATTTGTTATATAAGAATCAAATGCAATTTTTTAATAAATTGTACTGAAAAATTGATATAATTCTATTTGTGTGGCATTTCACAACGTCCTGTTTGAAACAAATCCAATACATTTCTAATCAATCGTCATATATAGCCTACAACTACCAATTTAGAATATGATAATATAACTAGGAATTTTCACCGAAGCTATTACATTGGGAGAAAAAAATGGAAAATTATTTTAAATATTTAAAATCTAAATTCTATGAAGATAATAACGTATTCTTTTTGAGTAAATTGAAATATTTTGCTTCGGTTGTAAAATATATCCCAATTTATCCGCTGACTTATGTTACAGAAGTAAAATCAGATGTATTGATTAAAATAAATGTTTCAATATATATCATGATAATCTTTCTAGGAAAATTTATGGCATGGAATCATATTACACTTGTCATAAAAATTTTGTGTTATACAACAAATAACATTGTCAGTTATACGATTGCCACAAAATGTTTTAAACATCAAAAATTAATTAAAAAAATTAAATCATTCGATAATTTATATGACATTTTAAACAAATCTGTTCAGATGCATGATACAAGTAACGAAATTCCAAAGAAATTGAAATATCGTGAGATTTTGTTAATAATGACACAAATAGCCAGTTTCGTCTTATTGAATATGCAGTATGTTTATAAATTGAATAGTTTTCAAGTATTTTTTATCTTAACACTATTGCCCGCCTTTGTTCATTTTGGAGTTGCAATGATTTACGCCGTTGAATTGTTGGAAAGATATGAAAAATTGTTTTCAGTAACTTCAGAGTATTTTAAAACAATATATTTCAAGAATCCTCACACTGAAAATACTTCATTATCTATCCGAAAACAGTTGAAGAAATTTGGTTTGTTACATGAAGAATTTATTGATTGTATGGAATTATATAATGATGTATTTGGATATTGTATTCTGATGCGATTTTCAATTACTTTGGTCGGAGGGATAATTGCAACGATAAGTTCTATATTTTCATCAGATAACTATTACTTGGTCATATTTGTTATTCACAAAACGTGGAAAATTTTAGAATTATTTATTATTGCAGATATCACGACACAGTTTGATTCTATAGTAAGTGTATCTAATTTTTACTTTTTATTGCCTATTCGAATATAACGGGTGGCGCACATAATAGTAGCCCCATAACTTAGCCGAGATTGTATAATGTTTATGCCGAGTCAAGGAAAATTCCCCCCATTTTCCCCTTCCCGAGTACAACCTGCATGCTTAACCAGATTTTTGATCAATTTATTAATCAATAGCACCACACGAAATTACATATTCTTTTTTCCAACAAGACGGGGTGATTTTGTCACACATCTCGCAGATCACTGGCTCGTGTGCGTAGTGTTTTTACCGATGAGAGGACTATCTCTTTAGGCTTATGGCCACCGCAATCACCGGATTTGTCTCCTTGTGATTACTACTTATGGGGAAATTTAACACGTTGACTGCTATGGGACCCAAATATGTGTCACAGTTGTCTTTGAAATTGGGCCACGTGCATCAAAAATGAGTCACATTACATGACTTATTTTTAAGCCGTGTAATGTGGTTTGAAAGCTATGGCTTCACAGAGTGACATAGTACACTTAGCTTGTTCAAATAGTTCGCCTTTTTCAAATAATAGGATGTTGCGTACACAGGTAGTTTTTTTTGTTGTCCTGTACTTGAATGCTGCTATTATTTTTAATTTTATTATTTCTTTTGCTTATTTTGGTTGATTGAAATAGTCTAGATATTTGTAACTTAACTCAGTTGTTTATTACATTTTTAATTGTGACGCAAAAATGTGTCACATGGCTCTGAAATATAAAATCATTCCAGCAGGCCTTGTGACCCGAAAGTGTGTCACTACTTTATTTTACAAAAAAAAAATAGTTGTTATTAAATTAATAAAGTAAAATAAGAAGAAAAATGAATAAAATGTGAAAAAAGTACGATGACTCAGCTGTAAGTGTCACAAAATTTAGTGTGGCAGTCAACGTATTAAAGAATAAAGTATACGCCAGCAATCCAAAATCCATTGAAAACCTAAAGATCTCGATCACGAACGTCATACGCACCATTACAGCTCCTGAACTCCAGTCTGTGTTTCAGAATACGCTACGCCGCGCTATCTTATGTGTACAAGCAGACGGTGATCACTTTCAACATATCGTGTAATAACGTAACAATATTAGACTATTGAATAAATAATAAAAAAAATTATTGGTATTTGTAAATAAACAGATTTCATTTCAATTGTGTTGCACTTTATTTACGTATAGGTTTACGTATAGGTGCACTTTATATATATGTATAGGAAGGAAAGTATTGTTTTCATGTCGATTTTTCCAAAATCAAGATTTTACTGGATCTTCTGTACGTTTTCAGACCCCTTAACCCTAAGACATATTTTTAGCGGTTGGTGTGTGTGTGTGTGTGTGTGTGTGTGTGTGTGTGTGTGTGTGTGTCTGTTGATAGAATATCTCAAGAACAGAACACATCGTACGTACTTGAAACTTGAAGTTTAAGTTATGATCGATCATGGTATTTTTGTCACTAAGAGGAATGGTTGATTTCGTTTCATAAAGACCACTTACATTTTCATCAAAATCGGTGTACCGGAAGTAGTACTTCATTCGTGTCATTTTTTACTTTTTTGCGAATATTTCAAAAAAGGTTTCTACAATTTTTTTTTAATGGCCTCATTTACTAATTTGTTCATGCTCTACACGATAGAGTAGGCGCCATGTCTGCTGAATTTTTTGGAGAGATTATTTTCTCGTAAAAAATATTTTTTTAAGACGGGCAGGTGGAGTTTTAAATTGATTGGACTCGGTCTGTTGGTTCCAGGGCTGCAAAAAAATATTTCTTATCACATTGCGAGCCAGTAATACGACTGAACTATTTAAAAACAGAAGAGGTAGAGGTGTAAAAGCCACTAGTCAGAGTTATCTTCTCTGAGAGTAATGAATTTAACTATACAGCCAGACCCTATGGTGAATGAGGTGATGGTGTCATTTGCAGGGTGAAAAGTTTGTACTTTTCGGAGTGCGTAGAATGCTGATAAGCATACTCTCTCAACTTAGTGAGGAAGGCAATAGTACCACCTCACTCTTTGTTTTTACTTAGTAAAACCTCTAGAGGTTCAAACCAGCTTTTAGGATGTTGACCTAAACAACTACAATATTAATAAAGTGACAGTTCCCATTCACGAGAAATATAAGAGTTCTACGGAACGGCTACCGGGTCTATGCTCTCGAGCGACCAGTCGGGGGGTGGTAAAGGGAGAAATGCCAGCAAACCAATCACCATTTTCCAAAACGCTCAGTTTAACATCAATTATAGATTTTCATTATTTTGCACATCAAATTCTGTAAAAAATGGGATTTTTGTATTTTACTGCCTTTGTATGCATATACCGACAAAACAGTATTTTAAAGTTACGAAAAATTTAAATATCTACTACTTTTATTTCAAGCACTGTACGGAACGTAATTTTGCATCAAAAATTGAATTTCCGTATGGTTCAGTCAAAGCGAGAAAAAAGCGAGAAAAAAAAGCGAAAAGAGATTGATTTACAGTCTTAATAATAGAGAGTCTCTTGATAGAGGCTTCACTAGTGATTAAACATAGGTTTCATTTTTTAAATATTTACATTAGCAAGCGAAAGTCGTACGAGTGTTTCACTGAAGATGTTTTTTTAAATTTACAATGCAAAACGTCGGCAAAGTAATTTATCTTTTTACGATGTAGGTAAATTATTGATAATTTTTTTTAGTCATCAGTCTCTCGACTGATTTGATGCAGTTCTCCAAGCTGTTCTATCTTGCGCATGTCTTTTCATATCTACATACCTGTAACACCCTACAATAACATAAATGAACTCTACAGGCTATAAATGAAGTGAAGGAGAAATTTGACGAAGGAATAACAATTCAAGGAGAAACAAAAAAATGCTGAGATTCGCCGATAATATAGAAGTATTAGCTGAGACAAAGAAAGAACTAGAGGCTATCTTAAATGGAATGGATGAGATCATGAGAAAGGATTACTTCATAAAATTAATACGAACAAAACGAAAGTGTTGTGCAGCAGCAAGAGTGGTTTCGAAGAGATGGGAAATTTAAAAGTAGGCAACGAAAACATACAGGAAGTTGGGGAATTCTACTATCTAGGGAGTAAAATAACAAAGGATGGTAGAAGCACAAGTGATATCAAGAGTAGAATTGTTCAAGCTAGAAAAGCCTTTGAAATGAAAAACAGCTTACTGACTACAAAAATTGATTTACAGATTAGAAAAAATGTCTTAAAACATTATGTTTGGAGGATTGTGTTGGTTAAGCATCGCGGTTTCATGGCTGTGAAAGCTTTATTATTTTATGCTTAATTAGCCAAAATTACACTAAATATTAGCGATAGAAGATAGTGTTGAGTGTTGGTCGATGATACTGGCGGATTTGTGGCAAAAGTGGAACGCTGTGAGTACAGTAATTGACTTATTGGTGCTGGAATGGAGGTTATGTGCTTGTTATAATAATGATGGACTATTGAAGGGAAGCACGTCAATTCTATCAAAATTGGACTTTGAACTCGGGCTTGCCACTGTGCTGCGGGGAGATATTAATTCCCACTGTTCTCCAAACAGGTGGCCGGATAAATACTTAGTTTGTGTTTACGGACCAGCTGACGTTATCTATAGTTGAGCACGTTTGTAGTTGGGCTGTTATCTCTATGTGAACTGAATCGACAAAAATAAAGGAGAAGATGAATTCTTAATCTTTCTTCAGTCGTAAAATAGATAACATTTATTTTAACAATTAATGTTCTTCATTGTTATTGTTAAAGGTTCATAATATAAACAAAACCGTCAAAGTAAATTCACCGCGGTTTATTATAAGATAATAACAAATAATAATATTTAATTATTTTTACTCTATTATTTTACTTTCAATAATATTATTTTTATTTTAAAATATGCTAATATTTCAAATAGCTATTTAATGATTTAATTTTCGTTTCATTTATGCCGGTTATCGATGCGTATTAGCATTTAGTAAAAAACCTTTCGAGTTAACTTTTTAGTGATAGCCTAACATTCTATAATGGATAAGAACGAAATGCTACAATTGTTGGAAAAACTAAGATGCGATATTAAGCAGGATGTGAGGCAAACGATAGAAGAGGAGCTTAGTAAATTGAATATTCAAAAAATACTTAATGAACAAACACAACAAATAGAAGAGCTGGAGAGGCAAAATCACGAACTTAAAAACGTTGTCGCGGAGAAAGAAAAGGCAATAAACCGTTTGGAAAGAGGTAATAATCTGATTTTTTACGGCGTAAATGAGGTGAAGGGTGAGATGTTTGATAAACTCAAGGAAGTCGTATTAGATATTTGCAATAATATGATTAAGATTGAATTAAAGGAGGCTGACATTAATTATGTAAGAAGACTGGGGGCATTAGGCACTACTGATGGAGTTCGGCCTGTGGCTTTGTCCCTCGTCTCCAATTTAAAAAAGATGGCGATTCTTAAAAAATCTACAAATTTGAAGGGCACGAAGATATTCGTTACGCATGATCACGATAATGAAACAAGGACGAAACTTAAGGAAGTTATAAAAATCAGAGATTGCCTTAGAAAAGCCGGACAAAATTCTCAGTTAAGGGGACAGGGTCTCTTAATCAATGGCAGGTATACAAAATACGAGGAACTAGTTAGGGCTTATGATATTGAAGCAATGGAGGAAGCTGCAGTTGAATCAGCTGCTGACCAAGTCAAAAAAAGGAAAAGAGTTAACAGGCAAGGGATTCAGGGAGCGGCAGGTATTGCAGACTTTTTTCGTCCTCGAAGTGAATCGACGACGTCAATTGGGTCAAAAAACGACTAATCCTCTAAAAGCACTCACACGCATTGCAGCTTACAACGTATCGGGTTTAATGAATAGAATTTATGATAGTGAATTCATAAGTTTTCTCTAATCTTTTGAAATTTTTCTCCTATTCGAAACCCATCTGTTGGATGAAAATGACTTCAGTATTGCCGAAAAATTTTTTAACGAATTTCTACTTTTATGGATACCGGCGTGTAGAACTTCATCGTTTGGTAGAGCTAGTGGAGGTCATATTTATGCAATCAAGAGAGGAATTACGAGTAAAATCTTTAAATTTAGTTCGATTTCAGCATATGACTGCATTGAAGTGAGAAATGATGAAATTGTATTTTACATAATACCCACGTATTTAAACTGCAATCACTGGGCTCGGGATTTTGGGATTTTAAATAATGTATTAAAAGAAAATGGAAGTTTGAATTTTATGGTAATGGGGGATTTTAATGGTCGAATAAGTAACAAACAAACTATTCCAAAACACTATGTTGATAACTCAAGCTGCATAGAATCGTTAACGCGTAATTCGAGAGATGTTGTGTTGAACTCCAATGGAAAATGTCTGTTGTCGCTGTTTGAAGAGATGGGAATGGTGGCGCTGAATGGTCGCACTGGAGATTATAAGGAGGGTGAATTTACTTTTGTAGGGGCTCAGGGTTCATCAGTAATAGATTTTTGTGTGGTATCGCCAGGAGTATTATCACTCGTGGAATCCTTCGGCGTTATTGGCGTGCCTTATTCGGATCATCTCCCTATCGCTGCGAAGTTGAAAGTCGGAAATTCAGTTGATAGTGAAAAAAATAATATAACTCTGCCTCCTAAATTGAAATGGAATAATAGAGGGAAAAAGCAGTACCAGAAGGAACTCGATAAAATAATGGGAGAAAAAACAGGAATTATTACGAATGATAACGATGGTAGTAGGCCTATAGAATACTTTTTGCAGGCTATTTATGGATGTACAACACAAGAAGATAAGGCTCGCAATTGGAAATCGTTTTTTAAAAATGAATGGTATGATTTAGAATGTTTTAAAAGGAGAAAACGAATGTTTGAACTATTGCGTGGACTTAGGAAATCCAACTCAGATTACTTGAGAAGGCAGTATTTGGATTGCAGGAACCGGTATAAAAATCTGTGTAAGGAAAAGAGAAGGAAATATTGGGATGGTTGTATTGGCCAGCTAAATGAAGCAAAGAATTCCGATGACTTTTGGAAGGTTGTGCGTTGTTTTAAGAAGAGGAAATTTGTTTTGAATGAGAGTATTGAAATAACAGAATGGTACAGGTATTTCCAGAATCTGCTAAACCCAGTGGCTGGGGCCGGTACAATTTCATACGCGGAGCCTTGGATTGAAAATGAGATGGACGCTGACTTTGAAATAATAGATCTGAGAAGGGTATTAAAAAGGGCGCAGGACCATAAGGCTCCCGGGGATGATAGAATCGCGTATGAATTTTATAAGAATGCTTCATATACTTTTTTGGAGGGACTATTGAAAACATATAACAATATTTTCAGAAAAGGGAAGATTCCAGAAAACTTTAAGAGATCAATTATCTTTCCAATATTTAAAAAGGGTGACTCGGCTGAGGTATCAAATTATAGAGGAATTTCATTTAGTAATTGCATTGGTAAAATATTTACAGGCTTGTTGTTGGACAGACTGCAGGAATGGATTGAGAAATATGGGATACTGAAGGAATTTCAAGCGGGCTTCAGAAAGTTTTATTCCACAGTCGATAATATTTTTACGATTACGAACATTGTATCAATCAAGCTAAGCGTCAAACGGCAAAAAGTTTTTGCTTTCTTCGTGGACCTCTCAGCAGCCTTTGACAGGGTGGACCGCAGGGCATTATTTTACAAGCTGTCCAAGATAGGAATCTCTTCAAGGATGATCAAAGTATTGAAGGATCTGTATGAAGGTTCTACTGCAGCGGTGTGGAATTCCCGGGGGTTGTCTGACAGTTTTGAGACACGAAATGGAGTTAAGCAAGGATGTCTGTTAAGCCCCTTGCTGTTTTCCTTGTTTCTTAATGATGTTGATGAGTGTATGGATGACGGAGTTAGAATAGGAAGAGTTAATATAAAATTACTAGCATACGCTGATGATATTGTGCTATTGGCGTCTGATAGACTGACTTTACAAAAAATGATTAACAGTTTTAAGGAGTACTGTGACTTATGGAATCTTCAGGTTAATCTAGCCAAGTCAAAAGTTATGGTGTTTAGAAATGGTGGCAGACCAGCAAGAGGTGAGAAGTGGTGGTTTGGTGAAGATCGAATTGAAGTTGTAAATAATTATAAATATTTAGGCATAAGATTATCCTCATGTTTGTCAATGGAAGAACATTTTGCAGAAAAAGTGACCAAAGCTAAATATGCACTTAATTCGTTTAATAGTATTGTTTATAACAGGATTTCGTTCAATAATAAATTGAATCTGTTTAATTCTGTGTCCCGAGCAATTTTATGTTACGGTTGTCAGGTGTGGGGATGGAAAGAATATGATAAAATTGAGGCGGTACAACGATTCTTTCTGAAAAGAATGTTTAGTTTGAATGACAATGCACCGAATTATTGTTTGTTTTTGGAGACTGGACTGCAGCCTTTATATCTACACACCATGGAATTGCATTTAAAATACATTGAGAAATGCCTGAATTTAAGTCCACAGAGATATCCAAATATGTTACTTAAGGAAATCATCGAGAGAAATATAGCTTGGCAAAAGGAGTGGAAACGAGTAAGTGATCGTTACAGTATCGATTTCTCTTTCTTTTCAATAGACGGGCTGAGGGTGGATGATATTTTGAGAGGAATTCAGTCCAGCTGGAACAATGCTATCAAAACGGGCTGGCATAATAGTAGCACGCGAGTACTGACCAGCCAATTGAGGTTTGATTTGGATTACGTGTACGGGGAAGACGATTTTATTCTGATAAGATGGTTTTTCAAAGCGAGAATGGAGCTTATAAAGTTAAATAAATACGACTTTAAGAAAGATATTAAATTATGCTCCCTGTGTAACAAAAACGAGGAAGAGGACGTAATGCATTTCGTTGCTAGATGCCCGGTTTAGAAGGAATTTAGGAAGAGACAATTCGGAAAGTTAGAGCTGCAAGTGGATGAAGTTGTGAGGTGTTTGAATGGCGAAAACTGGGAAAAATAGCTTACTTTTGTAAATATGCCTGGAAATACAGATATGAATTGGTTCAAGAGTTTAATTACTAATTTAGTGTATGTAATTTCTAATACAGCAATACATTAGTTAATATAATTTTTATTTATTTTTTTTTCTATATTTTATTTTGATTATTAGTTTAAATAGTAGTTTATTAGATGGTTATTATTTAAAAAGAAAAAAAAGAAAAAGTGTGATCCAACCTCTCAGACGGCTACGGCCATGAGTATTGTCTTTTAGAATTTAAGGAAAAATATTGTAATAGCTCAATTGTAACTGAACAAAAGTAAAATAAAGACCTTTATTATGTTTGGAGTGTAGCGTTATACGGGAGTAAAACGTGGGTGATAGAAGCTGAAGAAAAGAATAGGATAGAAGCTTTTGAAATGTGGTGTTATAGGAAAATGTTAAAGATTAGGTGGGTGGACAAAATAAGTAATTTAAATGTTCTTAGGCGAGTAGATGAAAAAAGAAGTATATAGAAGCGTCTTACCAGAAGAAGGGATAGGCTAGTGGGGCATATCTTAAGACATCCAGGTATTGGGCTATCAATAATGGAAGGTAATACTAAAGGAGTAAATTGTAGGGGGAGGCAAAAATTAGAATCTATTATTTTTATTGATAATACTAAATTAAAATGTATGCATATGAAATATTAATGTCACGATAAAATAATAAATTAATACATAAGTGCAATAATGCAATTGCTTGTTTTAATTTAACATGAATGGTAATATGAAATAAAATACAATTTTTTGATAAATTGTAGTGAATAATTGATATAATTCTATTTGTGTCGCATTTCATAACGTCCTGTTTGAAGAATTTCCAATACGTTTTCTAATCGATCGTCATATGCAACTACCAATTTAGGATATGATAATATAACTGGGAATTTTTACCAAAGCTAATACATTGGGAGAAAAAATGGAAAATTATTTTAAATATTTGAAATCTAAATTCTATGAAGATAATAACGTATTCTTTTTGAGTAAATTGAAATATTTCGCATCGGTTGTAAAATATATCCCAATTTACCCGTTGACTTATGTTACAGAAGTAAAATCAAATATATTGAATAAAATAAATGTTTTGATATATTTTATGATAATCTTTATGGGAAAAATTATGTTATGGAATAATGGTACAGTGTTTGCAAAGTTGTTGAATTATACAGGCAGTTTCATTGTTAGCTGCACGATGATCATGAAATGTTTTAAACAACAAAAGTTAATTGATAAAATGAAATCATTCGACAATTTACATGATATTTTAAACAAATCTGTTCAGATAAATGATACAAGTAACGAAATTGCAAAGAAATTGAAATATCGTGAGATTTTGTTAATAATGACACCAATAGCAAGTTTCGTCTTACTGAATATTCAGTATATTTATATATTGAAATTTTATCGAGTATTGTTCAATTTAACGCATTTCTCCGTGGTTTTACATTTTGGGGTTGCATTGGTATATGCCTTTGAATTGTTGGAAAGATATGAAAAATTGTTTTCAGTAACTTCAGAGTATTTTAAAACAATATATTTCAAGAATCCTCACACTGAAAATACTTCATTATCTATCCGAAAACAGTTGAAGAAATTTGGTTTGTTACATGAAGAATTTATTGATTGTATGGAATTATATAATGATGTATTTGGATATTGTATTCTGATCCGATTTCTCATTACTCTAATCGGTGGGGTTTACCTTATGATGAGTTCTTTTCTTTTTTTTAATCAATATAGTCTGACAATTTCTACTATTGAAAGAGCCTTCAGATTTTCAGCATTTCTTATTATTGCAAATGTAACGGCACAATTCGATTCCATCGTAAGTGAATCAAATATTTACTTTCAAATTTAATTTACTTCTTTTTTTTGTTTTAATTCCTAATATGTGTACGTTGCAATCTGTTCAATTCAGAACAATAAGCAACCCCATGACCCAATGAGATGAGGATGATGTGTATGACGTGTAAATGAGGTGTAGTCTTGTAAAGACCCAGGTCAACCACTCCTGAGAGAGTATGGTTAATTGAAACCCAACCATCAAAGTACACCGGCAACCACTCTCTAGTATTCAATTTCGTATAAAAGTAACTACCTTTACTAGAAATTTGAACCAGGAACCTTCGTCTCCGAAAATCAGCTGTCAAACAGCTGATTTTTGCGACGACCTCTAGAGTCTAGAGGTACAGTCGTCGCCAAAATCAGCTAGAGTCTAGACCAACCTGGTGGGTCAAATTTAATTTTAATTTTAATTTTTGAATCCTCATTGTGTGTAACTTGCAATCTGTTTGTAGCGGTTTTTGTATTAATTAAAAATATTTTCGCTAACATAATACTTATTAATTATTAAATTTTACTGTTACTTGAAATAAAACACAAAATTCCATCTATTCTGTACGATGGTTGGTTCAAGACAAATTTATTTTCAATTGTTGCAATTATAACTTTGGAATTACGTAATGTCTTTGGGAAAAAAATAAATTATTAAGTAAATTTTGAAATGAAACAATTTTGTCTTACTACTTTAGTTAATTAAATTAAAAAAATTTATTGTGGTTTATATTTTTATACTATTTAAATTTAAATTTAGAAAAAAAATAATTTTATATAAGTTAATTATTTGCCTTTACTAACAAAATGTAGGAATCCGCTGTTCTAAATAAATTTAAAAACTGTAAATAGCTGATCGCTACATGTTCAATTTAGGATCAATAAGTAACTCCGTGATCCATTGAGAATAAGATTATATTATCGCCGACCGGGGCGACGACACGTGACAAAATTTTGCTTGTGAGTTTTGTGGCCATGACAAGAGCTGTTTAATAGGTTCTTCTTCTTCAGGTGCCCTCTTCATTACGGAGGTTGGCTATCATCATGGTTAGTTGTACTTAGTCTACTGCTGCTCTGAAAAGTTCATGCAACGAGCAGTTAAACGCTTTTCTCAGGTTTCTTAACCAGGATATTCTTCTGCGTCCCACCGAGCGTTTACCAACGGAGGTTAAATACCATCATGGTTAGTCGTACTTTGTTTACTGCTGCTCTGAAAAGCTCATGCAACGAGTAATTAAACGCTTTTCTCAGGTTTCTTAACCAGGATATTCTTTTGCGTCCCACCGAGCGTTTACCAACGATTTTTCTTTGGATTATGAGATGCAGAATCTCGTATTTTAGGTCCCCTCATGATGTGTCTAAGGTATGTCCGTTTCCTTATCTTTATGCTATGCAGGATTTCTAGCTCTTTCCCCATTCTTCTGAGGACTTCTATATCTGTGACACTGTCTGTCCACGTTATTCGAAGTATTCGCCGGTAGGTCTATATTTTAAACGCTTGTAGACGGGTCTCACATTATTTAATTGGTTGGGGGTCTTAAAAAAGACCGTTGGTGGTGGTCAGAAGCGGCGAGTCTAAGTGTTGGAAGCGGAGCCCGAGAGTGACGGCTCAGCTACCGGGTTCAGGTTTAGCCTTCCCTCAGCGGCGGTTGGGTCCCCAAGGCAGCGTGACGGTGGTGGCCATCAGAGCCTCGCAGTGTCGGGTCGGCGTAGGCCGTCGGCCGAGGCGTTTTTTATCGGTCAGCGAAGGCTGACCAGTGCAGGAATGGAATTAGTGTGAGTGCTTAAATCCCCCTCCGGTGAGTCCACTTTATGGTGGAGGGAACGTACTACTGGCTGCGCGTCGTTAGCGCTCCCGCGGAAGACAGGTTCTGGGACCTCTGCAGGCGCTGATAATGGTAGGGCAGTTGGCGACAATACGTATGACTTGCAAATGAGGTGCAGTCTTGTACAAACTCAGAGAGTATAGTTTAATAAATCGCAACCATTTTAGTACACCGGTAACCACTGTCTAGTATTCAAATCCGTATGATAGTACAATAAAACCGAAATGAAGGGGCGGACCCGATTTTGGATTCGCAAAATTCCGGATAACACACCGAGTCATACTTTTACAGTTTAAAAATAGTAAAAATTTTTATGCAGTATTTTTTACGACAGTCTATTTATAATACGTATAAACGAAAATACAGATAATTCAAGAGAAAAAAATGTAATATTTTACAGTAATGAGTATTTACTATTTCCCTACATCTTTTTACTTTCACTTGCCTATATGAATATATAGGAGGGAAAGTATTGTTTTCATGCCGATTTTTCAAAATCGAGTTTTCACCGAATATAGATGTTTTTAGACCCCCTGAACCCAAAAACATATTTTTAGCGATTGGTTTGAGTGTGTGTGTGTGTGTGTGTGCGCGCGCGCGCGTGTGAGTTATGAACAAAATGTCTTAAATACGGAACATCATAACTTCGTACGAAAATGTTTTATATCTTAACACTAAAATATACGTAAAACTATTCACTACTTTTGCACTCCACACTGTTCTGCGTTAACACAACACACTGCACTGTTACACTAGTTCGAAGGGCTTCTTTCTCTTAAGCCTTCTAGGAACTTTTTCATTCTGAAGAAGTTGAAGTACTTCAGGATTGATATGGCTATGTGGACGAGCTTCATGTTTGGCAGCAAATCTTCTTATCTCACTGGACACAAAAGGAATCTCAAGATATCTATGCAGATCACTATTCCTAACGTACCAAGGGGAATTAACCATAGCTCTCAGTACTTTTTTCTGAAACGTCTGTATAACCCATATCTGACTGTCTCTGGCGCAACCCCTAAGGTGTACGAGGGGGTACCCAAAAGTATCCGGAATAGCTCTGCTGTGGGCGGAGCTTGTGCAGTACAAATTCCCGCCACTAGGCTGCTTGTAGCGCTACTCATTGCTAGTTCAATGCCATTTTGTTCGTTGATCTAGCTTGTTCTGTTCTCGTGCAGTGATTGTTCTCGCTAGTGCTGTTTTGTGCTCGTGTCGTTTTTCATGATGGCAAGTTTTAATGAACAACGGCGGCTGTGAAATTTTGCTTCTTGCTCGGTAAAAACGCCGCGGAAACAGTTGTAATGTTGAACCCAGCTTACAAAGACGACGCTATTGGAAAAACCCAAGTGTACGAGTGGTTTTTGCGCTTTAAAAATGGCGACATGTCGATTGAGAACAAACCTCGTTCTGGACGACCGTCGACTTCCCGAACAGACGAAAATGTTGTGAAAGTGAAAGAAATTGTACGAACAGACCGACGACAGACCATTGACCAAATATCACAGGTTAGTGGGTTATCTTGGAGCTCAGTCCAACGCATTTTAACAGAAGACTTGACAATGAAAAGAGTCGCTGCCAAGTTTGTGCCTCGGGTTCTGACAGACACTCAAAAGGAACGTCGAATTGAAACGTGTAGTGATTTGAAACAACAGCTTGAAACTGATCCAGATTTCATATCAAAGATCATTACGGGTGACGAGTCTTGGTGCTATGGGTACGACCCAGAAACCAAACAACAATCCAGTCAATGGAAGACTTCATTACCACCCTGACCAAAAAAAAAGTCGTCAAGTCAGATCGAACATCAAAACAATGCTGATTTGTTTTTTTGATATGAGGGAAATTGTCCATTCAGAGTTCGTTCCACCAGGCCAGACGATAAATCAAGCTTTTTATCTTGAAGTGTTAAGAAGACTACGAAACAGCATTCGTCGTAAAAGACCTAATTTGTGGCAGACAGGGGACTGGTTTTTCCACCACGACAACGCGCCTGCACATACGGCAATCTCGGTTACCCAGTTTTTGGCGAAAAACGGCATGGTTTTGCTACCACACGCACCGTACTCACCCGATCTGGCTCCGTGTGATTTTTTTTCTTGTTCCCACGCATGAAAAGGGGCATGAAAGGTCTCCAATTTAACAACGTTGATGATGTCAAGAAAAAAACGACGGATGAGCTGGCAGCCATCACTGAAGAGGAGTACAAAAAAATGTTTTGAACAGTGGAAGCACCGGTGGGACAAATGTATTAGTTGTAATGGAGAGTATTTTGAAGGGGATAAGGTTCTTTTGTAAAAAAATTAAAAATAAATAGTTTTAAAAAATAATTCCGGTTTCTTTTGGGTACCCCCTCGTAAACCATAAATCCAGATGGGTTTTAAAATTTGAATATAGATTGTTACTTTATTATGACGAGGCAGCTGCAATTGACGTTACAGTAACCGATATAGTTTCCTATACCTGAAGCCCAGCTCAGCTCTTTTTATCTTAATGCGCTCTTTCCATTTCTAAATATTTTGCCGTGTTCACATAAAAATGGTATAATGTTTTTATTTACGGTGACTGATAAAGGATCTGAAATATTTTTATTGGTGAAATTTATATGGGCAGATTTTCGCTCGTTCAGTTTTATTCTCCATTTTATAGTCCTGTGAAATATTTGATCGCATGCACGCTAGAGAACAAAAATAGCACAAAACTATAACATACATCAGGTTGAAGACCGCGTCAATAGATGCAATGTAACAGTTGCAACTTTATTACGCGCGACTATCCGGTCGAATCAGATAGATGTATAATTCTGTAACGTTACAACCAAATTATCTCTATTACATTGTCTCTTACTACAGAGATAATTATTATTGATGTTCAACGTTTTAACATAAAACCGGTTTTTATTAAATATATTTTTACTCACTTTTCACTGATTAATTTTCCTTAGAATGCATATTAAAAAATATTTTTACTTTCTCTTGCCCTATATGAATATCTCGTATAGAAATCTCTTCTTTTCCAGTAATTTTTCGAAATCGAGTAATCACCGAAAATACACTTTTTCAAGCAACCAAAAACACATTATCTCAAGAACGAAATTTTGTACTAAGTTGAAACTTATTAAGTTAGGTATCATATGACATACAACATAAAACTTTTCATCAATTTCAGTCAACTGGAAGTAGTAGTTTATTCGTGTAAACGGCTCTAACGACTTTATTTTAAATCACCTCAATTAGGCTATTACATTTTTTATACTCCACAAGACAGGTTAACTGCCATATATGCAAAAACTCTCGTGATAAAAAATGCTGTTTTATACTTTTTTTCTAAAGATTACGGCCTTAATATATATTTTAGGACAGAAGTGTAACCTACAACCTAAAGCAGAATATTAAAAATTATATAATAAGAATATTAAAAGACCTCCAACTTTTATTTCTCCCATTTTTTCTACACAGGTTAGTTTAGCGTCAGTGAGTGACTTTCTGTATTTTGCCAAACAAAATAGGTAAAAAATGTATGTTTTAATACTGCGGCCTTAATATGCATTTTAGAACAAAAGTATAGGTAGGTATGTAATCAAAGTAAAATGAAATTAAAATTCCTACTAACTTTTATTTCAAGCAATTTCGCCAAAGCTGGGTTTAGCGTCAAATTAGTGATTTTCTGCAATATTAAATTCTACAAATGCTTACTTTCATTTTGCTTCATTCACTCACGATTATATTTGGTTACGTTTTTATACAACATTGTTTCCTCATGGTTAAACATTGGATATATCGTTCCTTATTGACACACACAAGGAAAAGTCGCGTGAGTGTTCCACACTACGTTATTCGTTTATAAAATATATAACTGCTGTAATATACGGGGTGTGGCCATTAAATAACGAGACTGACGTAAAAAATTTAATTTTAATTTTATACATAATCTCTTATTGTCACCTTCAATATACACTCCTCCTCTATCCATACAACACTCCATACGAATTTTCCATTGTTGGAAACAGTGCTGGAAGTCATCTTGTCACTTTTAATGCAGATTTCATCTTAAGGAACAGTTAGAAGATAATAACATGTGATGAAACGTGGCTTTTTACTTATGATCCGGAAACAAAACGCCAATCCATGCAATGAAAGAGCCGAGCTTTACAGAGAGCCAAAAAAGCTCGAATGAGCAAGTCAAAATTTAAAGCAATGATGATTGTTTTTTTTTATATCCATGGAATTGGGTACCTTCACTGGGTTCCTGAAGGTCAAACAATTAATCAATATTACTACCTTGAGGTACTTTGTAAACTACGTCAAAGAGTAAAAAAAACCACCCCGAAATAAGGAAGGACAAATTATGGGTTCTCCACCAAGACAATGCGCCAGCTCATTCCGTGTTATCTGTCAAGAGGTTCCTAGCCAAGTACAGCACCTCAGTGTTAGAACATGCACCTTATTCACCAGATCTTGCACCATGTGACTTCTACCTGTTCCCTAAGGCGAAATCTGCATTGAAAGGGACAAGATTTGAGTCTAAGGAAGCTGTAAAAGAGAAAGCGGCACGTGTCCTGAAGGAGCTGACAGAAGATAACTTCCAGCACTGTTTCCAACAATGGAAAATTCGCATGGAGCGTTGTAGGGATAGAGATGGAGTGTATATTGAAGGTGACAATAAGTGATTATGTATAAAATTAAAATATATTTTTTTACAACGTCAGTCTCGTAATTTAATAGCCACACCTCGTATTTTATTACTTAACAATTTCGTGGTTGACTTTAAGAAGTTAAAATGTATTCCCTACAATTATTGATTTATAAATATGATTACTTATTAATTTAAAAGTTCTTTAATGCAATCGGTTGTTTTAATATAATTTACTTAAAGAAATGAAACGATAAAAATGCAGTTTCGTAACGCATATTGCATGATAATTTTGTATTGATTTATATTGCTTTTACTTTATTGCATTTCACGTCGTTCTTTTTAAATAGTTCCCAACATATTTCTAACTGATCATCATGCTGAACATGTTCATGATATGATAATATAACTGGAGATTATGACCGATACTAATACATTGGAAAATACGAAAATGGAAAACTATTTTGAATATTTAAAATCTAAAATCTATGAAGATAATGATGTATTCTTTTTGAGTAAATTAAAATGGTTTGCATCAGTTGTAAAATACATCCCTATTTATCCGTTGACTTATGTATCAGAAGTAACATCAGATAAATTGAATAAAATAAATCTATTTGTATATTTTATGATAGTATGCGTAGCAAAAAGTATAATGTGGAATAAAGAAATATATATGCCCAAGCTTGTGATTAATACGATTAATTTGTTTGGTAGTTTTATTGTTATTCTTAAAACTTCCAAAAATCATATGTTGATAGAAAAAATAAAATCATTTGATAATTTATACAAAACTTTATATGACTCTATTAAAAATGATGACACAGATTTAAAAATTGGAAAGAGAATAAAAATCCGGGAAATTTTAATAATATTTCCGTGTATGGTTAGTCTCTATACAATTTCGGTGACATATAACCCAGGATGTATTTTTGTTCCAATCTTGATCTTCATAACACAATTTCCCATTGCTATCCATTTAGGAGTGGTGATTATATACGCTTTTGAATTGTTGGATAGATATAAAAAACTGCATTTAATAACCTCAAATTATTGTGGAACGATATATTTTAAAAATCCACACACTGAGAATTCTTCACGGGATGTAAGGGAACAACTAAAGAAATTTGGTTTGTTGCATACGAAATTGATTGACTGTATGAAATTATATAATGATGTATTTGGATTATATTTGCTTGTGCAATTTTCTATTTTACTATTCGGAAGTATCTTTTTGATTCATAATGTAATTTTTTTCTCCGAAAAGCATATTTTCGTTATTGTTATACTTCAAAGGTTCCTGAAAATATTTTTGTTATTTATAATTGCAGATATCAGAACACAGTTTGATTTTACCGTAAGTGCACCTAATTTATAATTTTTGGTTTGAAATTTTAATGTACTTTAATAATACAGGGTGATTTTTTAGTCCTGTTACCCAATTGTTAATGTCTGGTAATTTTTTTCTAAGAAAGGGATATTTTGTTTTGTGACACAAAGTTGGTAGCCGTACTTAACCGGTATAGATATGATAGTTTGAGTTGATTCTCCTTGAGTTGCGTAAAATTTTGTGCTGTTTCCAGTTGTGTTATGAACAGAATGTCTTTTACCCTAGAACAACGGGTTTTCATTCTTGAAAATATTTTGCAACAAAATCGTATGCGAGTGTAAAAAAATCATTTCAAATTAAATTTTTTGGTGTTCCTCCACTCTATTCTAGTAAATTTCTAGGCTAACTAACTGATTTTTAGAGGCAGGTATTGTTTGCAGCAGAAAACGTAGTGGTCGACCAACTCTCTTGACAGATGACGTTAAGAGAATGTGAAAACAAGATTGCTCAATTCTCCATGGAAAAGTTTACAAAACCTTTCCTCGCATGTTGATTTATCATGTTCGAGTGCTCAGAAAGCTGCTAAAAAATTGAAATTGTATCCGTATCACATACGATTAGTTCTAGAGCTTCAGCCTCCAGATTTAAACAAGAGATTGTTTTAGGATAAAAGACATTCTGTTCGTAGCACGACCGGAAATGGCACAAAATTTTACACAGGTGAAGGAGAATCAACTCACACTGCCATATCCATACTGGTTGAGTAGGGCTACCAACTTAGTGTCACAAAACAAAATTTATTATTTTTAGAAAAATATTACCAGACATTAACAATTGGGTAACAGGACTAAAAAATCACTCTGTATAATTTATTGTAATTTAGGTTCAACAATAGAACTTTCATGAACACTATACGAATACACGTCTACGATTTTTATTTTCTCTTGACTTGTCTGGATATACAGGGGGAGGAAAGTATTATTTTTTGTCGATTTTTGGAAATTGAGTTTTTACCGAAAATTTTCGCATTAAGGTGAGACTGTATGATGTTTTTACTGAAAATTTCGATTTTTGGTTTTTTATATTTTTCAATAGTTCAGACCTCGATCTACTAGAAACCATTAAATTACGTCAAAATATTATTTTAAAGAAAAAATTAAGTTTTTAACAGGTTTACCCAGAAAAACTACACGTCAAGAACGAATATTTATCATAATTTTATACTGAGCGTTTTAGAGCAAAGGGAATTTTAGTTTTTTAAAATATCTGCGTTATTTTTTAAAATATTCTCAGCTGTTGGTTCAGATTTCTAATAAACAGTTGATGGGAAATTTACTTGTTTGTGTACACCTTGTTTTTGATTTGTGCCTTTTCGTTTTCCCTGTTCTCGTAAATTTAGATTTTAAAATTTAGGGTACATTTTTCTGAGAAACCATTAAACCTAGAAGGCTGAAATGTTTACCAGCTATTCATCTTGTACATGCACACATACCCACATTTTTATGACTTCCTCAGATGCTCCAATAAATTGTTGTTGTTTAGGTCATCAGCCAAAAGGCTGGTTTGAACCTGTAGAGGTTTTACTAAGTAAAACGAGGAGTGAGGTGGTTTACCATTACCTTCCTCACTGAGTGGAAAAGTACGCTTATCAGCATGCCGGGCCCTCTGAAAAGCACATATTTTCCACTCTGCAAATGACACCTTCACTTCATTCACCACAGGGTCTGGCTGTATAATGAAATCCATTGCTTTCAGAGAAGATAACTCTGATTAGTGTCTTTTACACCTCTACCTCTTCTGCTCTTAAATGATTCAGTCATTCAATTGGCTGACCATGTGATAAGAAACAGAACTATTTATTTTAGCCCAGCAACAAACAGATTGAGTGTAAATAATTTGACACTCCACCTGTCTGTTATGGACAGTCCAATAAATTAGCAACATACAAAAACTGTAGAAAAAATAAAATGGTAAAGTTTTATATTATTCATAATTTTGTTATCAATTTTCTATTTCAAGAGATTAAATTGAAAAAAATGTCAGTAGCTAGAGAAACTCGACAACGATTAAGTGAATAAAGTTTCATTTTCTATCTTTTACCAATCCTATGAAAAATGTACCTGAAAATAGCAAATTTAACACTGGCGAGAAACAAGGTACAATCTACCCTTAACGCAATATTGTACGAAGTTGATAATTTGAACTTAGGTTTGATATCAGATTGGGGAACCCAACATTAAAATTATCATCAAAATCAGACAAGTGTGTGTTTTATTCGGGCAATTTTTTACTGTTTAGATTTTATCCAAAACGTATCTAGTAAGTTTACAAGATACGCGAAGTGCCATATCTGTTGTAATTCTTGGGAAGACAGAGCTCTTGTGATTAAATGTTTTTTATTCAAATTGTGACCTTAATATGCATTTTTCAAAAAAAAACTATCCATAATTAAAATTTTAGAATATTAAAAGACCTACAACCTTTATTTCAAACACTTTTTTCTACAACGCTTAGTTTAGCGTCAAGTATCGTATGTCCTTCAACCGCATATTTCTCGCCTAGAATCATGGCTTACCAAATTGCGGATCAAAGCCAACACTACAAAAACGTGTCACGTTATATTTACCCTGCGTAAACGAGTTTGCCTCCTTTGTATCTTTATGACACTCAACTTCACACTTCTGAATCTATCCGTTATCTAGGTTTATATCTAGATAAGAGGCTCACGTGTAATGTACACGTGAATGAAACGAGAAGTTACTCCAGGACGCAGGTTCAAACAGTTATACAGACTTTTTTCACGCAAAATCAAGTGACTAACTGCATCCAAATTAACCATTTATAGTCTATCTACTGTAAGAGTACTCCGCGCGAGGCAAGGGGATATAGGTTGTAAACGAAAGTTTTAAACCAGTTGGCGCATATGAACCTCTCCGCCTGACAATTATCTTGCACTACGTTCCGTCATAAAAATATCTACATCCAGCTAAAATAAACAATATTCTTTAAGAGTTTTCAATTATATCGTTCAAATTGCTTGTATTTATTGTAGTTTCATAAAGCGATTTCTTAATTAATTATTTTAACCATTACATTTAACAAAAAAAATTTTTCTACTTTTCAATGGTTACCGCTTTTATGTTTCAAAAACTCAACAACTTTCACTATCACGCATGTTAACAAAACACAGCTTAAAAAACTTTTCAACTTCATTCTACGAAAAAATCAAAACGAACCGATACAATACCAAAAGGTAACTTATGAAACAAAAATGAGTTCAACACGGGCAAGTGCAAACAGTTGTATTAAAATAGTCACAGACATTAATTATTTTAATGATGTGAAGTAAACAATCTGAAATGATAAACAACGAATTACTGGGATTTTTTTTGTTTTTATTTATTTAACGTCGCATCAACTGCTGTGGTCATTAGCGACGACGTTGGGGTGTAACTGTGTGAAATGAGGATGAAATGAATTTTTGTAACGTATGAAAATATGCCGTGCCTGAGTGGGATTCGAACCCAGGAATTAAATTACTGGAATTGTTTACTCTACTGTTATAATTTAAGCGCATTAGTCTTATATTACTTGTGACCAAAAATAAAACTGAGTCTTTAATAAAAACCTACTAATCATAAATAATAATGTAATAATAGTAAATAATGTAACGAAAAATAATAATGTAAGAGTAACAATAGTAAAAGTTTTAGTTATTAATGGTAAACTAATGTTCGATTTATAAAACATTTTCTAACAGAAATTGAGCGCGTTTTCATAATAATTTTAAGCTTAGAGTGAATTAGTGTTGTATGGAATTTTGTTTTTGATCATGCTGTACTTATTTTTAATTAATGCACATGCTCACTTGTGTTGCTGGTTGCCTACGTCGGATTACTCTTAGCGTAGACAGATTCTACAACTCCTACTTCGACCAATATGGAGGTATGCCAGTCAGCATTACTGCTGTGCAAAACCATCAGTATTAGCAAAAATTCAGCGTTTCCAATCAAAGCTTTTACGGAGAATAGTTGACGCCCCCTATTATGTAACCAATAAAACGCTACACTCACACCTAAACGTACCCTACGTAAATGACGTTTTCTTAAAACTATGTACAAAATTTAGGAAGAAACTCGTGAACCACCATAACCCATTGATCTCAAATCTGGCTACCCAGACTCTTCCAAACAATCCAATAAGACGTCTAAAACGTCGATGAAGCCGGGACTTCATCAATTAACATAGTACTGTAATTGACTATCCATTACAGTGTTCTAAATGCTGCACTTAATGCTACACTTATCTATTCTCGTCGGAGTTCTGTCACTGGATTGTGTCTCCACTCAAGTTTATTTACAATGTTAATTTTACCAAACTTTGTGTTATCACATTCACTGTTTGTTTCCAACAGATTGTGAATTTCCTAAATAGAAATTTAAAAAAAAATTCAACTTTTGTTTAACGCATTTTTCTCTGCAGAGTGTAGTTTAGTGTGAAAGAGTGATTTTCCGTATTTTTAAGCGCAAATGAGGTTGATTTTCATTTTGCGTCTTTCACTCATGATTAAAATTTGGTTATGTTTATTGCGGTAGTTCTTTTTGTTTAATTCTAATGTTTTATTACAAATCTTAGGTTTATTGTTAATTATTTGCATTAGCAAGAGAAAGTTATGTGAGTGTTTCACACCAGTTTTTCTGTAGTTCTCGCATAGAAACAAACTTTTGGTATTTGAAATATATTATTATTTTTTTGTATTAAAATATCCATGTTTTTTTGTTTATAAAATAAATAACTGCAGTAATATATTCTATTACTTTACAATTTCGTGGTTCACTTTATGAAATTAAAATGCATTTCCTTAAATTATTGATTTATAAATATCATCACTTATTAATTTATAAGTTCTTTAATGCAATTGGTTGTTTTAATTTAATTTTCTTTAAAAAAAGAACAAAAAATATGCACTTTCGTAATGCATATTGCATGATAATTCTGTATTGATTTATATTCCATTTACTTTATTGCATTTCACATCGTTCTCTTTGCATAGTCACAAAATATTTCTAACTGATCGTCATGCTGAACATGTTTATGATTTAAAGATAAACTGGGTTTATGACCGAGACTAATACATTAGAAAATACGAAAATGGAAAATTATTTTGAATATTTAAAATCTAAAATCTATGAAGATAATGATGTATTCTTTTTGAGTAAATTAAAATGGTTTGCATCGGTCGTAAAATACATTCCAATGTATCCGTTGACTTATGTATCAGAAGTAACATCAGATAAATTAAATAAAATAAATTTATTTGTGTTTTATTTGCTATTATCTGCAGCAGAATGTATGATGTGGTATAAGGTAATATCTATTCCCAAGCTTGCGGTAAACACCATTTGTTTCTCTAGGAGCTTTTTTATGATCTTTAAAACTGTAAATAATCAGATATTGACAGAAAAATAAAATCATTCGACACTTTGTACAAAACTCTAAATGACACTACAATAGTTGATGACAGAAATTTAAAAATTGGTAAGAGAATGAAATTCCGGGAGGTATTTATGATAACTGCGCCATTGATTAGTCTCGGCTCAAGAATTGTGACACATTACCCAGAGGGGATAATTGTTCAAGTATTAATAATGATAATACAAGTTCCCTATTGTGTTCATCTCGGATTTGCAATAATATACGCTTTTGAAATGCTGGAAAGATATAAAAAATTTCATTTAATAACCTCAAACTATTGTGGAACGTTATATTTTAAAAACCACACACTGAGAATTCTTCACAGGTTATAAGGGAACAACTAAAGAAATTTGGTTTGTTGCATGAGAAATTTATTGAATGTATGAAATTGTATAATGAAGTATTTGGATTACATTTGCTTGTGCAATTTTCTGTTTCACTGATAGGAGGTATGTTTCTGTTTAGAAATGTAATATTTTACTCAGGAAACCATGCATTGTTGGTTCTGATATGTGAAAGGTTCCTGAAAATGGTATTGTTTGTTATTATTGCAGATATTACAACACACTTTGATTCTATCGTAAGTGTATCTAATTTTTTTATTTTTGGTTTGGAATTATAAATTTTAATAATTTAAATTATATTTTATTACTTTCTCTTGCCTATATGAATATATAGGAAGGAAAGTATTGTTTTCATGTCGATTTTTCGAAATCGAGTTTTCACCGGATCTATACGTTTTCAGACCCCCTGAACCCAACAAACATGTTTTTAGCGATTGGTGTGTGTGTGTGTGTGTGTGTGTGTGTGTGTGTGTGTGTGTGTGTGTGTGTGTGTGTGTGTGAACAGAATATCTCAAGAACGGAACATTGTACGAACTTGAAACTTAAGTTACATATTACTACCGGACCCGACACGAACATTTTCATCAAAATCGGTCAACCGGAAGTAGTAGTTTATTCGTGTAATTTTTCACTTTTTTGCGATTTTCTCAAAAACTGGTCCTACGATTTTTTTTAAAATTACCTCATTTACTCAATTTTTTATTCTCTACAAGATAGGGTAGGCGCCATGTTTGCTGAAATTCTGGGTGAGGCTGTTTTCACGTAAAGAAATTGTTTTTTTAAGATTACGGCTTTAATATGCATTTTAGGGCAAAAATTTACATAAAAAAGTTGTATAGAATTTAAAGACCTACAACTTTTATTTCAAACATTTTTTTGTATAACGCTTAGTTTAGCGATAATTAGCGATTTTCTGTTTTGTTTTCTCACGAAAACGTGTGAAAAATCGATTTTTTTAAGATTTCAGCCTTAGAATGCATTTTACGACAAAAGTGTGTATAATAAAATTTGTAGGAAATTAAAAGATCTACAACTTTTATTTAAAGCTTTTTTTTTGTACAGTGCCTAGTTTAGCGTGTAGGAGCGATTTTCCGTATTTTTAAGCCAAACTGAGTTTGATTGTCATTTTGCGTCATTCACTCATGATTAAAATAAGGTTATGTTTTTGAGGTTAGTTTTTGTTTATTTCTAATATTTTATTAATAATGTTAGGTTTATTATTAATTATTTGCATTGGCAAGAGAAAGTTGTGTGAGTGTTTCACACCAGATTTTTTTTGTTTAGGTTCCACAATAGCTTATACAATTATTATGTAATACATGTCTATCATTATTAGTTTTTCTTGCCCTACGTGAATGTAGAAGGAGGAATAGTATTGTTTTCATGTAAATTTTCAAGATTGAGTTTTCACGGATGTGTACTTTTTTATGTCCCGTGAACCGAGAAAGCATGTTTTATCGTTTGGTGCGTGTGTGCGTGTGCACGTGAGGGTCTGAACAAAATATCTGAAGAATAGAACTTATCTATGTTTGATTTATCTAAGGGGACCTGCCATGAACATTTTTATTACTTTCTCTTGCCTATATGAATATATCGGAAGAAAAAAATTATTGTTTTCATATCGATTTTTCGAAATCAACGGACTAACGTACGAACTTTAAACTTAAGTTACATACCACTACCGTACCCTACACGAACATTTTTATTAAAATCGATCAACCGGAAGTAGTAGTTTATTCGTGTATTTTTCAGTTTCTTGAGATTTTCTCAAAAACTGGTCCTAAGATTTTTTTTTAATCGCCTGGTTTACTAAATTTTATATGCTCTACAATATAGGGTAGGCGCCATGTTTGCTAAAATTCTTGTGAGGCTGTTTTCACGTAAACATATTGTTTTTTTTTAGTTTACGGCTTTAATATGCATTTTAGCGCAAATAAATATATAATAAAAGTTGTAGACAATTTTACATTCTACAACATTTATTTGTAACATTTTTTTGAATAACGCTTTGTTTAGCGGTAATAAGCGATTTTCTGTTTTTATTTACAAAAACCTGTGAAAAACCGATTTTTTTAAAGATTTCGGCCTTAGTATGCATTTTACAACAAAAGTGTATATTATAAAATTTATAGAAAATTAAAAGATCTACAACTTTTGTTAAAAGCATTTTTCTCTTCAGAGAATAGTTTAGCGTGTAAGAGTAATTTTCCGTAGTTTTAGGCCAAAGTGAGGCTGATTTTCATTTTGCGTTATTCACTCATGATTAAAATTAGGTTATGTTTATTGAGGTTAGTGTTTTGTTTATTTTCAATGTTTTAATACTAATTTTAGGTTTATTATTAATTATTTGCATTAGGAAGAGAAAGATATGTGAGTGTTTTACACCAGATTTTTTTTGGTAGTTCTCGCATAGAAACAAAATTTGGGTATTTGAAAAATTATACAACAAAATTAGAATTTTATTTATACAAATGATTGATATTGACAAGAGAAAGTAGTATAATTGTTTCAAACCAAATTTATCGTTTATAAAATACTTCTTTTTTAATTTATTCCTAATATGTGTACGTTGCAATCTGTTCAATATAGAACAATAAGCAACCCCATGACCCAATGACATGAGGATGATGTGTATGACGTGTAAATGAAATGTAGTCTTGTATAGACCCACGCCGACCATTCCTGAGAGAGTATAGTTAATTAAACCCCAACCATCAAAGTTTTTTTGTTCTACTTGCATCCAGGAGACTCCAAAGGGAGTATAGGACATGTCAAGATAAAACTGATAAACTGAAAGTTTATCACCAATGATAAATTCATCACTTACCACCAGAAAATTGTTTTTGCTACTGCTTACTTCAGTAGGCTTGTCATGAACCCCATTGAATCAAATATCACACAAAATTAAAATAAAAAAAATCAAACAATGATAAATTCATAACTTACATAATACTTCATAATTCATAACTTGTATCAAATAGTACACAATATTTGTTTAATTAGAAGTTAAATATTTTTCAATCAAAACTATTTAGAAAGGAATTCGTGCACACTGTAAAATGTTTCATCAATCAAATATTTTTTTTAGCTTTTTTTTAAAATGACTTAAATTGTCACAACTTTTTAAACCTTGTGGCAATTTATTGATGTATTTTCTACCTGCATAAGTTGGTTTTTGTTCAAACAATCAAGTGTTGCGATTAGCAACATAATAATCGATTCTGTTTCTTGTGTAGTGGTTGTGAACATCTAAATTCTGTAAAAAGGTATTTTTCTTTACGTACATTATCACTTCAAAAATGTACAAAGAAGGAACTGTGAGCAATTGCAGCTCTTTAAATAGTGATCTGCATGAGGTAAGGTGGTTGACTCCCATCATACACCTAACAGCTTTTTTCTGTATTTTAAAAACTCTTTCCATGTTACCCTGTGATGAATTACCCCATACTAATATGGCATACCTGATATGAGATAAAATTAAACTATGATAAGCTGCTATAAGCAATTTTTTATAATTTAATCTGGCATTTTTTTTTAATGCAAATACCCCAGATGATATTTTACCACAAATTTGATCTGTGTAATAATCCCATGATAGGATCCTATCTAGTGACAAGTACACCGGTAACCACTGTCTAGTATTCAAATCCGTATAAAAGTAACTACTTTTTACTAGGATTTGAACCAGGAACCTTCGTCTCCGAAAATCAGCTGCAACAGCTGATTTTGGCGACGACTTTACCTCTAGACTAACCCGGTGGGTTATAAAATACTTAACTGCAGTAATGTATTTTATTATATTAGAATTTCGTGGTTGACTTTATAAAATTAAAATGCATTCCATTAATTATTGATTTATAAATATGATTACTTATTAATTTATAAGTTCCTTAATGCAACTGGTTGTTTTAATTTAATTTACTTGAAGAAATAAGACAAAAAATGCACTTTCGTAATGCATACTGCATGATAATTCTGTATTGATTTATATTCCATTTACTTTATTGCATTTCACATCGTTCACTTTAAATAGTTCCCAACATATTTCTAACTAATCGTCTTGCTGAACATGTTTATGATTTGATGATAAACTGGGTTTATGACCAAGACTAATACATTAGGAAATACGAAAATGGAAAATTATTTTAAATATTTAAAATCTAAAATCTATGAAGATAATAATGTATTCTTTTTGAGTAAATTGAAATGGTTTGCATCGGTTGTAAAATACATTCCAATGTATCCGTTGACTTATGTATCAGAAGTAACATCAGATAAAGTGAATAAAATAAATCTACTTGTGTATTTTATGCTATTATCTGCAGCAGAAAGTACGATGTGGTATAAAGTAATATCTATTCCCAAGCTTGCGGTAAACACCATTTGTTTCTCAAGTAGTTTTCTTATGATTTTTAAAACTGTAAATAATCAGATACTGAAAGAAAAAATAAAATCATTCGATAATTTGTACAACTCTAAATGACACTACAATAGCTGATGACAGAAATTTAAAAATTGGTAAGAGAATGAAATTCCGGGAGATATTTATGATAACTGCGCTATTTTTTAGTCTCAGCTCATTAGTTGGGACACATTATCCAGAGGGGATAATTGTTCAAGTATTAATAATTATAATACAAGTTCCCTATTGTGTCCATCTCGGATTTGCAATGATATACGCTTTTGAAATGTTGGAAAGATATAAAAAATTTCATTTAATAACCTCAAACTATTGTGGAACGTTATATTTTAAAAACCACACACTGAGAATTCTTCACAGGTTATAAGGGAACAACTAAAGAAATTTGGTTTGTTGCATGAGAAATTTATTGAATGTATGAAATTGTATAATGAAGTATTTGGATTACATTTGCTTGTGCAATTTTCTGTTTCACTGATAGGAAGTATGTTTCTGTTTCGAAATGTAATATTTTACTCTGGAAACCATGCATTGTTGGTTGTGATATGTGAACGGTTCATGAAATTTGTATTGTTGGTTGTTATTGCAGATATTACAACACACTTTGATTCTATCGTAAGTGTACCTAATTTTTTATTTTTGGTTTGAAATTATAAACATTAATAACTTAACACGTTGAGTGCTAGAGACTCGCCTTGCGGGTCATGGGTAGGTGTTAACGCCAGGCTGTCGTCTTACCTAGCTGTTTCGGTTTTGTTATCATTTTAAGGGGAGATTGCACGATGGTTTTAACTCAAAATTTCGATTTCTGGTTTTTATATTTTTCAATAGTTTAGACCTACAACTACAAAAAAAAACCCATTAAATTACGTCAAAAAAATTTTCTATGAAAAATTTAAGTTTTATCAGGTTTACACAGAAAATTATCATGTTACGAAGAACGATAATTTTTTACTTTCTCTTGCCTATTTGAATATATAGGAAGGAAAGTATTGTTTTCATGTCGATTTTTCGAAATCGAGTTTTCACCGGATCTATACGTTTTCAGACCCCCTGAACCCAAAAAACATGTTTTTAGCGATTGGTCTGTGTGTGTGTCTGTGTGTCTGTGTGTGAACAGAATATCTCAAGAACGGAACATCGTACGAACTTGAAACTTGAAACTTAAGTTACATACCACTACCGGACTTGACACGAACATTTTCATCAAAATCGGTCAACCGGAAGTGGTAGTTTATTCGTGTAATTTTTCACTTTTTTGCGATTTTCTCAAAAACTGGTCCTACGATTTTTTTTAAAATCGCCTGGTTTACTCAATTTTTTATTCTCTACAAGATAGGGTAGGCGTCATGTTTGCTGAAATTCTGGGTGAAGCTGTTTTCACGTAACAACGTTGTTTTTTTAAGATTACAGCTTTAATATGCATTTTAGCGCAAAACTTTATATAATAAAAGTTGTAGAGAATGTAAAATTCTACAACTTTTATTTCAAACATTTTTTTGTATAACGCTTAGTTTAGCGGTAATAAGCAATTTTCTGTTTTTTTCTCACGAAAACGTGAGAAAAATCGATTTTTTAAACATTTCGGCCTTAGTATGCATTTTACGACAAAAGTGTATATAATTAAATTTATAGAAAATTAAAAGATCTACAACTTTTATTTAGAGCATTTTTCTCTACAGAGCCTAGTTTAGAGAGAAAGAGTGATTTTCCGTATTTCTAAGCCAAAATGAGGTTGATTTTCATTTTGCGTCTTTCACTCATGATTAAAATTAGGTTATGTTTTTTTGAGGTTAGTTTTTTGTTTATTTATTATGTTTTATTACTAATGTTAGGTTTATTGTTAATTATTTTCACTGGCAAGAGAAAGTTGTGTGAGTGTTTCACACCAGATTTTTCATAATTTTATACTGCTCGTTTTAGTGCAAAGGGAATTTTAGTTTTTAAAATATCTGCATCACGGTTTTTAATAGTCTCAGCTGTTGGTTCAGCTTTCTAAACAACTGTTGATAGGAAATTTACTTTTGTACGAGGGCAGTCCAGAAAGTCTGTCACGTTTTGCGTTGTAGCCGCTAGGGGCGGAGCTATCGCGGCCATTTTGGTGCCGCGGCGTTTCTCTGTTCAGTGGCTATCCAGCCGTGCTAGCGAGAGGTCTGTGTCGCTCTTCGTTGTTTTTCAACGACAATTTAAAATGTGTGCCGCAATTCAAAATCCCGCCAGTTGTGAAGTACGGTCAGTACAGGAAAGGAGTTATTCTTATCGATTTCTTGGAACGTGGCACAACAATAACCTCTGCAAGGTATTGTGAAATACTTGAAAAGTTAAGAAGAGCGATCCAAAACAAGTGAAGAGGAAAGTTGACGGGAAAAATTATCTTTTTGCATGATAACGCCCGACCACACACGGCAAATCGAACACGAAAAGTCCTGGATGCTTTCAAATGGGAGGTTTTCCCACTTCCGCCATACAGTCCGGACCTTGCACCCAGCGATTATCACTTGTTCCCGATAATGGAGACATGGCTTGCGACGCAGCGCTTTGACGATGACGCAGAGCTGAAGGAGGGTGTGACTAATTTTGGTTAAAATCACAGGCGGTAGACTTTTATGACGCCGGCATTTCAAAATTAGTTCACCGCTATGATAAGTGTCTTAATTTGTTTAGTGATTATGTAGAAAAATAGCATTTTAGTTGCACTTTCAAATGTATATAATAAAAATTTTTTCTTGTAGGCCTACTTAGTTTTTTACTTTCTCTTGCCTATATGAATATATAGGAAGGAAAGTATTGTTTTCATGTCGATTTTTCGAAATCGAGTTTTCACCGGATCTATACGTTTTCAGACCCCCTGAACCCAAAAAACATGTTTTTAGCGATTGTTCTGTGTGTGTGTGTGTGTGTGTGTGTGTGTATGTGTGTGTGTGTGTGTGAGTGTGTGTGTGTGTGTGTGTGTGTGTGTGTGTGTGTGTGTGAGTGTGTGTGTGTGTGTCTGTGTGTGTGTGTGTGTCTGTGTGTGAACAGAATATCTCAAGAACGGAACATCGTACGAACTTGAAACTTAAGTTACATACCACTACCGGACGCGACAAGAACATTTTCATCAAAATCGGTCAACCGGAAGTAGTAGTTTATTCGTGTAATTTTTCACTTTTTTGCGATTTTCTCACAAACTGGTCATACGATTTTTTTAAAAATCGCCTATTTTACTCAATTTTTTATTCTCTACAAGATAGGGTAGGCGCCATGTTTGCTGAAATTCTCGGTGAGGCTGTTTTCACGTAAAAACGTTGTTTTTTTAATATTACGGCTTTAATATAAATTTTAGCGCAAAAACTTATATAATAAAAGTTGTAGAGAATTTAAAAACCTACAACTTCTATTTCAAACATTTTTTTGTATAACGCTTAGTTTAGCGGTAATTTGCGATTTTCTGTTTTTTTCTCACGAAAACGTGAGAAAAATCGATTTTTTTAACATTTCGGCCTTAGTATGCATTTTACGACAAAAGTGTATATAATTAAATTTATAGAAAATTAAAAGATCTACAGCTTTTATTTAGAGCATTTTTCTCTACAGAGCCTAGTTTAGAGAGAAAGAGTGATTTTCCGTATTTCTAAGCCAAAATGAGGTTGATTTTCATTTTGCGTCTTTCACTCATGATTAAAATAAGGTTATGTTTTTGAGGTTAGTTTTTGTTCATTTCTAATGTTTTAATACTAATGTTAGGTTTATTGTTAATTATTTGCATTGGCAAGAGAAAGTTGTGTGAGTGTTTCACACCAGATTTTTTTTATATCAAAACGTGACAGACTTTCTGGACTGCCCTCGTGCATTATTGTTTTCGGTTCGTGCTCACTTGTTTCTTACCTTTTCCCGTAAATTTATATTTTTAACACTAAGGTACATTTTTCTCAGAAACCAATAAACCTACTAGTCTGAAATTTTTACCAGTTAATTATAAATTGCATAGCCATATATACCGACATTTTTTTTATTCCCTCAGATGCTCCAAAATTTAGTAATACGCAAAACACGTGGAAAACAATTTGTGAAAATTTTATGTTATTCGTAATTTAAAAAAAATATCTGGTGTGAAACACTCACACAACTTTCTCTTGCCAGTGCAAATAATTAACAATAAACCTAATATTAGCAATAAAACATAAGAAATAAACAAAAACTAACCTCAAAACATAACCTTACTTTAATCATGAGTGAATGACGCAAAATGACAATCGAACTCAGTTTGGCTTAAAAATACGGAAAATCACGCTTTCACGCTAAACTAGGCTCTGTAGAGAAAAATGCTCTAAACAAAAGTTGTAGATCTTTTAATTACCTATAAATTTAATTATATACACTTTTATCGTAAAATGCATACTAAGACCGAAATGTTAAAAAAATCGATTTTTCTCACGTTTTCGTGAGAAAAAAAACAGAAAATCGCAAATTACCGCTAAACTAAGCGTTATACAAAAAAATGTTTGAAATAAAAGTTGTAGAATTTTACATTCTCTACAACTTTTATTATATAACGTTTTGCGCTAAAATGCATATTAAAGCCGAAATCTTAAAAAGAAAAGGTTTTTGCGTAAAAACAGCCTCACGCAGAATTTCAGCAAACATGGCGCCTACCCTATATTGTAGAGCATAAAAAATGTAGTAAACCAGGCGATTTTAAAAAAAATCGTAGGACTAGTTTTTGAGAAAATCGCAAAAAACTGAAAAATTATACGAATAAACTACTACTTCCGGTTGACCGATTTTGATGAAAATGTTCATGTCGGGTCCGGTAGTGATATGTAACTTAAGTTTCAAGTTTCAAGTTCGTACGATGTTCCGTTCTTGAGATATTCTGTTCACATACACACACACACACACACACACACACACACACACACACACACACACACACACACACACACACACACACACACACACACACACACACACACACACACACACACACACACACACACACAGACACACACACAGACCAATCGCTAAAAACAAGTTTTTTGGGTTCAGGGGGTCTGAAAACGTATAGATCCGGTGAAAACTCGATTTCGAAAAATCGACATGAAAACAATACTTTCCTTCCTATTATATTCATATAGGCAAGAGAAAGTAAAAATGGTACGGTCCAAAGATTAAATTGAAACAAATGTCAGTATCTCGAGAAGAAACCTGACGCTTATAGTTTGTAAAGTTTCATTACCATATCTTATACCAATCCTATGAAAAATCTATCTAAAAATAGCAAATTTAACATTGGCGGGATACGATGTACAGTCTCCCCTTAAATAATTCCGGACGGACACCGCCTGTCGGATATCAGTTTGTTGCTATTATATAGCCCCCAGAAAGGTTTTTTCTTTGTAACCGTGTGTTGTTCGTTTTGAAATTTCGTCATACGAACTTCTATCCTTGTACTTCTATCGTATAGTGTACTTGTTCAGTATTTTTAACGGGTTTCAGGGTACAGTTGAAGCCGTGAATTTAGTATCTTTGCAGGTATCTATTCAAAATAGCTTACATTTTTAGATTTACTTTAAAAGTATATTATTTATAGTTAAAAATTATAACGGGTGTTTTTTTAGAGGTATAGAACTTTAAGTTGGCAGTACTGATTTTCATGGCGGCCATTTTGAAAACTGTTTTGTAATTTATGTTCAGTTTGGTTTGCCAATTTATAATGAATACACTGACGCCTGAACAACGCTTGAAAATTGTGCAGATTTATTTTGAAAATCATGGTTCGGTTCGTGAAACTTATTGCGCACTACGTCCGTTTTATGATCGATATAATTGTCCATCAGAGCAAATAATAATTCGCTCAACAATGAAACGTTTTTGGTCAACATTTACTCTGAATGACAACACACATCCTTTGAGACATCATACAGTGCGTACTGAAGAAGCTATTGCTGCTGTAGAGCGTAGCATTGAGGAAGACCCGAATGAGTCTATCCGCCATCGTGCACAACTCTTGGAGCTGTGTTTATCAACTTTATGGAAGATTTTGCAGACTGATCTTAATTTGGGTGCTTACAAAATTCAACTCGTTCAGGAATTAAAGCCGAACAACCACCTGGCACGGCGTGCATTTGGAGTATGGGCCCAGAACATGATTGCTGTTTATCCCGATTTTCACATGAAAATTTTGTTTAGTGATGAAGCCCATTTTTGGTTGAATGGCTACGTGAATAAACAAAACTGCCGCATTTGGAGCGAAGGTAATCCTCGATATATTGCTGAGAAGCCTTTACATCCAGAAAAAGTGACTGTTTGGTGTACTTTATGGGCTGGTGGAGTCATTGGTCCTTACTTCTTCAAAAATGAAGAAGTATTTAAAACATAGTTAACTTAATAGGAATACGACATCCATTAAGTCGTGAACCGTAGCGTGCACCCTGTAGTAGCTGGCTTTGGTTTGTTTACAGTAGAAACAAACTTAGGACGGCTGAACTTTAAGGGGGAAGTCAACTCAAGATGATGATTTTCGATTGGTTTTTGCATTTATTTGAAGTTTAAAATTTTCTGAATCACAAAATTGGTTTACTTTGTTTGTACATTGACAAAAAGTTATAAAAACATGTTTAAAGTAAAGCTCACTAGCAAGGCGAGTGAAATTATTCCTTCAACTTTAATTTTTCCGGAAATGTGGTTTTTGCATGATTGTACATTCTTGGGAATTAAATATTTTGGTTAGTATTGGAGATATTTGGATGATGTTTTTTTCAAATGTTCATAATTTCTTGCTCTATTATCTGTGAAATGATTATTTCGAAAAACCTTAATAGGGATTTAGTTAAAAAATAATTTGTGAATACATAAAATAAATGTTTTTGAAAATATGGTTTTTCTTCAATAAAATTCTTGTAAGAAAAAATACATACAAGCGCATACAACAGATAATAGACAGCAATTTTCTGTATTTTGTAGCATAAGAATCATGTTGATATCTTTTTTGGTTCCTGAGATATTCAATTAATAAGTTAAAAGCCCGCTTTTCCAACCTCACCCTTATATTAGGGGCTGTAATTAATTTTTGGCTTAGTTCAAATGGTAGTTACTACGAGTAAATTACTCTTTCATTTGAAACAAGTAATGATAAATTATAGCCTGAAGTTTTGATTTTCATATTCTGGGTTGAGTACCCCCTTAAGTTGTAGGGTCCACATAACGCAAGCAAGGAACACGTTACACGAGTAATGAACCCAACGGGAGAAATACCTCAAAACTGTTTAGCATTGAATGTGTTAAATTAATTTATTGTTGTTTAGGTTCCACAATAGCACAAATATGAATCTGTAATACATGTCTACGATTATTAATTTTTCTTGCCCTACGTGAATTTATAGGAATAGGGAAGTATTGTTTTCATGTAAATTTTTCAAAATTGCGTTTTTACCGAAATATACGTTTTTGAAGAGGTAGAGATATAAAAGACACTACTTCTTCTTGATGTGCCCATCCGTTACGAATGTTGGCGATCATCATGGCAATCTTCATCTTGTCTGCAGCAACTCGGAAAAGCCTACCGAAGTTGTATTGTACCAGACTCTGAGGTTCTTCAACCAGGATGTTCTTCTTCTACCTGGTCCCCGCTTTCCAAAAATTTCCCCTTGTAGAATGGCTTGCAGGAGGGCATATCTGGTTGCATTTCTCATAATGTGCCCGAAGTACTGTAGCTTTCGAGACTTGATAGTGGTCAGTACCTCCCGATTCTTCCCCATTCTTCTGAGAACCTCTTCATTTGTTACTCGATCAGTCCAAGGGATAAAAGACACTAATCAGAGTTATCTTCTCTGAAAGTAATGAATTTCATTATACAGCCAGACCCTGTGGTGAATGAAGTGAAGGTGTCATTTGCAGAGTGGAAAATATGTGCTTTTCAGAGGGCCCGGCATGCTGATAAGCTTACTTTTCCATTCAGTGAGGAAGGCAATGGTAAACCACAACACTCCTCGTTTTACTTAGTAAAACCTCTAGAGGTTCAAACCAGCCTTTTGGCTGATGACCTAAACAACAACAACGTTTTTATGTCCCGTGAACCGAGAAAACATGTTTTACCGTTTGGTGCGTGCGTGCACGTGTGGTTGTGAACAAAATATGTGAAGAATGGAACTTAGCTATGTTTGATTTATCTGAGGGGACCTGCCATGAACATATTTATTTGTATCAGTCAACTGGACGTAGTAGTTTATTCTAGCCAAGATTCACGTTTTCCGATTTCCTCGTAAACTGCTTTGAGGACAGGTTAAAAAAATCGCCTTATTTACTACATTTTTGGAAACTTTTATACACTAACCACTCTGCGGGAGGCCACTCTGATTGCTAATCATATGATATCATTATTATATATTTAATGATATTTATTTCAGGTAATGAATCGTAATGCATTACATTAATTCATTAAAGATAACAGCTCATTGTACGGTGCAGTTTAAAATAGTGTAAATTGATGTGTTAGTTACAGTATTCAGATGATTTGAAGTCCCCTAGCCGTGGGAATGAGAGAATGCATAACGCTGTCACTTGCACAAGCCATACGCGCCGTTACAATAACATTGTCGTATAATTTTACTCATTGTTGTGAACAAATGTTTATGCATGCAGTAAACTAACAAGCAATATAACGACTGTTGTATGTTTTCAAATCTGGATTATAACGGTAAAGGCCTTTAGGCGCATGCGTAGTTATGCCACATATCTCCCTCTCACTCGCTCGGCTATGGGACATTAGTTCGTCTGATACTTATACATGTTATTAATGATATTAATAATATTAATATTAATATTAATGATATTAATAATATCATGTTATACATGATATTAATCATGGATTTATGGGATTTACCGACGACCGATGAAGCTGTCTCAGGATTACTACAGGAGTATGGAGTTTCGTCAAAAAGTTCGAATGTGTCGGGCCGGCACAAAATGAAATTGTATTTTGTTGTGAGGAAGTGCTAAATCGTGAAACAAAAGATATCGCGGGACGGCTAGACGCCATTTGGAGTCATACCTGGCCGAGTTCCAATGGTGACTTACACCAGGAGATAATATCTTTACAACGATTTCGGTGGCATCCCTTTCACTGCCGGGTCCGAACACCCTTCGGAGTCTGGTGTGTTTTCCCTGTGCTGGCTCCGTATATCCTTCGGGTCTGCCTAGCACGCTCTCGTATCTCTTTTTAAAGCCGGTAGTGAGCCTATCGTTACTATTTTGACCTCAGCACACAGTACACATTCTATTCTTCTTTTTTTTAGTAAATCACTGTTTTCGCACAAATCTTGCACTTTTTACGTATATTTAGAGTAAATACAATAAAAAGTGGTTAAACATAAATCGGCACATGAAATCATGTAACGAAAATAACGGTGGCAGCGAAAGGGTTAAAGACTTCAATCCTTCAAAAATCAACTTATTATGTACGTATATCAGGGTTTAATAAGTGAGTGTGTATTTTCAGTTAATTTCCAACTGAAATCAGAGTGGTCCCGGTTAATGTTATAAGTACACATTTTTACTTTCTCTTGCCTATAATAATAATAAAGGAAGGAAAGTATTGTCATGTTGAAATTTTGGTGTGTGTGTGTGTGTGTGTGTGTGTGTGTGTGTGTGTGTGTGTGTGTGTGTGTGTGTGTGTGTGAAAGAACAGAATATCTCAAGAACGGAATATCGTACGAACTTGAAACTTGAAACTTAAGTTAGATACTAATAGAGGACCCGACACAAACATTTTCATCAAATCAGTCAACCGGAAGTAGTAGTTTAGTCGTGTCATTTTTCACGTTTTTGCTCTTTTCTCAAAAACGGCTCCTAGGATTTTTTTAAAATTCGCCTTATTTACTAAATGTTTTGCTAAATTTTAATGCTCTACAAGATGTTTTCTCGTAAAAACCTAGTTTTTTAAGATTGCTATTTTAATATGGATTTTAGCGCAAAATTGTATATAATAAAAGTTGTAGAGAATTTAAAAACCTAGAACTTTTATTGAAAACTTTTTTTGTATAATGCTTCGTTTAGCGGTAATTAGCAATTTTCTGTTTTTATCCACGAATATATTACAAAAATTTATTTTTTAAAGATTTCAGCCTTAGTATGCATTTTACGACAAAAGTGTATAACAAATTTACAGGAAGTTAAAAGATTTACAACTTTTATTTAGAGCAATGTTTACTACAGAGCCTAGTTTAGCGTGAACGAGATATTTTCCGTTTTTTTAAGCGAAACTGAGGTTGATTTTCATTTTGCGTCTTTCACTCATTATTAAATTAGGTTATAATTTTTGAGGTCAGTTTTTCGTTTATTTCTAATGTTTTGTTACTAATATTATAGTTACTGTTCCTTATTTGTATTGGGAAGAGAAAGTTGCGTGAGTATTTCACACCAGATTTTTAACACTGTACAAGATCGGGGAAGCGCTATGTTTGTATTAATTCTTGTTAAGGCTGAACTCTCGTGATAACAAATGTGTGTTTCAAGAATATTGTGGCCTTAAAATGAATTTTGAGCAAAAGTATATAATAAAATTAGAGTTTTAGAATATTAAAGACCAACAACTTTTATTTCAAACACGTTTAACTAAAACGTGATTTTAAATTCAATTAGAGATTTTCTACAATTTGCTAATGTAATTCGAAAAATCTGGTGTGAAACACTCACACAACTTTCTCTTGCCAGTGCAAATAATTAACAATAAACTTAACATTAGTAATAAAACATTAGAAATAAACAAAAAACTAACTAACTTAATAAAAATAACCTAATTTTAATCATATATGAAAGACGCAAAATGAAAATCGATCTCAGTTTGCCTTAAAAATACGGAAAATCACTCTTTCACGCTAAACTAGGCTCTGTAGATAAAAATGCTACGAATAAAAGTTGTAGATCTTTTAATTTTCTATAAATTGGATTAAATAAACTTTTGTCGTGAAATGCATACTAAGGCCGAAATCTTGAAAAAATTGATTTTTCACCCGTTTTTAAGAAAAAACAGAAAATCGCTAATTACCGCTAAACTAAGCGTTATACAAAAAAATGTTTGAAATTAAAGTTGTAGAATTTTAAATTTTCTACTGTTTTATTATATAAATTTTTGCGCTATAATACATATGAAAGCCGTAATCTTAAAAACACTTTTTTACGTAAAAACAGCCTTACCAAGAATTTCAGCAAACATAGCACCTACCCTATCTTGTAGAGAATAAAAAATTGAGTAAACCAGGCGATTTTAAAAAAAATTGTAGGACCAGTTTTTGAGAAAATCGCAAAAATGTGAAAAATTACACGAATAAACTACTATTTCCGGTTGACCGATTTTGATGAAAATGTTCGTGTCGGGTCCGGTAGTAGTATGTAACTTAAGTTTCAAGTTTCAAGTTCGTACGATGTTCCGTTCTTGAGATATTTTGTACACACACACACACGCACACGCGCACGCGCACACACAGACCAATCGCTAAAAACATGTTTTTTTGGGTTCAGGGGGTCTAAAAACGTGTAGGTCAACTGAAAACTCGACTTCGAAAAATCGACATGAAAACAATACTTTCCTTCCTATATATATTCATATAGGCAAGAGAAAGTAAAAAATTGAACTTTTTAGGAATACAATAAATAGGGCATTTAAAATAGAGTATTAAATTTAAAAAAAAATTGGTTTGGAACACTCACATGATTTGCTTCTGCCATTGCGAATAATGAACAATATAAACTAACAAAACTCATAAAACAATATTGAAACAAAAACCTAACCTCAAAAAACATAACCAAATTTTACTCATGAGTGAATAATCCAAATGAAACCAACCTAAGTTTCGCTTAGAAATACGGAAAATCTCTCTTTGACACCAAATTAGCTTCTGTTGAGAAAAATGCTTACAATAAAAGTTGCAGGTTTTTTTATTTTTCCTATAAAATTGATTGTATACACTTCTATCTTTAAATAAATAATAATACTGAAATCTTAAAAAATAAATTTTTACACATTTTTATGAAAACAAAACCGAATACACTACTAACCGCTAAACTAAGCGGTATAAAATAAAAAATGTTTGAAATAAAAATTGTCGGTTTTAAACCGACGTTCATTATATACTTATTTCCTTATTTGCATGTTAAAGCTGCTTTGTAAACAAAAAACATTTTTTCTACAAAACCACAGCCTCCCCAAAAATTTCAGCGGACATGGCGCCTACGCTATCATGTAGAGCATTAAAAATGTACTAAATGAGGCGAATTTTAAAAAAATCGTAGGATCGGTTTTTGTGAAAATTATAAATAACAGTAAAAAATTACGCAAATAAACTACCACTTCAGGTTGACCGATTTCAATGAAAATTTTCGAGACGAGTCCTCTAGTAGCACTTAATTTCAGTTTTAAGTTTCAACTTCGTACGATGTTCTTGAGATTTTTGTTCAAAAACACACGCGCGGGTGCGTATACGCACACGCACTTGCGCACAGACAGTTCAATCGCTAAAAACACGTACTTTGGGTTCAAGGGTAAAACGTGTACATCCAGTAAAACCTTGATTACAAAAAATCGACAAACAATACGTTCCTTCCTATAAATTTATGTAGGCAAGAGAAATTAAAAAAAAATTAAATTAGTAATAAATAAATTAGAGCATTAAAATAAATGGGGCATTTTAAAACAAAAGTGCGTAATATAAAAAAGTTATAAATCATGGTCAGAGATCCAGTCTGCATAAATTGCGCAAATATTAACATAAACCAAATAGAACTTGTAGAAAAATTTAAATATCTAGGAGAAACCATAACCAACTGTCTCAACGATAGGCCCATACGGCAAGAAAAGATTAATAAACTGAAAAAATCCCAGATCACCACTCAAAACATCTACAACAAGAAGTGTCTGTCAACAAAAACCAAACTACGACACTACCAAACAGTGGTTCTCCCTGAAATTCACTATGCCAGCGAAACTTTATTTGGGCCGTATCGCGTGGGAGACACCGACAGAATTGAGAACATAGAAAGAAGAATACTGAGGAAGTGCATAAACAAAAAGCATATGGTGGAAGGACAGTGGCGGTTAATCCCAAACAAAGACATCTACAAGCTAATCACCTCACTAACAAACAACTTCAGAAGGAAAAGAATATCATTTCTAGGACACCTACTCAGAACAGAAAACTCCAGACTTGTGAACCGGTTGATCAGCCATTTTTGGGATAAGGTGTCGAGACCTAAGTGGCTGAAAAATGTACAGCAAGATATGGAGGAACTTAAAATCACTAAACAGTACCTACTAACGAAATCAACAGAGTACGACCAACTGGTCAAGGCTAACATGATAACATTTGCACCAAAACCCAGGAGAGTATACAACAGGGTGTTTACCGGTGAAGACCGGAGACAAAGATCGGAGCGTCTTAAGAAAGTGTGGACTAAACGAAGGGAAGGCGGTCTCAAGAGGGCGTGCTTCTTAAAGAAACCCAACCCTGGACAAACCTGAATTTGAGCTAAAGTGATCCTATGGGGTCTCAAAAGTTAAAAAAAAAAAACAAAGTCATAAATAGCAAAACAGTCTACAATTTTTTAAAATGATTTTTTTTATCTACCGAATTTAGTTTGGCGTCAATTAGTGATATTGCGTATTTAAAAAGTGAAGGGTACTTAAAAGTGAAGTGAAAGGTACATTATAAAATATATAACTGTAGTAATATATTTTATTTCTTTAAATTTTCGTGGTTCACTTTAAGAAATTAAAATGCATTCCTTCAAATTATTGATTTATGAAAAATATCATCACTTATTAATTTATAAGTTTTTTAATGCAATCGGTTGTTTCAATTTAATTTACTTGAAGAAATGAGACATTTACTTGAATAAATGCAGTTTCTTAATGCATATTGCATGATAATTCTGTATTGATTTATATTTCATTTACTTTATTGCATTGCAATCGTACTTTTTAAATAGGTCCCAACATATTTCTAACTGAACGTCATATTGAACAAGTTCAAAACATGATAATAATATAAAACTAGAGAAAAAAACCGATACTAATATATTGGAAAATACGAAAATGGAAAATTATTTTGAATATGTAAAATCTAAAATCTATGAAGATAATAATGTATTCTTTTTGAGTAAATTGAAATGGTTTGCATCGATTGTGAAATACATTCCAATTTACCCGTTTTCTTATGTATCAGAAGTAACATCAGATAAATTTAATAAAGTAAATCTATATATGATTTTTGTGCTATTATCTGTAGGAAAAAGTATATTATGGGATAAAGAAATGTTTATTGCCATGATTATGATCAACACTATTTGTCACTTTGGTAGTTTCATTATGATCTTTAAAACTTCAAATAATCGAATATTAATAGAACAAATGAAATCATTCGATAATTTGTACAAAAGTCTATACGACTCTATTAAAGTTGATGACACAAATTTAACAATTGAAAAGAGAATGAAATTTCGGGAGATATTTATGATAATTGGGCCAGTCGTTTGTCTCTACACATTAGTTCCGACATATCACCTAGGACAGATGGTTGTTCATATATTGATCGTCATACAACAAATTCCTTTTGCTTTCCATTTCGGATTTGCAATCATTTACGCTTTTGAATTGTTGGATAGATATAAAAAATTGCATTTAATAACCTCAAATTATTGTGAAACGATATATTTTAAAAATCCACACACTGAGAATTCTTCACAGGTTATAAGGGAACAACTAAAGAAATTTGGTTTGTTGCATGAGAAATTTATTAACTGCATGAAATTATATAATGATGTGTTTGGATTATTTTTGGTTTTGCAATTTTTTACTTCACTGATGGGAAGTATGTTCGTGATCCATAATGTATTACTTTACTCAGAAAAGAGTACATTGGTTGTTGTTGTTATATTTCAAAGGTTCATAAAAATGATGTTGTTACTGATTATTGCAGACAATACAACACAGTGTGACTTAATCGTAAGTATATTGAATTCATTAGTTTTGGTTTCAAATTAAGAGGCTTCTTTGAATTTCTTTATTATTATTATTATTATTATTATTATTATATCTACAATAGCACATTTATGAACCGTTATAACCGTTAATTCGTCAACCGTTATAATTCGAATTTAATTTGGTTTTCCCAAAATTTTTTTTTTAAT